>CM063502.1:152043948-152078948 GCA_032207245.1 Pardosa pseudoannulata
AGGGCACATGCCCTATGCGCGAAAATTTACACAGCAAAATTTTTAATGGCATATAAAAGTAATATGAAAATGTCTAACAATATTTTTAATTACAGAATTAAAAAAATAAACTCGAGAAAATATTTTTTCTGTATTTTGAGAATTTTTATTAATTTAATCAGCACTTATACTGAAAAAGGAGAAAGAAAATGTAAGTTTGTGTTTTTGCTTAAAATGTTATTTCAATTAGCAACTGCAATTTGAAATATTTCTCCTCAATTCATCTAACATTTTGAGTGAGGGTGTGACAGATAATTTTGTGGGAATTTTAAAATATTTTGCCATAAAATCAATAAATTTATATTTCTTGTTTGTGTTTATATAAATTTAAACTGAACAAATGATTTAACATTTTTAATTAACGAATAAAATAATATTTAAAATCTATTTCCTAATTTAACGATATTTTTATATGAATAAATATATAAAGATATAACGAATCTTTTTTATGTCACGAATATTCGAATGAACACACCGTTTAACTTAACAGAAGAATTTATTGAAGCTAAGTAGCAACTCGCAACTTTACAAGATTGAGAAGTTGCCTACAACTAGTGGGTATCAGCTTTTATACCCGAACAGAATATTCGAGAAATAACTAATTTACATATTAAAGAAAGGTCTAGAATGTTCAAGAACCTAAGGAAACAATAAGTAACATTTTTAAATTAAAAATCCGTACTTTGGATAAACCGCCATGGCAAGAATCGAACCCACAATATTCGGGTCTGTATCGCATGCTTTGACCATTTGGCCACTGAGCTCGTTGTCTCAGCTTCTTTATGCGGCAATATGTTTCTGGGTTTGATACTAGCTTGTTATTAAATTGAGAAGGGTAACGCACAGAAATTGGATTGTGCCCTAGGCACAAAAGTAACTTAATCGGTCTCTGATAGTGTCAATGTACTTGTTTGTTTTCCTGTCTATTTTAGACATTTTAAGTCGAGTAATACTACAGTCAATAAGGCCAAAGATCACTTGTAAGATATTACGCTTTTATAATTTATGTATTAGTACAGAGCTAGCTTTTTTTGCATGAGTAAAAAAGAGTGATTGCATTTCGAAACATATCAGGCAGTAGAAATATCTTATTTGTTTAAAAAAATACACTAATTTTCCAAAAAGTTGCAGCTTTTATTAGCAACTGTGCTATTTAACACCCACATTAACAAATAAATATTAAGGCAGCCTGTACCAAAAACTGCTACGTTAGCAACGTTATATAGTATATTTAATAAAGTAGTTATCGTAATATAATTTTCTCTATATTAGAACAGCAATCCACTATAAAGCACAAGTTCTGTGAACCTTATCACGTATAGTGAACATCATAAAGAATTTAGATTCATGTTGCTGTTCCAATGGATTTACCGTGTTGTATAAATGCGAGCTTTATAAATCTTTTCTGAGTAAAATCCCATCTTTTACGTAATATAAAGTATCAGTCTTGAAACTAGAATCGTGTTATCAGTGATTGTGTTAAATTTAATAAATGGTTCTATCTCTCATGGTAATGCAGCTTTATACAAAATGTGTTTTCTTAAATAAATCCATCTAATGACACCCTTTTTCATAAGTTCAAATATCTTGAAGTATTTTCAGGAGTTAAAAGTAAAATAGACAAGAAAGAGATAAACAAGAAAAACATATTTCTTATCAATTCTAAAAATACTCTACTCCATTTCTTTTCGTATACGAAAATGAAAATTTTATTCTGCTTTTCGGGATAGATTCTTCATCTCATCTTCTGTGATACATTTCTAGTTCTTTTATATTTTCTTCTAGATGGTTTTTTATTGTAAAGGCAGTGTAAGAGTAAGGTAGCAGCCCAAATGTAAATTTTTTGCAAATGTTACCAATAAAGTTTCACTGTCCGTAATCCATGGCAACATTTCTTTTATTATTTAGTATATTAGAGGAATTTATAAATGTATTTGATTCTTAAGATAAGAATGTGAGCTTGAACCACAAGCTTCAGCCTTGTCCAGAAAGTAAGATTACTCATTTTTTAAATCGGAAACGTAATGTGTTTTTGAAAAATACACATAACTATATTTGGATATCAAATAATATTTTTTTCAAAGAAGTCACCCTCTTTTGTAATGCACTTTGTGATCTCTTTGATAAACTTTCTCTTCTTAGTCCGACACTAGTCGCGTTAATATTTAGAATGCTAGTGTTCATGTATTGGTAGCTTTGTAGTTATCTGAATACAAAGTGGATTAAATTTTTGCATTTAGATTCCTGAGGTTATTTTTCAGTGAAGTTGTTAGAATGCAGTTTATAACATAAGTAACATTTATTTTTAATCAGAGTTTCTCGGTAGCTGAAATTAGAGGATAAATCAACAAAGATAACTAATTTATCTATGGTCGAAGATACCTATTTCTTAACTGAAACGCAGTAAAATGCTTAAACATTGCTGTAATTTCTAATAACTGTACCAAATACTTGGGGAAAATTCAAGTTCAGTTAGATTCAAAAATTCTATTGTAACTTTATGGTGGGGTGAGTTAATACCATGTAAGAAAAAAGGGTAGGAGCAATACACGCGTGTTCCCGGTTTAAATCTGCTACTTCTAGTTTGGCTCATTGTTTTATGACACTCTAGATTTGGTTTGACTGTTTTATACCTATAAATATCTTTAGGGAAGTAAAATGTATAGAATATATGTATCACATCAGATCTGTTGTAAACGGTTGAAGATATCTCAACCAAATGAGCCTAAGAGTTGCCTTGAAACATTGGTTGTGATAGGCCATGCACTGTCGTCACAACAAACTACTTTGTTACATTCTACTCTTTATGTTCTGTATCACTTTTTGAATTTCTCAGTAGATCAGTGTGGCATTTTTTCTCTCTGGAACGATAATTTAAAGATTATTTCTTTCGTACTTAATTTACAATTGATGGACGATCACTTCTTTGTTCATGAATATTCTTCCTGACGACGTTGAACTCTTGACGCTATTTGCATACATTAGTAGGGTTTGTGATACTATCCCGACATTTTATTTCATTACAAATCTGTATCATTAAAGGGTCGCCTTACATCCATTAACTGTCATCTGACTCCATTCAAAATCGAAATTCTCATTTAAACACAGCTACTACAACAGGAATTTTCAAACGACTGGAATACACAAATACACACTATACTCCAGAACCCTGAATGCCGTGTTGCAGTCTTTGTTAAAAGCAAAATTCCCATTGAGTCTCAGATTCCCTGTATTCCCACTTTCTGGGCTCCCCTTGTATAAAGTATTCTTATTCAGAATAAATATAAATCTCATTTGCTAAAAGAACATTCTCAATTTGGTTTTCATGTATTATTCAGATTTTTGTATTTTTCCTTGCTGCATTCGTCACGTTTCAAAAGTTCTCGGAAAGACTTCCGACAGGTGAAAAAAGTTCAAGTTGATTCAAAAGTATTTGTGTGTTTGCACCTCAGTAAGGAAGAATATACGGTTAAAGGGAAAAGTCACTACCAAGACATAAATTATCTTTAGTGAAAGCAAGGATGATGTACCTGTAGAAATTCCGATAAAATTGAACCCTAAGAATTCGGTGAACTTTGCTATTAATTTAAGTGAAGATATTTCAGTTGGTAACTTGTAACAATAATGTACTTTTTGTTGTATTTAAAATTTTTAAATAATGGGAGGAAATGTTCAATGAAGAAGAAATGCTTAGACCAATAATACTTTCTATTAATAGATAATGACCCTGTTGTTTGATTTGCTTATGTTTAATATATGAAAAACACTTTTAAATATATAAATTATTCTTTAAGAGTTATTTTGATAAACACTATTTCTTATTTATCCTTATGATTGTTTCATTTAAAATATGACATCAGATAAGAGTCCTTCAGTTTAATAGAAAAGATTTATAGATAAATTATTAGATCTATAAATCCTTACCATTAAATTGACAGATAACGTGTTCTTGCAGATCAATTATCTTTTGACGAACACGTTATCTTATTTATTCTGATAATTATTCTAGTGAAATATTATACTCGAGCTGAGAATTCTTCAGTTTACTATTAAGGACTAACTTTTAGCCTTAATATTTTAACAATTATACCATTGAAATATAAAACATAGTTTAAATTTTTTTTTGTGAAGCTATCAAAAACTCAGTTCAACTGTCTTTAGAGTTAAAATTTGTTTAGTTTCTGTAATGATATTCTGGATATGAAATGATTGTCTATATATGATTGCATATATTTCTTTATATTTCTAAATGTATACACAACTTTAAATCTTATTTGTATAAACAAATGAAGACAAAACTTTGTTTCTATCATAAAATTTAAAGTTTTGATCTAGATTAATTATAGGTAATATGTTTTAATAAACAGAATTGCCATTTCTTTATATATTAAACTTATAGTTTTATACAAATCCTTATTATTATGTAAATATATATCTTACGATAATTAAATAGAATGCAGGTGTAATAGCTCTTTTTATAAATTTAAAAAATTACACAATTAAAAGTTCATTTGTTAAAAGAATATGTTTAACCATTACAGGTTTGCATAAAAAGGTATCAAAATTAGACTTTTTAAGAAAAGGACTATTGTTAATGATCAAATTGAGTCTGGAAATTCAAAGCGATTTGCACAAATGGAATTCAAACTAATTAAAAAATCCTTTAGACATAGGAAATGCATTCTCCTTTTCATTCCCGTTCAACAATTGTCTTTTCAAAAGACTTGGAGAATTTCGAAATAAAATAAAACTGTTTAGACTTGCGTGAGGAAATTAAGCATTCAGGAACCTTTTTAAATAAGCTAAGCTCATTGTCTTGATAATTTGTTACTTTTTTTCTTCAAAATTTTCTTCATTAGAAAGAAATTTAAATAGCATTTCAATCTTTTTGTTTTTAGATTTTAAGAGGTAATTTAAACCTCAGAAGAAAGTATGTAAATTAATGATAGTTTTAGAGTTATCATTAAAATCTGCACATGTGTTCTTTTAGCGTATAGATAACTGTTATTTGAATTGAAAAACAAACAGAAGAACATGTCGTAGTGCATTTTTCTTCTATTTCGCAAAGAGAAATTTATCTTATGCAGTGTTTTAATACCATCGCTTGATTCTAAGGGCTTTTAATTTTATCAGGTTTTTTTATATTAACTATTCTTATATTTCTAAGCATTTAACAGTTAAAGATCACTTAGTACCGAGGGGCAGTACCATAATGTATCTTGTTACACCTGTTCGTTTCTTTTTTACTTTTTAACTTATTAACGCATATGCATTTGCTTCTAATCTAATTATATGAGGAAGTAAATGAGATTTAGAATTCTCAAAGAAATGCGATTTAACTTCAAGAGACAATTTTTTATTTTAATACCAACAAAATTATTATATGTACCACAGTTTTACGGCCGATGTGTTCTAGACATGTTTTTCAAACAAGAATAAAAGAAAATATTCTTATAAAATTCAAATGTTTGCACGAATAACTACTTTATCATTTAAAATTTGAAAATGTTTAACGTGGAAGCCGTTGTATCTTCGTCATACTCAGTGGTAAATTAAAAATGCCTGTCGGAGGTACTCATTTAGACATAAAGTAAATGTCACGAATATAAAATTAATATATTTCTAAATATATTATTTACTAATACAAAGTCTTGACGGTTAAAGCGTAACTGATATAACCTGAGGCAAAAATAGAATATCAAAATACGTACGGTATGAGAAGCAGTTACTTAAAGATAGGTATTAACTGTACTAATATAGAAAATTTCCTTATTTGTTATGAACTCACACATAGAACAAGCAATCTTTAAATAAAACATAATTCTTAAAAAAATATCATTATGTAAATGCATAACTCATTAATTAATTAAAATACAAAAGATACCATTAAAAACATCGTTCAACCAAGCTACATATATGTCTAGGATACACCAGGTTCAACTACAAATATTTTAACATACCATTGGAATAACAATATTTATGACAATTTTATTATATAATATTTAAAATTTTCAAATATGAAGACATAAATGACTTAATAATAACATAACAAAATATAATTCCCTATATGATAGTCATTATTGGATTTTTAACATTTATGCAGATTCGTTGTAGTCATTTTAAAAAATTGCGTTTGAGGGTTTTTGTTAACACTGTAGTTTTTAAACGCTTCAAGGCCACAGAGGACTATTCATTAAATAAAATTTGCCTGGTAATTTTTAATGCTCCTTAAATTTGGAAACTTTAATTGAGGATTAAAAACAAAAAGAGTTTTTAATATCCATTATCTAATAATTAATATAATTACTACGGAAACAGCACTGCATACAGTAATTTTAATATCGTTGTAGTTTCTTTTGTGTGTGTTTTATGAATATTTAAAATGCATTTTCATTTCTAGCTGTCATAAATGTAATCAAAATTTTACTTATTAACAATTTAGCATGGAAAATATAAGTTAAAATCAATATATTTCGAATGGCGTAATGGCTCAATCTTATCAATCAATCTTTCTACTTATAAAACTGTTAGAAACTTTTCAGTAGGAGAAATGGATGTTTCCACTTTCATTATTTCTCTTGTCATTAAATTTTCTGCTAATCTTTATAATAACTAAGTTTAATTCTATAATCTAAAAATATTATATAAATAATATTTATCGTGTTGTGTTTAAAAGGAATGGTTAACATGAAACATTTTCAATAGAAGTTCACATTAAACAGTTAATAATTAATTGCTCAAAAATATTTTATTATCAAATTATAAACGTCTTCACATAAATATATTTGTAGTGGCCTATTACATTTTCTGCAAATTGATTGAAAAATTTTGAGAGTCAAATGTTTCAACTTGTTTCTTAAACTGGTAAGAAGACTTATCCACGGGATAACAAAATAACAAATTTCTTCTGGAAAACATTTCGAAGTTCCAAAAATAAAGTTTTTAATGACGGAAGGATATGGGATATCGGTCTATCACTAAGAAATACAAGCTCCTCGGGCACTAGTACTGTCTACTAAACTATTGCGAAGTCCTTAATGGATATTATCCCACTCCTATCTCGAAGCTTATATCAAGTCTAAGGACTCGGAGAGTAGGAAATTTTGAACAACCCTTCTGCCAAGAGCATACAGGCATGTTCTATAGGATTATATTCTTGAGAGTACTATACACTTGAGAGATTATCCCATAGTGCAATATCTTCCTTTTCTAGTGTATCCTATACTTAGTTGACCTGAGTGGGTGAGAATTGTCGTCCTGAAACAAAAAGTCTGGACTTATCATACGCCTAAAAAGACAAACACAATCGAGAATATTTTCTCTGTAATACCATTGTAATGTAATAGGCACTCACATAAAAGTGTTAAACAGTGATCTGTCATTGTATCTAATTCCTACTCACCCTATTAAGCCTTTATCATACCTATGAAATTCATGAAATTGTCTGACCCTTTAATGCGTTTTCGAATTTCTTTACACTATGTGGTGGCCAGAATCACTTGTTACAGTGTAACAAATAATTACATCACATCGCCGTAGCTAATATTACGGAGAGACTGACTGAAGAGTGGAACTGATTACAACGAGCTTAACCTTCGACCCGGTTGGCCAGATGGGGTTTGCGACCCCTTTCCTACATAGAAGGGAGTCAAAATAGGCGGGATTTTTGATTAATTTTTCACAGTTTTTTGGAGAGTCTATGGTAGCCATATTGACTGACTTCATAATTACACAGACTTACAGATTCACCAATAGTACTGATTCAATTTTTAAAGGAAGTTTTTTAAATAATTCATCGTCAATGGTAAGTCTTTGTAATGGTAAGTATGCATCGTCTTCGCTAATTTATATCTTAGGTCAATTTTTCTTGAATTTCACAAGATACCAGATTCTTAGCTTGGCGTATGCTGTGTTCTGTGAATGCGTTTTATTCTCTTTTTCCAACTGCTCCCACAAAGTAGCATAATTTTCAGTAAAGCGAGTTGAGTCGGAGAATACCACTCACTACCACACCCTCTGTCCAAGTCTCACTGCAGACATGGATGTTCATAGCCGTTCGGAATCGAGTTTAAGTAGTAGGTCACGGTCTGTTTAGACCTCGCGTAGCATAAGAGTAAACCATAGCTCTCGAAACCACCTAATATTTAACAGGCTGTCAGGTAAAAAATCCAGCCTCACTCAATTTTCTAAGGAATGGTTCTGGTTGATACAGTGAATCGGCAGCGGTTGCAAGAATTGTAGTTAGCTCACTGAGAGTTAGGTTATTATTCTATTTGGCTCCTTAGAATTCTTTATCGATCCTCTTGAAAAGTAGTTTCACTTCCATAACCATCGGCATACTCTCGTGTAACATTTTCACAGTCAGCTACATTTGGTTATTAAAAATAATCATATGACACTCGCATTGTTAGGTCCATAGTAATGATACTTTGATTTGATTGTAGTCACCAACTGCTAGTCCATGATCGTAAGGACATACATGATTCCATGACGATAATATGCACTTAATTATTAGAGTGCCATACGAATTTCACAGAAAGGTAAAGTTACGGTTTCTATTTAGTCAAGCACCTGCATGATCTTTTGAATATAGAGGTTATGTGCTCTGTCTCTTACACATATATCAGGTACTTCCTTACTAATCATTTACATTTAATTTTATTACGGTAATTGGGTATCGGGAACAGCATGTTATAAAAAAACTGTTACTTGCTGTTGCCTTGCAGTTTATATTTAAACAGTGATTTTATTGAAAGGTGTATATATATATATATATATATATATATATATATATATATATATATATATATATATATATATATATATATATATATATATATATATTATAAGGGAAAATATTTCCCACCGATTAAACTGGAGAATTAGCCCCTATTACTTAATTTTCCCTGCCTTGTTGGACAAAATGAACTCCTATTATAAATGCAGTCTTAAAGCCATAAGAAATACAACCTTTGTAGAAGCGTTGTGGAACTTTACGTTTATTAACTATCAAAAAGCATTGGTCAAAGTGATCGACATTACAGTGCAATTACTATGAAATGAATGTCCAATAACATACACTTTGTAGACATTGTCGGCCTCAGAGGGATGGAATGACTCGATTTGTTCCCATAAGTCTAATGATTGTTCAGAAATTTTTGGAAAACGACTAAACTTTGAGCATTTAAGCTAATTCAAAAGACAGAAAATTAGCATTTATTCCAGCCTTAGTTTTAAGAGATGGGTAATAAGAATTTTAGTCGGAGAATACTTTTTTATCTGAAATTTTACGGCTGGGAAATTAAGTATTAAAAAGGAGAAAGGGAAAAGGGAGAATTTTAGGTATCTATTTTATGGGTAAAAGCTGTAATGTATTACACACACACATAAACATACACAGACTCATATATATATATATATATATATATATATATATATATATATATATATATATATATATATGTTTATATATATATGTGTGTGTGTGTGTGTGTGTGTGTGTGTGTGTGTGTGTGTAGAAGGGTTGGAACTTTAATAGTGGCAACACTGAGGTAAAAAAATTACGCAGGAAAAACAAATAATATCGTCTATACCACACGTGAGCTGCATACCTACCTTACATCTCAGCAAAAAGAATCGTCCTTCCTACGTCATGCGCATGCGGTCTAAAGTAAGTGTCAGGATGTTTTCAAAACAAGAACAACAAAGTTAGAAAAAAATTCAATGTTCCAGAGGTCGTACAGCACAACAATGTCATCTAGGGATTCAAGAGGCTTTCGGAGAATCGGCATTGCTTTACAGAACTGTAGCAAGTTGGGTAATAGCCTTCAATGAAAGACGCCAAAATGTGGCAGACATGCATCTGCCAGGTCGTCCGAGTGAATGAATGCTAAATGAAATGAATGCTGTTGCCACACTAATGGACAGTGATCGAAGACAAACTATTCGTTACAGAGAGGATTTGCACATACGACTGTGTTGAACATTCTGAAGAAACGCCTGGGAATGATTAAAATTCTGCACTTTCTGCAGAATGCCCCTATCATTTTGCATGACAATGCTCGGCCGCATACAGCACAATCTATGACGGATTTGTTCGATTGATGGGAAAAGAAAGTGCTTTACCATCCGCCATACTCTCCAGATCTAAGTACTTGTGATTTTATCTTAATTCCTAAGATGAAGGAACCACTTCGTGGCGTTCGCTTAGCTTCAGAATTGTTCCAGAGATTTTTGCGGCAATAGACTGGTCAGTTCCATCTATCATCAGAACAGGCACTAACATAGGTGTTCTGGGACTTCCATATCGTTGAAAACGGGTCATATACAATTCTGGCTACTATATTGAAGGACTGCAAAACATGGTGACATAAATAACTTTTGTATTCCTTGTAAATAAATAGTTGCCACTATTAAAGTTCCAACCCTCGTATGTATATATATATATATATATATATATATATATATATATATATATATATATATATATATATATATATATATATATATATATATATATATATATATATATATATATATATATATATATATATATATATATATATATATATATATATATATATATATATATATATATATATATATATATATATATATATATATATATATATATATATATATACATATATATATATATATATATATATATATATATATATATATATATATATATACATATATATATATATATATACATATATATATATATATATATATATATATATATATATATATATATATATATATATATATATATATATATATATAATCTTAAGTCTTCTCTTGACTATGCTTCTGAACTAATTACTGAATATTTCATTTAATGTGTGTACTTTGAAACATTATTTAATAAGGAGTGTAGTTTAAAATTTAATCTAAAGTGTGTATTCAATTTTTAAAGGTATTTGTGAGGAAGGTGATACGTTTATTCAAGTAATATCCAATTAGTGCGATGAAGTTATCCGAAAAGAAACAGTTAAATTCTATTGAAGTAGATGACTTGGCTCTTTTATGCTGAGAAACTCGTTGTTTGCATTTAAATCTTTAATTCCACTTATTTACTAAACAAATATAGTAGCATTTTTCTTTGATAGAATAACTATGAAAAAATAAATATCTTATCGTAAATATGCATTCCTAAATGTTTATTTATTTTTAAATTGTAAAGTAATAATATAGGAAGCAGGAATTTAGTAATTAAAAATTATTTCCTTATTATAAACATTACAAATTCTTTCAGGAAATATTTATCCCACAATATTATTACATTAAAATATGACTATTTTAAGAGAGTTGTTTAAAATTGAAAATTAAAGAAAAAATTTCATTGGTGTATTTAATTACCCTTGAAAAGAATATATGAATTTAAATAAGGTTCCCAATCTTCAGATTTAAGCAAACATATTTAATTCTACATAGAAAAAAAAGTTAAAATAGTCGCGAAAGCTGTTAAAATTGATGCGGTTTATCCATTTTCGAAGTAATTGTTTGCATAATATTTAAAAAACAATTACATTTATAATACTTTAAAAACAATTCTGTCAGAATTACAAAGAGTAACCAATTTTATCTGGAAAAATTTGCAAATTTTAGACGATTATATAATTTTACATCTATATAAATAAACGACGATATTCTTATATTAATTATCTATAAACTCAACAACTCGAACGGTTTCGCAGAAAATTTCACAGTCTATTCCTATTACCACTGGGAGTGTTTAAAGTGGTTTGAATGAAATCTAGAATGTAGAGTCTCTGTTTTTTAGTTATTCAAAGCTTTTTCATACTACGGTGTTTTCGGCTAAGTTTTTAATTAAAGTAAGCTTTTGAAACTTTTGTTTCCTCTACATTCATATCAGATACTCTACAAAATAAAATACCTTGATTTAGCGGTAAATTGGACGTAAAAGAATGATAATAAGTCTATATCCATGTGCGTGTGTGTTACATTGTGAAATAGTGACAGATGCTTACAGGCCATATTTGTTTTGCTGGTTCTAGACTCATCAGACATAATGACATCAGCATTCGAGTTCTTTTCTCACTACATTTCCTTTTCCGCTAAAACTTAGAAAATAGAAAAGCTAGTTTTGAGCGTTCGCCTGTATAAACTGTCGTAAGAAAACTGATAGAAATTTGACTTCAACAAATGTTTAAGAGCGCATTTTTCTAGAGAAAATGCAAATTAAGCATTCCTTTGGTTTGTTAGCGGGCCAGTTGGTCACTCAAAATTGCAAACTAAACTATAAGTATCTGGCTGAACAACACAGTTCCGTGTAACTGTAACTAAAAAAGGATGAAATTTGATAACTAAGATTTTGTTGATGGTAAAACGTAAGAGAATGCACCATTGAATTAAGGTATTTTGTATTGAATTAAAATTGGTAAAGACAATTTAGATATATTTAGGTTAAATTTTTGATATATTACATATGTTCCTGTAACTTGTATAAATATTCATCAAACACAGGAGGAAAAAAAGCCCATATTTTTAATTGCCAGAGCTTGATTGGAAATTTAACTCAGATGCAGTCATAGTGGCAAAAAAGACTCTAACTCCGAATTTAAATACTCACTAAAATCTTTTTTTTCATGTCAATGATGGAAAACTAGAGGAAGCATCGAACACAGACAAGAAACCAACGTGCATCTGTATGATCTCTGAAAATCTCTTATAGAGGAAAATCACGTGAATAACATCTTATGAGAAAGAATTCAAATTCACGTTACTTTTGTGACTTGTTAAAACTTTAGTGACAAAAATACAAACAACGGCATTTAGATTGTAAAGGTCTCCAGTTTTTTCTTGAAAAAGTGACAGTTGGGTTAGAGAAATAAATAAAGGACCAAAGTAGCAATTAATATTTCAAACTTTAATTTTAGGATATGTGGAAAAATGTCAATCTCGATTATTTATATCCTTAAATTATTTTGGGTGACTGATAAAAGTAAGATTAAGAAAAATATAGCTTGAATTTGGATAACTTTACGAACAATAATTTTTGATATATTACACAAGCACGCACACACACACATGCATATATATATATATATATATATATATATATATATATATATATATATATATATATATATATATATATATATATATATATATATATATATATATATATATATATATATATATATATACTCAAATTCGTCTATAGTGAAGAACTGTCTGAGCTACTAGTTTTATATAAACCATATGTCTAGTATTCAGATGAAAGCAACCGAATTATATTTAAGTAAGCTTTCACAGCTTCACTTAGTTTTGAAATATTTAAAAAATATTCTAATTCATAATTTTTTAACGTTTAAATTTTAATCAGTTATATGTAAAAGGACTTTCTTCATAATGGGTTATACGTGACTATTTACGTTTTTCCTTTTATTGAGTTCTTTATTTTTTAAGGAAAATAAAACCTAAAAAATAATTGAGAAAAAATTCTTTACTTATCACTGCTTTGTTTGAAGGAATTTTTTTTCTTCTCCAGAGCATCTCATCTTTCTTTGAGCATGAAAAGCAATTCAGATGAAAATCAATAGATATAAAAGTGATTGGAAATGCTTCAGTAAGAAATTGAACTATCGATATTTAAAAGAGTATTATTTTATTGTTATTAGTATCTAAGATTCTCTTATCTACTCCATTATCGAACTTCACTATGTCATGGTTTAATTTAAATTCCTTTTCATTCACATGGTTTTAAAAGTATGTGGAATGTAGCACCTTTTCAGCATTGTTTAGCAGAATCTAGAAAGTAGGCGTCAAAATACCACTAAAGACTTACCGTATAAAAGCAATAACAAATATTTTCTGTTTAAGAATCATAATGCGTGTTGTTTTAAAACATCAACAAGTCTGATAAAATTTTTGAAATGTGAACACGGTTTTAAAAATAAAGATGAGGATTGTCAATAATCAATAAAAACTGAAATCAGTATGTTTTAATTTAGTAAATTAACTCTCTGGTGTTATTCTTTTTCTAAAAAAATTACTTTATATCCATTTTATTAATACACAGGGTGTATAAATGTAAGCGATATGTCACTTCAATCTATTTCATATATCGGGTGGCCGTAATTAAACTGACAGTGCTCACAGTGTTCTGTAGGGCGATGTATTTGAGAGAATGACGCCACATTTTGTAGGAAAATTAAACAAGACGGCGGACGAAGGATTCCGCAAAAAAACAAATTAGTTCCAAAAGTCACCAACAGGGGAATATTTGGCGCTGTGTTGTAGAAAATAGAGTGTTAACAAATGCAAATCAATACGTAAATTAATTTCTTAACTATGCCAATGAATGTAACGTGAAATTTGAATAAAGAACTTCTTCTTCTGCTCAGCATACGTGATATTGCAGATCACGAGACTTTATCGGTGTTGATGTAGATTTTACGCTTTTTTTATAAGTGTTACCATATTGCACTTGAACTAAATCAGAAAATGTGCATAATAAAAGGTAATTTTATTCCGTATTAATTTGCATTTGTTAACACTCTATTTTCTATAACACAGAGCCAAATATTCCCCTAGCGGTGACTTTTGGAACTAATTTGTTTTTTCGCTGAATCCTTCTTCCCCCGTCTTGTTTAATCTTCCTACAAAACGTGGCGTCATTTTCGCAAATAGATCGCGCTACAGAACACTGTGAGCACTGTCAGTTTAATTATGGCCTCCCGATATAACTAGACTTGAACTACTATTTAAGTTGTTTTCCAACATAGAGAGAGAGGGAGAGGGGGGTGAACGAATGAATTAACTAATGAATAAATGCAGATACATATCTTTTCAAATCGGGTTTTGTACTGTATTTTATGAAATCATGTAGTTCAAACCACATCTCAATAAGTTATTCCGCAAACAACTGGTAACTTGTCCAGTCATGTTGTCAATGTAATCCATATGTCACAAAGGACTAGACAAAAACATTAGAGACTGAGACATTTCATGATGCCGAGTTCAAACAATGGGTTTACGAATTAATTCCAAGTGTAACTATTCTACGTTGTAAAATAGGTCTACTGGAACCTGATTATTGGAACAATAACCCTTTATCAAACCATTTGAACTGTCCTCATATTCGAAAGTATATATTCAAACGGCAATCAGAATAGTAGGATTAGTCTTTCTAAAGCACTTTCTAAACCGCTTATATTCAGGAACTGTGATAAAGACATTAATTGAAATTTCCCATTTATACAGTTATGACTTCGTGTATGTAACAATTACTGGCGGGATATTATATGACATACACTTAACGTAAAATAACAAGCAGCTGAATTAAACAGCTAATTTCTCTCAAAAAAGAGAAAACTGTTTGATAGATGTATTTCCTTAGCTACGAATTATTTCTCCATTTTTCTATAATGTCATATATTTTATGAAAGAAACACATTTTCAAAGTTTTGTAATGTACCTTCTTGTTTATTTGCATATTTCATACAAAATCGTAAATATGGGAATGTTGTAAATTTAATAATCGTAAATTTATTTTGATTGGGATTATAATCATATGATAGCTTCACAAAAGCAAATGTTATTACTGTCAAACTTTTAAAGTAATTTTATCCGCATACCTTACTTAGATATTAAAGTCATCAAGCATTAATAGTACTGATAATATATGAGTTCACAGTTTGTGTATCTATCTCAAAATTTTGAAGGGGAGGGATTTCTATGCAGCCAATAAATCTCCAAATCATAAATGTACTTTCAAAAATAATGTTACTGCAAGTCTTTCGTTGCTTTTAAAGTAAGAAAAAATTCTGAAACATACACGAATTCTAGAATGTTTCTAAAAATTCTTCTAAAAATGTTCTAAAAATTCAGTCATTGGAATGTACCTCTTTGTATGTAATACCAAATACTGAATAATCCGAATTTAAGTTACCGAAATTTAAGTTTTTAAATTCACATTTTATTTGGCACTAAAGTAATACACTTTTAAATATCAATATTACTCACAGTGTTACTACATATTTTATTAAATTCATAATTTTTACACCCTCTATATTATGAATTTATATTTTACTTATTTTCACTTCTATTTCTTGAAACACTAAGAAATTAATAATCTCAAGGATAAAAAATAATCCAAATCCACTGTAAAAACATTGATTTTTAATATTCATGTATATTTAAATATATTCTCAAATATTTATTTTATTATCGAATACTAAGTTAAATGGATAAAGTATTTTGTGTTACAAATATAAAATATTATTTGATATAAGCGTACGTTTATCAGTAAATTTTACTATTCAAACATTAAAAGTAAGTATATTCTAAACTTTACAATTTTTAAATACATTTTTACGGTGTAAATTTTATCTCATTACTAAGTATGTAATGCCGTGAAAGTATATAGTTAAGTGACTAACTCCTTACATATACTCGTAATTTTTTGCAACATGTTTGTAACTATTCTAAAGATATATATATATATATATATATATATATATATATATATATATATATATATATATATATATGTGTGTGTGTGTGTGTGTGTGTGTGTGTATATATTAATATATATATATATATATATATATATATATATATATATATATATATATATATATATATATATATATATGTATATATATATATAATTATTTTAAGTCAAATAATAAAAAATAGTTTATTTCCAATTAATTTGTTATTAATTTTGAAAATTTTGGAACCATCATGCCATTCCATGAACTTTGTATTGTAGGTCTTATAGAAAAAACAACAAAGTGAAATGGTAATATATTTCCTAATTCTAATCGAAATTTACGTATAAAAATATACGTAAACATTTTTTCTATAAAGCATTGTAAAACATATATAATAACCGCTGCAATCAAAAATACTATGCAAACAGCCAAATAGAATTTGATTAGTCATCTATAATAATTTAAGCAATGCTATGACACATTACTTAGCTATTCTATCCTCAATTCTTTCTTCTCTGAATGTCTTGTTTTATTGGAAAAGATGGAAATTTGACGGTTATGAGTTCCATTATCATACATTCAAAAGAAATTCTAAGGCTAAAAAATGAAAAAGTAACAGATGGTTTTTACGTAAACCATTTAGTAATTTCAAAACAAAAAACTCTGATATAGCTTAAGTTTGTCAATTTGAAAGACTTTTATCTCTGCAGCACAAATCACAACCACATACACTGGTTTATTCCATGGCAGAAAAAAAGAAGAAAAAATACAAAATGTTCACCATCCATCTTGTTAACCAGATTTACCATCATCAGAATTTCTTTCTCAGAATAAACAGCTCCTCAATAGAATGCTCTTCTCTTCAAATAAAGTGCTGATATAAGTGTACAGCTATTTTAATGTCCTTTAAGAAACTGACTTTTATCTACAGCACAAAAGCTTTGAAGCATCAGTAGGAAATATTCTGGAAATTAGCTATGAAATTAAATGTTTCAAAGATAGCGTTATATTAATGCTTAAAAACTTGTGCTAATCTTTCTTTAAAGTTGCTTGTTAAGGTTCAAAAGCTTACTAATTATTTAGAAATTTTGAAATTTGGTTTCATGATAAGTAAAGATAATTATAATATTCTTCGAATTTAAAACATTCAAGATTTTAATTAGCATCCTGTTATTCTTGAATATGTAACTATAAATAGATGTTTAAAATTTGTTCTTTTAATTTTCCTTTTGAAAAAAATAACTTGATTTGTAACTGTAACAGATCATGCTTTCTGTGTAACATTTAGTTTGAAACAAGATTGACAAACGTATTAAGAGCAAAGAAAAGTTCATTTTATACTATCAATATAGAAATTTTAGTTTTGTAAAAAATAGATCTATTTTCTTCTTAAATTTCAAAATAAATATCAATTACAGTCATCGGATTCACTAAACGGAAAAGATATTTTCATAGAGCAAACAGTCTGACAATCTTATCTAAGTAACTTTATCTAAAGAAAGTCTTTTCCCACATGTGATTGCTTTTATTCTCCAAGGTCAAGTGGACTTCTCAATCAATATTCGCAAACTTACTCAGATATGATTCTAAATACGATATTCGTTATTTTTGTCACAAGGCTACTTTTGTTTTCGTTTTTCATGTTTTATTGCTTCGCCAAACAACTCTGCTCCAGATATAGAAGCAAATAGTATGATCGAATTATTTTAAGACTTAGGTTGGTAAGAAAAAGATTATTTATGTAAAAGTAAAAAAGTATATAAAAGAACTCCTTTCGGTATTTTAGTACTTGCTTATTTTTCACTTAAAAATTTTTGTAAGTTAAAAACCTGACAATCTATTACAATATTTTTCTTATGCAGAACAGGAATCATCCATAATTTTTTCAAGATCTTTAAATACACACTTTTATGTGTTTAATATATTTACGTATTCTCAGACTGACATTCACCCCATATTCATAAACACACATTAAATAAGTATATACACATAATTTTCCATATTGAACTTTAAATTGGTGTTTTGCCCATTTTAATACTATTCTGACAACATTTTCTAGGAATATACTTCTTTTATAGAAGCATTTTAAATCATAGGCAATCATAGATTAAACACATATATAGTATATCAATTCTTGTTCCAGAAGGATTTAAATTTATTTTTTAACTAAGTTGAAAAACATTTTTAGATCTATCTTTTTCTTAATTCTTCCATAACTGCATGAATGATTATACCTCACTCTCTAATTTATAGGAATTTTTTTTCTAAACAATCTAATATCTTTTTACAACGACGCTCATTATTTAATGATTAAACCAGAGGAATTTGATAAATGTAAAGGGGTAGAAAAAGAATACACACAATGTACGTAGGTAGAATATTCCGCAGGTTCTTTTACAGATATTTTCCCATTAATTGTTATATTGTGTTGATAACCAATACAATATAAGGAATAAAAGGTAAAGTTTATATATATATATATATATATATATATATATATATATATATATATATATATATATATATATATATATATATATATATATATATATATATATATATACATATATATATATATATATATATATATATATATATATATATATATATATATATATATATATATATAACTGCGATTTATTTTTTATAAAAGGAAGAATACAGAAGTAATTTATCCATTAGCATACATTAATCATTTTTTTCTGAAAGTGGTACATTTATGCTATTTTTACTAAAATTGTACTTGAATTTTTTTCTACTATATATAATAAACTATACTTTCATAATCATGTAAGTTCAAGATATAAATTGCCAATTTTTAAAATAAATTTTCTGACTTAAATGTTATCATTCTGATAATGGTTTAAAATTTTCTTGTAGACTACAAATTTTGTTTGGATCAGTCATATTTAGAAAGAAAATTGTTTATTTTTACAATCAAGCTTTTAGTTTGTTAAAATTATTTAACTTATTAATAGCTCTTTATGCCCATGAAAATCAATATTGGTGATATAGGATAAGTCCACAAATTAAACACTTGTTCAAGCATGAACCATGCTTTACTGGGAAACCGGTTTAGTAATTTGTATTAAAGTAATAATGAAAACGATATTGATAAAGATATTTTATTCAATTTCTGAGTTAAAATTTCCCATTTTGATTAAATTTTTTGATTGATCTCATTGAATTTCTTTAGTGTTGTCACATATCATAATCTAATTTTCATTATTAAATGATTAAAATGTTTTTCAATCAATCTTAGTATTATTTTACAGACTCCTTCATATGGCAAAAAAAGTGAAATTATGAAGTACTTTATCTCAAAATTCAATCTATATTTTACCGGGAAAAAGAATAAACTTATACTAGAGCTCTAGATAATTTTTCTCTAAAATTTCTATACTGTATATAGCAACAAAAAAACAAGAGTACCACTAATGGTTTCAGAATTTATAACAAAATAAAATGTGTTTTCTTTTCAACATCATTACATTAAATAACATGAAAATCTCCACGGTAGAATGCAATAATACAAAGGAAAGTTATTGTTTCTTTTTTGAATTTAACTAAAATAAAGAATTATTCTAAAGGTGAGGTAGAATTGCCAGTAAATTATTTCTCTTCTTATTTTGTCAGTTTATCATTTCACCTTATACCTTTCTGTCGCATATTTAAAAAAGGGAAAAGATTTTGAACATACATTATCATAAATTATTTGATTGGGCTAGTTACATAAATGTCTATTAACAGAAGTTTAATAAATAAATTAGGTGAAACTTTGTTTAACATATTTCGCCGAGCTTGAATTTCAGCGAATGGTGGTCAAGCAAATCGTTAGTAGTTTTAAACAATAAGATGTAAAACTAAGCTGGTTGTGATTAAGTTACACAGGTATAAAGAAATAAGTCTTTTGTTAAATAATTACATATATTTACTTTTAAATGGGGCGTAATCTACATATCAAACAGTGTCTCTAGTAGTCAGATTGATATTAGGAATTCTGTGAAACAAAAGTCGATATAGTATAAAAATATAAATGATTTTCAATGTTTATAACAAAATACTAATATTAGACAGATTAACTGATTTCAGTTTTATAATGAAGAGTATCTAGCATTAATAACTAATAATCTCAACTCATAACAAACTTGAAGAAGTGACTCTTGAACAAAAACTGCTTTTACCTTTACCATTAAATAAATAAATAGTTCTGTATACTTTTCATCAATTTTATGATTTTTTAAGGTTTTCCAAATAATGTAGATCGATTTACTCAAAAATAAATCATAATTTTCAGCTGGATTAGTCAAAGTTAAGAGAAAAATTGTGTGTTTGATTAATTTAAATTTAGATTAAACTATCAGTATATCTTGTTATTTTATATTTGTTCACAAGTTTTCACAAAAAGCTTAATAATTCATTTCTTGTTGATATTAAGAGAAGAGAGCAACAGAAAATATTGAATATGAAATGCTATTCTTATTATTTCCCATTTTCTCTCAAACTGCATTTTTTTACAAAAAAATTGCAAGTAACTTAGATTGGATAAATATTTAAAAACACCAACCATTAAATAAAGATATTCTTCTTAAATATCAAGCAAAAAATAAAGTACGATGAAACCCTCGTCCTTTTAAACCTTGGATTTAACAAACATAATGAAGGAAGTGCAGGGAATAATAAATCAAAACTGGAAATCCGAAAAAAAATACCAAATATTTAATGATGGTTTTATTATATAATCTTAGTTTAAAGCAAAATACCGTTAATTTAAATTAATCCTGTTAAGTGATTATTTTTTCAGCCTACACTAGATAAAGATAATAATCTTAGTTCTTCTTGAAATATGAGAAGGTAGTCTTTAAGGTATGGTCCTTAATTATACTTCTCAAGTTCTTTCATATTTACCGATTATTTTTTAAAAATTTTTATCTTCCTTAGAACTACTGGAAAAATTATAGCAAATAGAGGTGATTATTTTAATCAATAGTTTAATCTCAAAATATTTCTTTCAAAAATTGTTTTTTATAGGCTACATAAAAAAGATTTAATGAATGCAAACCTCTGCTACTGTTTGTAAAGATTTTTTATGGCTTGAGAATGGGATAAAATGGTTAAAATGAAGGGTTTAAGTAGTTTACCGAATTTTATTGGTTCATGCTATTCTTGCACCTCTTGTTCTTTTAAGCTCAGAAAACCGAAAGAAAATTAAAGATTAAAAATAAATTAAACTAATTTTGATGAAAAGGAGATAGTTATAGATTTCTTAGATAATTCTAGATTTTACACAATAGTGAGTTCAATTACTTAGATTCATTTATAGTTATAAATGATTGACTCTTCAAGTAATAAACCTGTCAATGGATTAGTATTTGTATAACTGCTCTCAGTGTAACTCAACCTTTTAAAAACTGCTTGATTCTACAATAACAAAACGAAAATATTTATTTAAAAAAGCTTAATTTCGATTTTTTATAAAATGTGTTTGAGTTTCGGTCTTTCAATATATCACCAAAAGAGGAAATTTGCCTGATACAAAAGTACATCATTTGATATTTTGGAATAAATAATAATAATTTTCAAAATCTTTCGAGGAATAAGCTTTCAAAGGTATATCATACGAAATTGAAAAATAAATATTTCTAAAAAATTACTATTTTACTTAACTTTTTAGCTTCAGTGCAATTTTAATTTACCCTTTTTTTTAACTACACTATTTCTGTAAGGACATAATTTATTTAGCAATTTTTGTATGTTATTACATCTCAAATAAATATATGACCTTATAATAGGTAAGCGCGTAGTATTTATCTAATGAATTTAATAACATCTGAGGAGATGATATTTTCAGCAACTCTAATTACATTGAAAAGTCTTTTCTAAAATAATCGAATCTAAAAATATCCTCAATCCTCTAACCTTCCTCTCAGTGTAAATATCAACTTATGTACTGCGGTGGAATAAAATATGCTTATATAAGCTACTAAAGATTAATAATTATAAAATATTACTCAGTAAAACCGCATTATAAAAGGTAAAATATTTTTTAAGACGTTGTAGAGATTTAATATTGTTACAAACTAAATAATAACCAGTTATTAAAAAATATTAAAATAACAAAAGTAACACTATACAAGTTTTATATTATTTTAGATTTATAAACTATTATTTTCATAACTTCCCACCTCTTTGCTTAGAAATGCATTTCATAACGAAGGTCTTCTATCAGGTACAAATCATTAATTTGTAAAATAGTTGTGCCAAATTCTTCATACTATTTTATTTTTCACATAATGAATCGGAACTTTTTAATGATGCTGTCTGGTAAATAACAAAACAAATAAAAAAAATAATAATTTTAAGAGAGATTTGAAATGAAACAGAAGAATTGCATTCGAATAATAATAGCTGACCCGAATACTTAAACTTGTAATGAATTAAAAATAATCATCCTTCTTGCATTGGTAAGTGTAACTATATAATCTTTAAAATATTAGTGACTATGTAATAATATCGAGATTATCAACAATATCCATATAAACAACATTTTTTAAATTCTTATTGTATTCTTATTATGTTAGTAATATGAGAATATTCTTCTACAAAAAGTAATAGTGTTGGAAAAAATTCCAATAGCTTAATTTTTATATGAATCAATTGAAATCTCTTTTCTGTTACTTTAAAAAGTTTTTTTAAAAAATTAACCATTTTAAAACCGATAAAAAGCTGATATAGTAAAAGTATTTTTTTATTTCTGAATCTATAATATTTCAAATACACGCCTGAGTATGGTGTAAGAGTAAAAAACATTTCAAAGATAATAAGCCTGGTGAGATTTTAAAATGAAATTCACAATTTGTAGGTAAATAGAAAACATAATTAAACACAAGCAACTAAGTTTTCTTAAATGTACCAAAAACATATTTTAAGTACAGGCCTGTCTGAAGATACTATTAAAAGTACAAGATGACTAGTATTTTTATCCTTTAATGGTAAATCTAAGTTTTGCGAGTCTAACAATAACTAAAGTACATGCATTTGGCATAAACCTTTGATTAAGAGTACTTAAAACTCTCACGGAAAGTGGTCATTTGGGAAATAGCATGGTATTGTACAAATACAAATGCTCTTATATAGTATTTATAGTAAATAAAAGGAAACTTTTAACTATGCGATATGAAAATCAGTAATAATTATAAAGTTATTTAAATCTTATATTTTTACCTGTATTTTAGTTGTAGAGTAAAATGCGTAACTATTTCGCACATTTGAAGGACAGAACAAGTTTGACCGAGTATTATTAAGTCTTAAGGATGCTTTATTAGGATATTAGGTAGAATTAAAGCTTTTAGATATTTGACAAAAAGTTACATAAGGCGGACGGTTGTATTCCTGGGTCTTTCCCTTAGATTACTTAAGTGTAGCAAAATTAAAGCGGTTTACGCATCAATTTTATTAGATATTTCAAAGAAATATCCAAAATTGTCCAAAAATGTGGATATCATTTCAAAATATCTAATCTGCCAGTAATGTTATTAAATTATTCTAATTAGCAGAGCTCATTTGCAAATCATTCAAAGGATAATCGTTGGTGGTGACTATCGTGACTTGCCCACTAGTGAACTTGGATATATATATATATATATATATATATATATATACATATACAGAGAGAGAAAGAGAGAGTTGAGGAGTCCACCGTAAAATCTACCATCTCTTGAGTCTTGATGGGTACTCTGAAGTAATTTAGTTGATATAATATCACCTGACATACTTTATAGCTCCCTTTCATCCATAATTTATCTGAATAGAAATCATTCGGGAAGAAAAAAGCATATTTAAACTAAAATAATTAACATATTTGGTGGGTTTTAATTAATATTTCCGTTAATTATGATTCTACAAAGCGAAAACTTAGTAAAGTGAGTTTTCTAAAATTTTCGAAATCTATGGATAATTGTCCTGGCCCCAAACTTCTGAACGTTTTCGAAGATACGAGGAGTAGAAACAGGCGTGAAAAGATTTAAATAATATTTCGGTGACGTCTAAAATCTAATTAAAATGTTTGAAATGAGTTATTTTTATGTAGAATCATATTTATATGAGATAGAACCTTATTTATAAAAGAATCTTCTTATGGAAAAACTCAAAAATTAATGGCATTTAAACTACTAAATCAAAACTTTGAAATCATATGTTGAACTGTAAAAATCTTAAAGGGTAATAGGAACACAATTATTAAAATAGACAAGTGAATAAAAGTTTAATAACTACGCTTGTAGAAACTGTCTCACATCGACGTTCTACTGGTACATTTAGTGGTACATTTTAGAGGTAACTAATGTTTGCTTTTAGTTGTGATATTTTCGAAGCATTCATGATACTTTTTCTCCTAAAACTTTCATTCGTGATAGTTTGCATTCTGAAAAGCATCTGATATACAGTTAAAATTGTAATTGCGTGTTTAAATGAATATGGATTGAAAACATTGTTTCAAAGAATATTAATTAAATGTATATTGCGTTTTAACATCTTTTTAGCTGTCTTTTAAAACACAAAGCCTTTTAAATTATATGCATAAGAACACTATCCATAAAGAAGCAGGATTATGGGTTTATTGTATTAAACAAAAATTTGTAAATTAATTTAGAAATTTAAGATATATATTGTAATTTGCTTAGTTATTTTCATTTCTAAAAGTTATATTCTTAACTTATATCTAGAACATTCCCGCTCATGAAAATATTTTGTTTATTACCAAGTATTAGATATTATTTTAGTTTTTACGATACTATTTTGTTATACAGGAATTGGTTATAGAATTTATATTTAAATAAATCTGACATATTACGAGTTAAACAATTTTTTTTACATTAGTCAACAGAAAAAAATATTTATACTATCTATAGACCTTTAAATTTTTTATTTGCTTTTCGTCAAAATTTTAAACTGAAAAATAACTGAAAACGTATAGGCCTATATCTTTTTAGAAATAAAACTTTCTTCAATTTTACTATTCTCAAATTATTTCGTAAATTTTGAAAACAATTCCTATTTTTCTTCTACATACTTCTATTGGAATACATATATATTTATTAATCTTATTTTTATATACGTATATAAAAGTATATCAGAAAAGATATTGATATGGTAATGAAAATATACCACGTAAAAATTCAAAACAGAGCAAAGAAATACTTAGACTATACTTTTATTTAGGTTAGTACATTTCAGTGATTGTGGTATTGTAATGTTAATCTATAAAAAGAAACAATGCATAACAGGGCATAACAAAGATTCCATCTAAATACAGTTACATGTAATTACTTTAATCTTACATGTACTCTCCTAACCTGTTTTGGTAGTTTTTTGTCGTAAAGGGAATTCTCAGAGATATTTCTAGCTTGTGATCACATTTTGGTGAATGATGCATCACTGCTCAAACAATCATTTTCGTGTTCTGTAATGTATTAAATGTGGTAACTTATGAGCTATCCTATTTGTGCTTTACTCATACTTTTGTTGAAATACATACACGACCTACACTACAACGGATTCCTACAACACTTATGCAGTAGAATACTATACAAAACCTTTGCTTGAAATGATGTTTAACGATATGTATATGTATAAATTTACTTTCATACTAGTTGCTATTATTAACAATTTAGCACTTCTAAAATAATTTATACATGTTAAGCATAATATTAATTGGAGTAATGTTTGTACAAACTTTTATCTATTCTGATCGAGGCCTGTATAAATTGCTTAGAATTGAATTTTATGTATATTTAACTATAAATAGATAGCTCAGAATTGATTTTAAAATATTTCTTTAGATTAGATATTAGTAAGTCAAATTTACACACAATATTAAATGCTTTAGCCCCGAATCTCATTTTTGCATAATTATTAGTTTCAATTTAAGTTTTCTAGCTTGAAATGATTCAATTTTTTCAAATTGCTTCACACTTAGTGTATGTACTGCCTTTCCATACCCAACTGTACTTTAATCATAGTTCCTGCATTCGAATTCTTTAATTATTTCTCTACGAGCATTTGACTTCTTTTCTTCTCAAGTTGAAAGCCTTATTTAAAATGAGTTAGTACTAGACGTAAAAAATAACAAGGTATTTTCTTTTATTCTTGTGCTGTTGTAACTGTTTTCTTTTACCACAAATATTTAATATTTTTTACTCTGTTGTAATCCTATTTAAATAAGTTCAACTGCTTATTAAAGGAAAATATCCAGCTATATATTTGTAACAGAAGAATAATTTTCTTTTAAATGCTTTATAGGTAAAAAGTATACTGTTTTCATGCTATTAAAAATTCTTTAACTACTTATGTTATTTTATTCTTATATATTCATTTTCCTATTTATTTATATTTTTCGTGAAATTTCAAGATTTTCATGGCAACAAATCACTGAAAAAATGTAAAAGGAACTTATAAGAAATCCCTCGTGAGCAATAGCCGAAATCATTACCGTAATAGTTTTTGTAACAACTTCTGTAGAGGCAGGTAGTTTATAGCTGTTGTTGAGTTGCAACTTTGAAATATTTACTGCCAAACCAATGGGGAAAAATCTGTAAAAGAGCTTACATTTTGATCTTTGCTGCAATCATTCAAAATAAAGTACTACTTCTCACGTATACTGTTCCAGTATTTTGTGGGAGTGTGGGATTTTAAACACTTGTCGTTTATAACGTCTGTAAAGAAATGTCAAGTTTTAAAATAAGTAAAGGAAAAGTTAAAACCAAATATACTTTTCCTTAAAATGCTTGTTTGAAGCATCTGATATTTCATTTTATATATAAACTGAAATCCGTTCAACTATGTGCCCCGCATCAAAAGGATCATTTTTTAATTTTAAAAATTGAATACATATAATTTCTTAAAATTTATAGAAGAATTAATTCATTTCTTGTATTAATTTAATGTACTTATTATTCTAAAGTTTTATATATATAAATCAAAATATCTGTCTTTATTACTGGAATACGAATGTTGTAATAAATTCATTTTTGATACAACTATGAGAACTTCCGTATGACAGTACTCATATTTCAGTCTTCTCTTCACATTTTACATAATATTTGCAAAACTGTAAATTTAATGTAATTCATAAAACCCTTAGTTTGATATATTTCTTTTTTAAATTAAAAATCAAAGAAATATTTGATTTTTTTATTTGGTTTCACACAACATATACTTCGGTTGAATAATAAAAACGATTCATTCTGAGAGCACGTTTTTTACTTTCTCTGTATGCAGCCACCTCTTGTTAAATACATAGATAACGGTCTTTTCTTGGGTGCACTTGTATATTACGGATATATCCTTGAAATTTTCGTGTTGCACCTTCAATACATACTTCAATTTAATAATAAAAAAATATTGATCGTATATATCCTTCTCCAATTTCTAGACACGTACTCATTCGATCGTTGAAAATATTGATAACAGTCTGTCTGTTTCGAGTTCGAATATTACAATTTTATCTGGGATACTGACCCAAATTCTCCCACTATCAGGGCCAACCTCAAAACTGTTGTTAAAGTAGGGTCATTATCATGTTCAAAGATCACGTAAAGTTTATGGACAAATCACGTAAAGTTTATGGACAAATCACGTAAAGTTTATGGACATCTCTGTAAAGTTTTTGTTATGAGTTTATACAGAATACGTTGTTTGATACTAAATTTATCTAGTTGCAAAATGAAAAATGGACAAACGGTCACCTATCTTTGTTATGTCAGCACTTACATAGAAATTATCTCAGAACCTTTTGCACCGAAACAGCATTTCTTCTGCTACATTTAAAGTATAATCAACTTAACTTATTTTATTTATTTATTTATTTTTAAATATTTCATTATTATTTTATTTATTATTTTTTATTTTTATTTTATTTATTTATTTTTATATTTATTTTATTTATTTATTTTATCTTTAAATTTGAATTCATCTTTGAGTCCGGAGTAAATTCCTCCCCAGGCCAGCACTTACAAGCCGTACACTAATTAGAGTGGGTTGCTCCCTGAGGTAGCTCAAAGGGTCATGTAATAGAAGTGAGTAGTAAGAAGTAAATAAGAAGAATATTAGGAACTGTGTTAACAACCTTGAAACAAGATTCCACTTAATTAAAATACTACGCACTGTAAGAAACAACATTTCTATACTGTGAAACCCCAATTTAGCACCATATTAATAGAATCAGCACAAAAATATGTGGTAAAAAATCTTTTATATAGAATTTCCAAAGTTTTAAATCTATCAAAGCCCTAACTCATTATAAAGGGATATTTTCCAGTTAGAAAAAGCAAATGTGAAAATTTAACTTTTTATCTTATTTCTTCCTATTGTGTTCTTTTTTCTTTCCTCCTAATCTTTTTAGTCACAATAGAGTATACTGTTACGGGACTTATGACTTTAATAGTGTTGACAAAAATGTGTTAAAATCGATATTCTTGAATGGCTTTTTGAGGTCTAAGATTAGGCATTCTAGTAATTAATAACGTCTAAAAAATATGTTCTTCAACTGCTGGTCAATATCTTACTAGAAATTATGTATTCATTGATAATATAAAACGCATAATGAATTTTTGAAAGCATAAAAAATATTGTATGCTAATCTTTTTGCTTGATAGCCTGGTAAAAATTATTGTGTAAATGTATACGTGAGAGGATATTCATTTATTGTCAGTCCGTTTCAAAATTTGTATTTCCTTCAGCACTTAACGTATGGAATACATCCCTTATATCTCTCTATCACAATGTAAATAAAATGAGGGTCAACAAGTATTCTTTTCATTGGGAGTGTTTCATGAGAAGAATCAGACAAATTTATATTAAAAGAACTTTACCGACCGGATATAATAACATATTGAATTATTTTACAAAACTTTAAGCCGATTTATAATGAAAGAAAATAACTGAAGGTTTTCAATAAAAGATACCAGTGAGAAAATATTTAGCATTTACAACACAATTAAAAAATTATTAAAGAGGGAATTTTTTCAACTTTTCCATTATATGTGCCGTTTACAAAACTATTAAATTAAATTAAAATGTTAAAACTTCATTGCATATACAAATAAATTTATGTAAAAATATAATTTTACTGTATCTGCAGTTTACAAAAGTGGGCACAGGACTTATTTCAAATTTATCGATAGACAAAGAATCATAATTTCATATACCGTCACACTAGTTATAGAGTCAAATTTTTATTGATACTTAGAGGTGCTATAATATGGTTTAACTGTACTTTATATAGAATAAATATTAAAATTAATGAAACATTGTGAAACTTTTATATCTGTCTAATTGATTTAAAGACAGGTTATTAAACACTTATACAACATAACTTTATTTTTTCTTCATATTCAATAATATATTCCCTCCTACAAAATAGCATGTGTTTTATTTATGTGATATGTAAGAAGTTTTAGAAGTATACAGACTTATTAATATATCCACCTGCTTATCTATTACTATGTTAGCTTATCTATTACTATAGTAGGATATATTTAAAACAAAAGCAATGAATGAGACTTATATATAAAAATTTTCACTGAAAGAACTTTATGGTTATACTTTTTAGTCTAAAATAAAGGCCTAATGATTAAATCAGTGTTAATTTATCAGCAACAAATGCAATAGTATATTGACATAGATTAATTTTACTTTTTACATCTGCTACAAAGAAGTCAAGCTCAAAATAAACTATATTTCACATCTTAAATTTCAGCATTTAACATGTGGAAGAAAGTTAGATTTCATAAGAATTAAAATAACGCAATTAATGCACTAATAATTAAAATATGTCATACATATATGTCTTACATATATGTATGACACTCTTTAAATGTGTGTAAAATTATGATTGGTAAGGCGTTGCCTTTCTGTACCGGAGTCCGTGGGTTTGAATCCCAATATTAATATGAATGCTCATCTGAAAACAGGTTGGTGCCGATCTCATTAGCATTTTTGCAGAAATCAAGGAAACCATACTGCTCCAAACTAAAACAATTTTTTTTCTTTAACTTGTAATATTTCCTTTACACTAGACACTGTAACATAATATTTTGTAGGAAAAAACTATGAGAAAGCATTTTAAATCTAACTGCTCTCGAGTGTTTTAAGATTCAGACTAATTTTAAAGAATCAGTTGGAACTATTTTTATATATGTACTTCCGACTTGCATATTTTCAAAGTTTAATTTCATACCTATATATGTATTAGTTTTATCCCTAAAAACTGCAAAGTGTTTCATGTTTATAATACTTTCCCGTGTATGATACTCTATAATTGTATCATAGAAGCAGTCTTATCACCAATAATAATAATAATAATAATATTTTATAAATTTCTAATCTAAAAAGTTCATCATTTTAACTGTTTGCATTTTTAAGAATAAAAATTCTCAATGTACAAAACATTAAAAAAATAATGTCATTTTCACACTTCTTTACTCTGAACATTATCGAAAATTACATTTTAAAAGTTTCCAACAAAATCAAATTGTCATGCTCTTAAAATATTTGCTCTGTTTCACAGAGAATTGTTTATTTTATCTTATTTAAAGTTCCTTCTCATGCAAGTGTCTGAAAAGTATTTCATCTTTACTGCTAAATCCATTCACGTTTTAGTATTTAAAAAGTTCAAACAGTCACATATGTCGAAACAGTGCAATAAGTCGAAACACCATGTTATTTTCAATAGAATAAAGACAAAATCCAAATACTGAAAGAATAAATCCTCTAAAATAAATGCTATATTTTTATCTCAAGGATTAGGCATATATTTTCTTTTAATTGAAGTACTTATTTATGAATTTTTTTTGAGAGAGGAAAGAATAACGAGGTATGAAAGTGTTGCAAAATTCTGATAAAACTTTTATTAAAGGGAAATGGGGTCAAAATCTTAAATACTTAAAAATCCTATTTGAGGATTTAGAGATTATATAAATTGCTGTAAAATATCACTTTAAGAAATTAGACTTTTAACTTGGTTTAAGTTGCCTGAAATTTTTTATACCATTGGGTTTTAAAGAAAAATTAAGGTTGAGAAGCAGAAAGAGTATAATACCTTTTGTTCTATACTGAAATAAATGTCACCACAATATACAATACTAATATTACTATTAATGACCTTAAACAGCCATATTGAAAGCAAAGAATGTTCTATGTATATTTAATGTACTTCAAGTGCATTTCTAACCGCCCTATAACTTTTTTAATTTATCAGTTTTATAACAGTAATTAAAATAAAAGTTAGTTCAAATGGATATATATTTCAAAATAAATAATCTGTAAATTGTTTACTTTAAAGAACTGTTGCAAGCATTATGTACAGGAAATTGTATGATTTTAATTTTATTCATTTTTTCTTAGTATTTTCTGTTAATGCGCATGATAATGACTAATTTCTAATCTAAAATGTAAACGGTAAGCTTTGAATAAAATAAACCTTATAATGTGTAAAAGAAAGATATACTCATGAAGTATGTTAAATTAAGGAACTTTTAATTGATTATTAATTAATATTTTGCTGTGAAATTTCAACGTATTTTACGTAAATCTATTGCTCATAACAGACATATTCAAACAGATTACCTTTTCACCACATGGTTAGCCCTTCAACACACCGTCCAGCACACGTCCTTTTTAGTACACGTTAAACCTTAAACATACGTGTTTCTGTTACATTAGTACACGCGTGGATTGAATTTTACCTCAAATATATTCTATATGGGTTCTTTTATTCGCAATCTTCATATGCTCCTTATGATGATATTTGGTAGTAGTCGAAATTATTTATATTTCCAAACTAAATTCAGATTTATTTACATGCTTGGGCACTAAGCGTAGATAACCAATTTTATTTAAAGAATATAATACAAAAGAATATATATGTTTAAAAGCAGAGTTTAACGGGAAAGAATCTATTGACGTTTTTGCAATTTTAGATATGTCTTTCTGAAATCACTTTACTAGATAATTTTACGAGTTGTCATATTATAGTCAAGATTGTAGAATTCCAGAATGGTGTCAGGGACGTTGGCTGCAACGTTATTTCAAGTTTTTAGAAATCATTTCAAATAAATTAAATGTGTAGCAAACGTCTCGGGGAAGGTCGCGTTTGTAACAAAAGGAACCGGCGTAACACAGCGGTTAAGATAACAAATAAGTTTCTTGCTCTGGCTAGCAATCCAATTTGCCAAAAAATTGTGGCCAGACGTTTACATCAAAGAGGATTATACAACTGAAGTCCTACTGTATTATTCCCTGCCAAGGTGGTCATATACCATATTGTTATTTTATTCTAGAATGCCTGGTAGTTTGAATGGTATTTTTTCACTTTTGTGCATTCAGCCCAATGTAATTATTTTGGCCCTTGAACCATTTTCAAAGCCTTCTACATTTAAAAGCACAATGAATTATATTTATTGTGATTTTCTAGTCTTTTGATATTATTTAATGTCACTTGCCATCCAACCACACTGACATTTTCATGTCAATATCGCCGTTTGCGATCCTACCTTTAAAATTCTCCACTAGTGTAATTTATACATAGCATAAACATACAAATTATTGGCATAACAAAAAATTATTTTATTCTCTTTTAACTAGAATATTAGTTTTCACATCTTAGATATTAACCAATAATTGCTCCAAAACTACCTCAAGCTCTACCGGCACCAATATTGCAGAAATTTTATAGAATCATAATATTTATCAATTGTACATTATTTAAAGAGAAATAAACAAAACAGTTAACATTAACCCTCTAAGCGGTTCGCACGTACAATTCCGCCAAACCGATGATGTCTTCAAAGCGGTTGTCAGTACAATTTTCGACCTCCAAAAACGATCCGAAAATGGATGTAATGTATATTTCTGCCAGTGCTTTTTCAAATGGAATTTTGCGGTAGGAGGATCAAGTCGATTGTTTAGGAGATGCACCCATTTTTGACAAACATTTATTGAGGGATACACCCTCCTGGGGTACAAAGACGCTAACGGCTTTTCATGGCTTTGTAAATTTCTATTTCGAAGTATTTCTTTTGCTGTACCAGATGTATTTCTAATTGCACCACTTAAATATCTTTCAAGGCATTCGTAAAAAATATAAATAAGTCTATCAAAGAATATTTTTATCTGTACTTTTAGAATCTATTATTTCTTATGGGATGATCGAGATCTGATGAACTTTATGTGTATTAAAAATTAACAATCTATTTATAACCTGAAGTAAAGGGTCAATAAAGAGGGTTGATTTCCCGTATTCCATTCTAGTCGACTAAAGGTGAAGTAAAATATCATAGAACGCTTTGGCCACTGACACAGTAAACCTTCAGCGTATATTTTGGAGACTTTTTTTTTCTCGATACGTTCCACTCGGAGGGTTAAGATGTTATAATTATTAGATTTTAAATTAACTATTTTCTTGTACTTTTAAAAATATGCAAAAACAATAATCATGCAACAAGTTTATGTTCCAATAATGGAACATGGCTAAAAACACCCTAAAATAATTTTTCACCTAATTTTAAAACTTTATTGCATTTATATGTTCTTAATTAATATAATAACCAAATTTCAAATAATTGGGACTATTCTTTCTGAATTCAGCGTTTAAACGGTTAAATAGTGTGACTAATTTAGATACGAAAACATGACAAAATTAATTTTCTTATAGAAACAAAGTAGACAAAGTTAAAAAACTATTCCAAAATGAAGTATGCATATCTTCTTTTAAGATTTAAGACCCAAATATTAAAACCATGTCAGAAGAGTTACCAATCATGCATTTCAGTTGAAATTTCCTCTAAATTAGAAAACAATTCCAATCTTGCTTCAAATCTATGCTAATAAGACCTTTATTCCGAAGAAGCGCAGAGTCAAAATTCAATACGCAGAGATTAGTTGAGCAGTTTCAGATTTTAATAGCTACAGTCTGTTCCATAAGAGCGTGTCGTCTATTTCTCTGAAAATACAAAAGAACTAGTTAAAAATACATTTGTATCGTGTAGTATAGATATTAAACTGAAATGCATTTCACCTAATAAGATGTCCAGTCCCCATTATTATCGATTATGCAAGAATCACTTTATCATTCAATTTCCACACTGAGCGGTGTTTACCCCGTTCCGGTAGGTCGTCAACATTTTGTACCGCTTTATAACGTGCTACCCACTTCTTGACGAAAGACTCCGACTTTCTCATGTACTTGACTACAGCTGGAGAAGACATTTTTGGTCCTTTTGGATGGTTACACTGAAACACTGCCTCAAAACGGCACGCATACGCGGAACTCATTTTGGAATTGTTGATTTAAACACAGCAAAACAAATCGAATAAATAATATAACCATAATGCATTCTTCTCTAATGTTTGAAGAACACATGCAATTAAGCTGGTATCTGCGCGCTATCTATTGACGAAGTTATGAGCCCACGCTTTTATGGAACAGATTGTATA
>CM063502.1:152083948-152198948 GCA_032207245.1 Pardosa pseudoannulata
TTTAACGTAAATTAACATAAAATATTACACATTTTTATCAAGGGACAGGGTTTTAAGTATAATAAATTGTTAATTTTTATAAGGTTGAATATTTTTCTAGAGTAGAGAGATTCTTTTAAAATTTTCGAAAATGCAACTTGTTGACCATATTATGGTTTACAATGTAACTGATGTTGATAAATACCATTCCTGTATCATTTAGCAACAAAAGTGAACTTATGTTATGTGTTTAGATATTTTAAGGTTTTGAATAAAATTTGAACAGTATCCTGAAATATGTATTTTCTGCATTTTCATGTATCGAGTATTCCCTATAATAAAATTCCTTTAAAATAATTTTCATTTCTGAACTACCACGAAACATTAGGGGGATTCATCTATCCATGAGTTATACTCATATCACCCTGTATCATGTAGACCATTAGGTACATTTTCTGTAACTGGAAAATATAGATTCATCTTTCATGTAAAATGTGTCCTGAATTTAAATCATGTTCTAATTTTCCATCATTTGCAGTTTGTAAAAACAAAAGTATTTCAGATGCGTCTATGTTCTTTACATACTAGAGGATTATTAGTCATTGTTAAAACGTCTTTGGGTTATTGATGTATATTAGTTGCTCTAGTAATCCAGTTTTATCATTAATGAAAACAAGCTTAAGTTTCTACCTTGAATAAAGAAGGTTATACAACAAGATACTTCAAACTTTCTTCCGTAGACATTTTTCAGGATTTCACTTAAAATGCATCTACTTCACCACAAAATTTCTTAAATAAGACACTGTTTAGTACATAATTGTTAAAAGCTTCATTGTTCTTTTTATAGTTTTTATATTATATAAATTTATCAAGTAATATTTCACTCAACAGATTTCAATGCATAAAATCATTCTTAAAATTTCAGCAGACATAAAAAAATAGAATATTTTTTCTCGAAAAGTACTAAAACGGTTGTCATTTTGCAAAGCATGTACATTATTTTTTGCCACTACAGTGTGAAAAATTCCTCTCACACAGTAATATGCTAAAAAATAGCATGGTCACATTTTTACATACTGCTATCGAAGAATTTCATTTCTGGTGAACAAAATTTCGAAATAGTGACAGAAGATTTACTCACTCCTTTTTTCCGCTTTCTTCTCCTTTGACTTTTTCTCCAGCTTTTCTACTGGCTATAAAAAGACATTGCGATCTCATCGACAGACAAAAAAAATTTACTATGAAGAACTAAAAAAAAACCAGGTTCAGAAGCATGTGTCAAGTTTTGTTTTTTGGACCTCGTTTTATCGAGTGTTACGGAAAACAACACTTAAAGTCTTGATTATTAATAAGCTGGCATTTTCAATAAAAACTTCTTAATGAAGCGAATTAGTTTAACAAAAAGCTTTATGCTAGCAAGCATTCTTCTCGACATATGTGTATTGCTGTAATACACTTTTTATTACACAGTTAAAATAAAAAAGGCACATTCTACTCTATTTTTAATGTCAGGTTCTTGTACAATTTCAGAACATACTCAAAAGTAAAAAATTGTTAAGAGAGGGTAAAAAGATAAATTATAATTAGAATCTGTCGTTAATATGCATGTTAAAAAAAGCACTATAATTTCTTCGATTTTTATGTAGACATTTGTTAAATTTTATTAGAATATTCGAATATTTAGATTCTCACTTTAACCTGTCAAAATTTCTGTATTTTTATAAATATTTTGAATACTTGTAAACCCCTTAACTTAATTTTACAATTTTATACATATACATATACATGTGTGTGTGTGTGTGTGTGTGTGTGTGTGTGTTTTGCGTGGGTATATATAAACAAGAAAACTTGGGCTTATATCACTTACATATAGATCAATATTTAGTTATTATAAAAGGAAGTTTCTAACCTAGTTTAAAAGAAAATCAAACCATATATAGCATTAACAAGATTACAAATCTATTCAAAATTATGATTGTCGTTTTTCAATTTCTACTATTCAAAATAATAAGAATAACCAATAAATGACATTCTGATTTGGAAATATTCACTTTGACAGTGAGAATCATTCTTTTGAAATATCTTTTTAAAATCTCAAAAATGCTCTCGGTAATGAGAAAGATTGAAGATGGAAATTTCGTGAAAGAAGAAAATGGTATATCCAATTGCACCATTTGCTTGAATTGCAAGTACAGAATGTTAAAGCCATTTTAAAAAGAGAAAATCTAGACTGCTGAATTTCCTGAACATTAGATCAGATGCCGATATGTGATTTTATTTTCCCCACAGAATTACCATTTGTTAAATGCAAATACAATGAATTCATTCATTTCGAGCTTGCGCTTTATTCTTTAATCATTCTACTCAAATGATAGATTTATACTAGTTGTTGAAATCTGCAATCAGCCCTCAAATAATTCAGATATTTATGACCAATTAGTTACATTAATACTTGAAACCCTCCTATTTACAAGGGCTGAGGCAAGTCAGTGTTCATTATTTTATTCTAGTTTTCTAATTCGTTATGCAAACCGATGCTTTATATTTTGCATTTAAACTAATTTTTGTATATTCTACTTCTTAGCTTTCCACAAAAACAATGTTTAATTTTTTTTCAAGTTCATGTATTAGTAGTATTATTTTGATATTCTTTTGGCTATATATATAATTCTATGTCTGTAGTGAGCTTCAAAGTATTTCCACTATTGTATATCCTTATACCATTCCTATATTATGTGTTATTTTTATTAGGTGTGTATGCTTTCTATTGTGGTATTTGACTATCTAATTCCATGTGTATTACTCTCATTAAGCTCCACATCTTTACAAATTTACAATCATCTATACTCCAAAATTAAATCTTTCCGCATTTATTCAAATGAATTAACTCGCCTATTTATCGTCTGCAATGTTAGATAAATGGGATTTCTATTAAAGGTTTATTCTTTTTCAAAACTGTATATATTCAAAAATATTACACGTGAAAATATGAGTAATGTGTGGAAATAACTACAACTTCACCTAGCTTTCTGCAAGCTGTACAAATATTCTTTGTTCCTCGTTCTTTATGTTGTATGAACCCATACAGCACGCATTGTATGGTATACGTTGTACGCCTATTATACCTATCATATACAGTGATCCGTATTTGCAACGTATATGGTATATTGTGTCATGTATGGTCGACAATAACTGAATGATGAACTTCCGCATCCCTGGGTAAGACGTTTTAATAAGAGCAACTTCCCTTTGTTTCCTTGGCGACTTCCCACATAACCTACCTGATTTGACGCCTTGTAACTTCTTTATTTGGGGCATACTTAAGTACCTTGTTTATGTACCCCCACTACTAAAACACATCAGAAAATTTCAAGAAATCGATTAATATTGCAGTTATGACCTATGATATGTTATGACTATGGTGCTAAAATCTTTGTAGAATGAATTTAACTACCGCCAGTCTTGTATCGTTTGACTCACGGGGTGCACATAAAACATCTGTAGAATGTGCAAAATCTAGACAAGTTATATTCATATATGACTTACATTTGTATGAATAATACTTTTATACAACGTTTATAAAATGTATAAAACTTCGAAAGTTGCCCTGTATTTACAAATGTTGATTCATATTTATATTATATCCTACATGCATTATCTCTAGTAATTAAGGAAATAAGTTTTTGATATATATATATATATATATATATATAATATATATATATATATATATATATATATATTGTAGCGTACTGGGGCTCTAAGTGAGCCCGAAAAAGGATAGCGGGGGCTTACGTGCAGACTATGATATTTATTTAGACACACAATATTGAAGTTATGATAAATACAGATGAAACGATGAATATCTACAAATGAAAGTGATGATTGATGCAGGAAATCAGCTTCCTAAAAGAAAAAAAAAAGGGGGGGAGGACTCTCTCGGTCGCTCCCTCAAAGTTCTATGCCGATGAGTTCACAGCAGCCTCGATCGGTCAAAAAACCTCTCTGGGCCTCGAACTCTGCTCTTCTTATATAGTCGTCTGACCTCAAAAATGTCCATTTCAGCTGATCGGACAGCTGGTTGATGACGTGGTGGGGAAAGCGCGCGTAGACTCTCTCGCAGGTGCCAGGGAAGTTGCAGTAATCGCGAGCAATCTCGCTGATCATTATCGATCTCCCTGGACAATCCCTTGGAGAACAAGATAGGAAAGTATTGTTGCTTCCCTTACAGTGTAGAGGATTGCTGTCGTGTGAAACTCTTTCTTCGGGATGCCATTGAAATTAACACTGCGAACACTTCGCCAGCATCCTAATGAATTTCTCCAACAGAATGGTTGAGATGGTCCTCCGTGTCAACAATCCTCCATTCTGCATCCCATTCTGAGCGAAACAACGTCCTTTTACTAGGTAAAGTAGAGCTCAGTCCAAATGCTCACAAAAGGCTTGGTTGCCATTCTTCTACGTTATGCCGTCTTTTCTTACGGTTTTAGTTAAGTATGTATCAGGAATTTAATGTAACGAGAATTCGTTACAATATATACATATACAAGCTATATTCAAAACAAGTATGGTTGTGCATTGAGTTACAAGAGAAAATTTTGAACTCATACTTTTTGTCTCAAAAATTGAAAATAAACCTGATTATAATTTGTCCTTCGTATAGTGCTATATCAAATAAAATGCATTGTCATAAAGTTATTTTCTAAATTTAATTTTTAATTAAACAGTAAATTACAATGACGTAAATTAAAATTGCATATATTTATTAAAAATTCCAACTTTGCTACCTTTCATCAATAGTTTCTTTGTAAATTTTAGCATAAATTGGGATAAAACTAATGCATATTGATATTTAAAATATGAGAATTGCTCTTAAATTTATAAAAATTTAGAATTTATTTTTAAACAATCATTTCTAAGCAAGGGTACCTGTACTAGTACTCTTACTTTTTAAAAGAGAGAATGCATTCATTTAGCTTAAGCCTGTCTCGATAAAAAAAAAATTTTTTTATTTGTTGACGTTCTTTGCACTCATACATATAACTAGGATATAATTCAGGGGTAAAAATGAAACATTCGTTTTTGCAAATACTTTGTAAACGGCCGTATTTCTTTACAGATAATAGAACATTGAAAATATATTTTTGTACAATTATAAGTGCATAAATTCTTGAAACCTTAACAAATGATATATATATATGATATACCCAAATGTATAGCTTTGCAACTTAATTACAAATTGCTCCTCAACCAACATGCGAGAAAATATCTTGAACGATGGAAGCACGATACCAGACTAAAAATAACAATTTCTCCTGAATTTTTCTGGTGGATTTTCTGACTTATGCAAACGATTTAAATTAAGATCGTGTTAAGAAAATATGAGAAATTCTAATTTTGAAGTCCAAAAATTTTCTGCATAACTTGAAAGACTTTTATCTAAATCCCTCTTTTCACGAATATCTAAATGCCACTTTATGCAATATCTATTTGATTAGTCATTTTTTAAACGTTCTGTTACTTATTTAAAGAATTTGTATGTGATGATGAAGAATTAACGGGATAAATTTTTAAACCCTGGCGTTTATTTTCCATCTTAATTTGGTGCAGAAATTTATATATAATCAAAAACAGATAACATAATAAACTAAACTTTGTCAGCAAGCTTATTCCAGCAAGAAATTAACAACGTCATATCGTCACTTTCCATTGTCTGTATAACGTTCTGAGGCCAACGAGTTTAGACGAGATGTGCTGTGTCTGAAAGTAAAAATGACTCATTTCTGTGGTCTGAAATATAAAAAATTTTGACCAGGACTGTCTGAATTACTTATAACTGTGCCATGTTCATTTACTACGTTTAATCAAATTACATTTTAGTTATTTAAATCCTATCTTCATTATTTTTAAAATATTCAATCATTTATCGCATCGCTAGACACACAGACATCTCTCCCTCTCCCTCTCTCTCTCTCTCTCTCTCTCTCTCTCTCTGTCTGTATATATATATATATATATATATATATATATATATATATATGTGTGTGTGTGTGTGTGTGTGTGTGTGTAAACCGACGAAAGTAATCTAAGAAAAGACATTTTCTCGGTAAGAGCAGAGCATTGATTGACACATGAAAAACACTTTCCTTTTACAAAGTTAGCCCCACAGCGAGAGATCAGACGAATTTTTTTCCTAAGATAGTGTATATTTTTGTTAGTGTAGAAAGTCAGCGTTATTATAGAAATTTATTCATTGTAGGAAAATGTGGAAAATGTGGCTAGTGGACAGAAAATTAGCATTTATTTCAGAGTTAGATTTGGGAGACGGGTCAGCTTACATTCCTTTAAATAAGATATTAAACGGCTGTGAAAATAGATATGAAAGAATGAGAAGGGAGTAAATGAAAATTTTAGAGAGATATTTTAATTGTAATAATTTTATTATATATATATATTACACACACACACACACACACACACACACATATATATATATATAGATAGATATATATATATATATATATATATATATGTATGTATATATATGTATATATATATATATATATATATATATATATATATATATATATATTATATATATGTATATATATATATATGTATATACATATATATGTATATATATATATATATATGTATATATATATATATATGTATATATATATATATATGTATATATATATATATATATATGTATATATATATATATATATATATATATATATATATATATATATATATATATATATATATATATATATATATATATATATATATATATATATATATATATATATATATACTCCCTTAAAACATAACTTTGTGTAAAGTGACGTCATAATACTGAATGAAACACATTGCAATTCTTGTATCACAAAATTTGTTTGTTAACCCTGATATAATTTTATTTTACTTTCCACACAAATAGATATTTTCCCTGCTTATCCAATTAACTCCTTATTTACTGCTTCTTTTATGTCTTTCTCACGACGGCTCAACATTCTTTTCATACTTTCGATTTGTGAACCTATTATTTCTACGTCAACTTCATTCTAGAGGTGTAAATTATTTTACCATAAGAACTGCGTAATCTATTTTTTCAAATATTTTTGTTAAAAGGCTATTATTGTTTAATTGAGCTGTTCACAGCAATAAAAATAATAATAATTAGACAAAATATTTATTGCCCTTTTTTTGTAAACAGCTTTATTACTTCTAAACTCCTAGTTTAACTTCATTTTTTTCTTAAATGTAGAATAATAAATACATTAGATGCTTACAATAGCCCTAAATTATAGTATAATAGCTGAATATTCCTAGATTCATTATAAGCATGAGATGTAATAAAGTATCGGCTATTATCATGTCTTTCGATTTTTCATATTTCAGGAATAACATTGCAAATGGTGCCTAAAATATCACTGTCTTGCACCGTTATCGAGAATGAATAATATTTCTTTTATTTTCTCATCTCTTAAATCTCAATGAAGAAGGATTTTCTTTGTTCCTTTTTTTTAGCCCTGGTGTTGTAAAAAGTAGATATTTGGTTTCGAATGCCGTAGCACTTCAAACCACAATTAAATCCAAAATCCTGTCTTTCTTTTTTGTCCTCAATGACAAATTTGAATATTTGAAAATAAATTTAAAATAATAATTTTTCATTTTAATTGAATGTTCTTAAAAAAATAATTACACTCAGTTGTCAAAATAGAAATGAAAGTGAAGTTCCGATTAAAATTTCTTCTAATTGATTTTCCAGGTATTTCATGTGCTTGCTTTTTGTTAGATTTTAGACAAAAAAATTACTATCAAATTTTCAGAGACATATCAGTAGATGTTCAGTGTCAGATACGGTGTCATGAATTAATGTATTAAACTCTGTGCTGTATCTGATATTGCTGATACAAGAGGATGTAACTTATACATTATATCTTATTCATTCGGAATACTAAAACTGGTTATGTGTACACACAATTAAAGCTTATACAGAAATACCTAAGGATTGAGCAAATAATTACTTATTGTTCACTGGTAATGAGAAGAAAATATTGTCGTTTATACACAAAATAGAAACATATTTCAGTATTCGTTAATATTTCTTTTCAAAAGAACATATAATACACTTTGAAATCTCTCGCTCCAAGAAATTTAGTACAACATGTTTAGTATTACCATGATTCGAATTTTAAAACATTTATATTAATTTTACTTTTTATCCAAAATAAAACATAGTATGGAAAGTAATAACTGTATAAATACTATACTTCAGTTTCCTGAAAAATTCTCTCGGACACTTTTATATATACTACAAGATTTTGTTAGATATAATCCAAAATGTAACTGCTGTAATGTATATTTTATCCATCCAAATCCCATATTACAAGTCTTTAATTAATAATTCTTAATTTTATTATACTAACGTCTATCAAACTGTTTAACACTAAACATACCATAATTGTTCAAGTAACCGGTAATGTACATGTAAGAAATACAATGGGTAATGAATTAAGAATCCTTATTATTTGTATTTGTAATACATAAAAACTGACAATATACAACTGTGTTTAACTCTAATAAAGTTTATCAGTTTATATCCTTCTCAATATCCCTATTTCACACATTCAATCAGGAAACATAAAGTCTGGTCATTTGATCGGCTATGGTAGAAATAGGTATGTATTGACTGTTAGTATGTGTAGTGTAGTGTTACATTCCTTTAAGAGGCAATTAATATACTAAAAAAGAAATACTAGCTTCTGAGAAAATTCTAAAACGTATTTTCAGCTTTTTGAAAATAATTAATTTGAGCGGTATTGAATTTTAATTTCATTTTGAAGAGACATTCTTCACATATTACCAATCATTTAGAAAAAATAAATCAAACTGAAAAGAGCTTTTAATGTATTCATTATCTTTACCTGCTTTATAAATTAAATTTGGAATTAAGTATTTTTTTCATAAACAAAATATTTATTCTTATAACTATACAAGTATATCAAATAACAGATTTTGCAAATGCCTTCCTTGTTCCCATAACTTTAAGTAAGAATACATAACTCTATGAAACCTTAAAATCAAATATATATCTATTTCATTTTTAGGAGTTTTCTTTTTGTAAAAAATATTATCGATCACTTAATCTGAGAGGCAGAAAATGAAGCTATTATATATAAGATATTAGTTAAAAAAATCAAACGGTATCATATTTATTACACATTAAATATTTTTCATTCAAATTGTTTTTGTCTCGAATGAATGATGGAAAAATAAAATACTAAAACTATTTATATTTTATTTTTATTCTTAATACAATATGCATAAAATCATAAATTCAGTAAGAGATTTTTACATGTTGCAAAATCTTGTCAAATATTCATCTTTTTCGTTCACTGCAATTTATTTCAGCAAAATTGGTTTAAAACTGTCACATTGCATTTTCTATCTCGCTACATTTCTTAAATTATTTCATGTGAAGTTTCATTTTAGTATGGGTGTATGGAAGTACGGAATACTTGAGAGTCTTAAACGAAGAAAAATCACTAAGAATTTTTTATTTTATAGGAGGAAGAGATTCAAAATTGAAAGAGAAAGAAATTTATAATGCTAAATAAGTATGAAGGTCTCGATTAACTTCATTTGAAATGTCTGTTACGCAACATTTTCTAATGTGATAAATTTTCCTCTATGTTGCAAATGTAATCAACAAAGAATTTTATTAGTAATAAAAATAATTTTTGGCTGGGGTTAGTAATTCTGATAAATATACTATAAAAAATAAATCAGCTTTCTTATTTATACTGTTTTCAATGTAATTAATCTATTAGAGCTACACTGTAAATATGTAGTGAAAGTTACGATTATATTTCATTACATTGCCAAAAATGCTGGCAAATAACCTTATAGTAGTTCTTCTTATGGTAAAATAACTATGTTATCATTGTCTTAGCACTGGATTTAACGTACCAGTAAAAATGACTGGTTTCGTAATTGCAATTCAATGTGTATTTAAATTGCAGGTAAATCTACTGTTAAATGTATTTGCTTTATACTGCATTGGTCAAAATAAAAGATATGTGAAGATGGTGAATTGCAGTTGTAATTAGGCGTCTAGGGTTATTTTACATTTAATCCAATGAAAATAAGAAACAGAAGGTATTTGAAAAGGTATATTCAAGTATAAAGTTTAACACTGCTTAGGGAGCTATCGCATTGAAATCGGCATGGCGCGTATAACTGCAACCTCTCATTTCGTTTTGCACACACACACACATAAATGTATACATACACACATACATACTAATATATATATAGAGAGAGATATATAGATAGATATTTAGTTGGTTGGTGTCGTGTGCATTTAGAAGTCATATAAATTCTCATGGATAGATGGTTACCATTGACTCGGAAGGCTGAACTTCTAAGAGTGGGTTCTCGTAAGTTAGGAGCAGGGATAAAGCAGATTCTTTTTACCCTCTCCCAAAGCTAAAGCTAGAATAAATGCTAATTTTCTGTCCACTGGCCACATTTTCGGACTTAAATATTAAAGTTCACTTCTGACTGTCAATAGCGATGAGTAATCTGTTGCTCCTTGGGGGGGGGGAATGCACATAATAACATAATCCTTTCCTGTTGGGGAAAATTTGCCAAAGAAGTGTGGAGTCGTAAGTATTCGAAGTTGAGCTCTTGACGTGTAAAGACGTTCATTTTTAGCGTTAATAAAGTTAAGTTTCATGACGTTGGTCTTACAGTTTTTTAATGGAGCCATGACTGAATGTTACTAAGTTTCCCCCATTGCTCAGTAAACCCGGGCAATCCAAATTATTGGAGTTTGTGTAATCGGCAGGAATAATTTCACCCGGTTTCACACACACACACACACACACACACACACACACATATATATATATATATATATGGACATGTGTGTGTGTGTGTATACACTGCGGAATTAGCGACGGTCCTCCGACGGCATAAATTATCAACGGGTTCCTGAAGTTTCGGTGGCTATCAAAATGTGCCTTGAAAACTAAAGGAAACTCGCCTAAATTTGGTTTGCTAGAATTAGACTCAGCAAAGATGAGACATTCGCAATCTAAGCATTTAACAGATAATTGTTTTGGATCATTGTACACATCAATCTATCTACTTTAAAACATCTAAAATAGAGCAGCTCTGCTGTATTCTTCGGTTGTAGAAAAATGGTAGTAACTTCATTCCTTCAAGTGCAACAGATGCTCATATTACAAGTAAATAATTACTTAATTCAATATCTTGTAGATCATTGGCAGTCCTGTTGGTCATTGAAAATTGCAAAATCAGTGTTTAGGATTTAATTTTTGCAACGGAATCCGGGAAGATTTGAAATGAATAAAAGAAGTTAAAATTTTACTAGTAGGGGAACGGATGAGATTGTGCTCTTGAAACTAAACTCTATTCTTCATAACGTAATGGAATCAAAATTAGAAAAATATTTATATGTGTTTAAGTAAAAATTCTAAATAAATTACATGTAAATTCATACATATATATTTATTTACATAGGATATAATTTTCCTCTAAGTATGCAACTAATGATGTAACCATTTAGAAAATTACTATTGTTTTAAAATTAAGGGATTCAATATTTTGGTTTGTTTTCAAATAAAATTAACATGATTACAAAAATATAAATTCCAATTATTTAGAATCTTGCTCCGGAGTTTTTAATTTTCTAAATGATATAAAAATTAAACTCAGTTTTGTTTGCTAATGGAGTATTACCTAAGCAAATTATAATGTAGACTCAATATAATTGAATTAAAATATTGTTCTCTTGCCTAGAAAAGAGGACTTTATATTGATTTTCTTTAAAGGCTAATTATCTGAAAATGATTAAATACTGAACGAGGCTTTTTTTCCTATAAAATGTTATCAAGCCAATAAATTAGATTCTGATTCATATATACACCTCCCACATAAATCTCATCTTGCTACGTTTTTAATAGGGGGAGCATATATATCTCGAAACAGTTGCAATACAATTATTTTTTACATATTCTGCTATTTAAATGCGCCTAAAATAATAATACACTAATCAAACAATTGTTATATTTAACTCAAGAAGTACTAACACTATGTGACATATGAAGTCAGGACTATTTTTTTAAAATCATTCATTAGTACTTCCGTTTTTTTTTTTCAATATGATAGTAAATAACTGCAGTAAATCATATTTTCCTTTGAGATTGTTTTTAACAATGAATTACCTTTTAACTAGTTATCCATTTGAAAGCGATTCTTACTCTTGTCTGTCATTTTTCTAACCACTACTTTCATTTTATTTTGTTATTGTTTGTTTATTTGTATTATTAAATGGTGTTTTGAATCAAACAGTATGTTTATTACTTTGTGAAAGATATTTTTGTTAAGAGGGATGCTGTTATATAGTTATATATACCATTCTACTGCAGTTTATTGTATAAAAAGTTCTTTAAAAAATAGTAAAATAACAGGGTAATGTTCTTCATTACTTAACAATGATTACCGAAAAAGTAGTTTAGAGCTTTGAAGACTTGATCTCGGTCATTTCTATGCGTGCCATTTCCTCGATACTCATATATATAATTTTCAAATTTTCTAGGCTATATCAATCTTTCCTGTTTCTAAATTTAATAATAACTTTGCAAATTAATCATGTTAGAGCTTTTACTCGACATTATGAAAAGGTGTTATAATAACCAAGAACAATTTTTATTATTTTTGCTACAATTCGTTACAGTTAGTGGCATCAATTAGACATCCTCTACAAAAGAATTATCACTTTTAATCGCTTGGAAAATTGAATTGTGAAGGATAAGCTATAAGTGAGGGGTTTTGTCTTTTTATAAAAAAAGGTCGAACACATGTAAGTATTGTAACATATAAATCCCTTCTATTATGTTCATATATTATAGAAATGGGGGATTTCAGCAAGATAACCTTTAAAGCTCATATTATACATAATTACCATCTGCTAGGCATGATTTACTTCTGACATTTTTTTTTATCCGATTGAGTATGCGAGACACGAGTATGAGAGAGAGAGAGTGTGTATGTGCCTGTTTTGGTTGAGGGGGAGGGGGCTTAGAATTTATTCCACACCGAATTATAATCCATCCGGAATAGTCTTGTTTAGTCTTGGACATTCTAGATTCTGTAAATATTGTTATAAAAAATCTTTAATTGGATTTTTAGTAATCGATTTCAACAAAATATGCCAATAGGGTGCTGAGATATTTTCATTTTATATCACCATTCCATGTGAAGGTGTTGGCACACACACAGTCAACCAAGAATAAAGAGGAAAACAATTCTCACATTTATCTTTCATAGCTATCACAATAATGCATCTACTTGTAAGCTACATTTTCAAACAAGCTTGACCACCAGGTTAGCCTGGTGGTTAACTTTGTTTTGTTTGTTTTTCTATACTCTACAGAATAAAGAAAGTTTTTAATCTAGTTTGTCATTTTAAACAAAAGTTATAAGTAATGTTAAAGGTAATGTTATAGGTAATGATAAAAATTTCATTACACCATTTCATAAGCCGAATTTCCTAAGTCAATTTAGCCTAAAAATGGCATAGTCATTAATATATATACAATGCGGTAAAATTTAATCCACTGGTTACATAAAATTAGCCACTATTATTTTTAATTACCCATGTTTACTGGGCAATGAATAGCCTAAAAAATAAGCCTAATGAAGATGCAGTCGGGCTATTCCATAAAAAGAAGAAGCAATTCCGACGTAGAACTTTATTTAAGACGAGGTAACAGCCATCTTTCTCTGGGAAGATTAGAATAATGAATGATTCATTAAAAACATCTTTGATTACAGGGTGGCTCTGCTGCAAGAGACACGGAAAATACTCCCAGGAGAGAGCAGCTTAGTCAGCGAATTTAGTAGTCAGAAAAAAACTTAGATCAGTGAAAAAGTAAACCATTCGTCTGGGACAACTATAAAATGTAGCCAGTGGACACAAAAATAGTATTTATTTTAGAGCTAGCTTTGGGAGATTGCTAAAAGAATTTTAAGTCGGTGTACACTATTTTTCATAAGATATTAAACGGGGGGCAGAATAGATATCATAGAATAAGAAGGGGGAAAAAGGAGAATATTTCGGAGATATTTTAAGTTAAATAATTTTGATATATTACGTTTATATTAATTTCTAAAACAAAATGTAAGCCATACTATCTTAAAACGTGTTAAAAATAAAAAAGTAATGTCTTTGAGGTAATTTCAAAACAACAAAAAATACTGCTTACCATAAAAACAGAAAATATATTTTATTTCAAATAGCCTATTTTAAGATTTATATTTATAAGTCTACTAGAAATATATTCAAAATATAGATCTTAAAATATGTTAAAAAAGATTCAACATAAATCCAATAAGTTTAAATATATCTCAAAGACATGTCTTAAAACGTATTTTGAATGAAAAAATGCGTATATTTTGGACAAATTTTATATCATTCTAATCGTTAGTAGTTGATCTAAAATAGATTATTCAAAGAAATTTATGAATAAAATATTTTACTATTGAAGTGGAATCTATCTTAAAAGGATTCTTGTATAATAAGAAAAAGATACTCATAATTTGAAAAAAAAAATAGCTGTCGACTTATGGAAGAATATTTTCTACTTACAGCTAGAACAGAATAGAATGATGGTTGTTAAGGAAGTTGAACTGTAAACCATCTCTAGGGAAATAGGGAATTTGTTTCACTTGTAAAAAAGTAAAAGATCACTTTTGAATTGTTAACAAAGAAAAAAAAAGAATCGGCCTAGATGTATTAAAATAAAAAAGTATCTTGTTTCTAGGAAACTGACAAACATGTTTGTCATTATGGGAAAAAATGAGTGCTTATATGATTTTTTTTTCATTTTAGAATTCAATGTTTTAATGACTGTTACATTTTATCTTATGCATTTCATGATTCACTCTTCTAGTCTTATATAAATTGGTAGAATATTTTTGCGATTTTGTTGTTGATATGATCAGCAAAAAAGAATTGAAATATTAAAGACACTATCATATTTTGTATCTATGCATATTATTTCTGAATTTTTATTAAGAGTTAAATTTAAAAGCATTATGATTTAATAAATTAAATTATGTCGGTATTGATTAAACAATTTTTATGCCTTGCACTGAACCTGAATTATGTAATTTCATCACACCCCTATATCCTTTGATAAAAAGCCAAATACTGCACTCATGCGTAGTTGAAAGTTGTAACTCATGTGCATAGCAGTTCGAAATCGACTTTAAATAGTAGGTCCCTATCTGGTTGGTTTTCGTGTCGCCAAAAAGAAAATAGATAGTAGCGTTTCACAGCACATCGAGTCTTTTTAAAAAATTTCTTGGTGTAACGCTTTTATAGTACAGTACAAGGAATTTAATGAAAACAATGTAAAACGCTAAAAAGTTTTGAGATTGCTCTACTTATGGGAGAGTTTTAAATAAATAAAAATTCATTGTTTGATATTGTTTATTCTTTTTTTGTTAACACTGTTTAACAAAAAGGTTTTATATTTTACTTATTTCCTTGAAACGGAATGTTAAATATGAGAATCAAATATTAAAATGCAACGGAATTATTTATTAGAAATACATTACAATATTCCTTTATTTTAAATTTTGTAAAAAAAATATTTTTGAACAGACTTGACATATAACTTTAAAACCAAATATTCCTTCTTAAAAATGTGTTTCAGAATGGTTATCTTTTCCTTCTGAACCATTCCTTAGTAGGAAATCAAACAGCCAAAAAAGAATGAGAATAGACTTTCAGTTGGGTGAAATTTCAATGAAAATTTGATATTTCTATCTCATTTAACTGTAAACTATAACTAAACTTGAGATGCCGAAAGTATGTTTTGTATCCATCACTATATAATGAAAATAATTATTACCACTGCAGTCAATTAATTATCACTAACAACAAACAATTTCGAATTTTGTGAATACTTGAAACTCTACAGGTGCATTTCTAATCCTCATATACCTTTGAAATTAATTGACTATTTAGAGTATAAAATTTTTTTCTATGCTCTTCGAGCAGCAAAAATCTATTCTTTGGGATCTGTTAACGATATTTTGTAAAGTAATAATGAATATTATAGCTTTTATTATTTTTTGTATTATTTCTTTTTGCAAATGCTTACGATAACAGTTATGTTTTATTCTGTGGTTTAAAAGTTATTCTATACATAAAAATATATGTTACACGTTAAAAGGATGCGCATGGAACTTTTTCCATAAAGCTACTTTTAAAACAGATAATAATTAACAACTTTTAAAATTATCAATATTGTCTCTTTTAATTTTAGCCACTTTAAATATATTAGTAATTGTATACTAAATTTTAAGTAGGTTGATTAAAAGTGAAATAAATTAGTTTTGATAGTCCATGTGGCCTTAAGGGAATGGTGAACGTTGAAAAGCTTTTTTTAATTCTTATCTTAGATTTATGAAACTTTATTCACTTTCTAAATTGAGGCATAAGTAAAATAATCTATTGCAAGCTTTTTTTTAACATAAGATTATTTTTTAAGCATATTATTTTTATTTTTGTATTTTTTATGTTGCCCCTTGCTACTTAGTTTTTAATATATTCCTTTGAAAAGTTTACCAAACATTCCTAATGAATATTAAAATAAAATTTCTAATCCTGTTTAATTCTTGGCTTTATTAAATTATTATTAAAATTTAATTTAAATATAGAAAACCATATTTTTCATGAAAACTCAACACATATTTCAAATTACTTTCTATAAACTAATTATTCAAACTATCGAGAAAATCCTACTCCTAAATGTTCAAAATATATTTTTAAGTAGTAATATAAGTAAAAATAGAAGAAAATAATTCTGGAAGAAACATTTTAAAAACTGACAAAATATTTCAAAATACTGATTTTTTTATTTTAATCTTTAAATTTTTTATATGTGATTTATTTACTTCTACTTAATATGTATGAATACAGTATATGTGTAGTCTGCATGTCTGTAAAAATTCATAACTCTAAATCAATCATTTACAAAAGCACTTTGTAATGACTATCACTCTCCCATTCAGTTGAAGAATAATTTCACTCTTTCCATGCCTCTTTTTTCGGTTCATTTTTTTTCATCTGTACAAAATTATTCTATTCTAACTAATGATTGAAAATACCAATTCTATGGATACAAGTGTATCAAACACTGCTTAATACAGTAATGCACGTCTTTTGAATAGAAGTAACATAAATGATTCGTTTTCAAAAAGTTTATTTCCTTACCATCATTATTTATCACCAAATACTCTCAGAATAATCAAATAGCTCAAAGCAAAATTAAATAATGAGAAATGTTTTGAAACTGAGTTTGTCGTTAAAAAACATTTAATAAATATAAATATGACTCCCAGAAAATAATTTTCTTTATTGCTATCCAAAGGAAGATTATTAATCAAAATTATGAAAAGGGTATTTAAAGTAATCATGAATATATGATATCAATTTCAAAAATTAATTCTTTAGCTGTAAAATTTTTATTGAAATATTTACAACTTTTATCTTTCTTTCACAGTGGCTAATCCTCCTGATAATGGTGAGATAATGAATGAAGAAGGTGCATCTGCCGCAACAAATGATGGTGATCAGAATGGTAAATGTCAATTTAAAATTATAATTTTCTTTTTACATAAGGGAAGTAATTTATCAATGCATAAATTAAAACAATCATTATATGTTCATAGATTAATTATTTATAGTTTATTAAGTATCTGAATTTTATGTCCAAATATCTCTAGCATTTATCTTGTATTTTAGCATTCTGGTTTTTCATTCTTTTAATTATAATGTATTGTAATGAAGTAAATTATAAGAGATAGAATAAGACTGGCACAGTTAGTAGAAACGGAAATATCTGTAGCTAAATTACGAATTAAAGTATAGATGAATCCCGTTGCTTCTTTAATTATCCAAATATCACTAATACCAAATAGCCTAAATTATGAAACAAAAGTTATGGAACAACATAGTTTTCAGTACAGAATCACATTAGTAATTCAACTGTAATGTCAGAATACAAGTTATAGCTATTGCAAAATTTGAAAGTTTATTTTTATACTACAAAGCTCTAGACAATTTTTTTTCTTAAACCATAATGCATGAATGGATTATAAGTTATTGTTATAAAATATAAAACGATTTTATCAAGAATATGCAGGCAAGGATTCCAATGCCCCCAAGTCAAATAATAGAATAAATATCCTCGCTCGCAGCACATAAAGAATGTCAGAAGTATACTGCGTGGTACTAATGCAGTAGGCGATTTGCTATAATTAATTGGTTATTTCCTAGATGGCGCCACTCAAATTATTGTTCTATCGTGTACATAAGTTTCTTCAAGATCTTCAAGAAATTGATCAACAGGATTATGTGGACCCGTCAATCCTGAGTTTCTATCATTGAATATAAATAGCAGTGAGCAAGAAAATAAACATAATACCATATAAAAGTAAACTTTTCAAAAAGTTTTATATAATGTTGGTATATGATTTTGATAAAAATAACATTTAACATATTTAAATTACCCAGAATCAGAATAAAAATCAATAAGTATTTTTATTTCAGCCTTTTAATAAAGTTAAATTCCAAAACACTGTTCTTTTATTGATGTTTTATCTTTTGTTGATGTTTTATCTTAATAAAATAGATTTATAATTTAATAAAGGTTGAGCATATTTTGTATAACATTTATCAGTTATGCAAAAGAATAAATTAAAATAAACATACTGTGAAATAACAAATTAAAATATAAAAAAATAAAAAGATTATTTAAAACTTGTTACTTATTTTATGGCAAAATCCACAGCTTCTGAATTATTTTGATACACTAGAAGGATGCTTACCTTTCAGTTGTACCGGACTCTACGATTTGAGAATATGAATAAAAGAGTTGCATAAATATTGTAAAAAATATCTCTCAGATCTATAAAAATAAAATGAATAAGTAATGTAGAATAACAAATTAATAATCTTAAAATTATTTTAATCTATGCACCTGTTCTTTAATTTTCTGATAATTACGAAATTCGAAAAAAACTTGTCAGCCGAACTTAAGGCGCTTCATTTATTCTTAAACTAGCCACTTCAAGTCTAGCATTCGGTCAGCATAATTAAGGTTCAAAAATGAAAGTTATGTTTATTACAAAATTTAAAATAGTTTTTAAATTGAATTGCGCAATCTGTATAAAACTTCTTGGCAGTAAAACAACTTATTACCATGAAGTATAACGATTTCATCAAAATTTAAAAAGAGCAAATATATCTACAAATAAATTTATTACTCAAGTAACATAAATGTTTAAAAAAGTGTTCAAATAATAACGCTTTAAAAAATAGTCAAAGATTCATGTCTAAAAATTGGATAAAAATAAAGGCTGCAACTGAATTCAAAATGAAAAAAAAGCTAACAAATTAAAACTGATAAAATGATATAAATCACGTAAATAAGGTCAAAGAAAAAAAATTGAACTATCTAAAAACACATTTTAAAAGTTATCAAAGTCATTAAGTTACTTCAAAATGTTTTAATTAGCTTAGCACGTTATTGAAAGAAAAAAAAGAGATGTTAAATTAGTAGTATAATATCTTTAGAGTCCACTCATTTTAATTAATTAGGGTCCACTCATTTAAGAATCGATATTGTAAACATACACTGACATACATACAAAGAGTTATATATATATATATATATATATATATATATATATATATATATATATATATATATATATATATATATATATATATATATATATATATATATAACATGAAAAACCTACGACAAGTCAATGAGCCGATGATGCCTTCATAATGTCTTTATTCATGAATATTGTGCAATTTCACACTCTAGCAATGAAGCTACATTTGACCAAGGTTCATACAGCAACCCTCTCTGAAGACGCTCTCTCTTAATTCTTACGCGCCAAGTTGTTTTTAGTTATTAGTATTTTATGCGCCTCTATTAAAGAGTGCGATGCGTTTTCTGAATTATTAATTTTAATTAATTTTAAAAAAATTAACTTAAATTTTAAAAATTCCTAAATTATTAATTTTATATTTTTAAACCTGACGTATATATATATATATATATATATATATATATATATATATATATATATATATATATATATATATATATATATATATATATATATATATATATATATATATATATATATGAAACATAGCGTGTCAATGTTTCTGGTATGTATCGGGGTCGAAAAAGAAAACGATTTTTCAGGAGAAACTTTTCATCGCTTTATTTAACAACATCCACAGCAAAAATCTAACAAAGGAGGGTCAGACGGCCTTTTTTAACCTTGGGGATACCACCAGTGTGAGAAAGGAATTTGCTTAATCAGCAAGGTAGAAAGTCTCTTAACCAGCAAAATAGGTTGGCGAGTTAATTTCGCCAACATTAAGGAGACAAAAAAGTTTAACGCCAAGAGGCCACTAAAATGATGACGAAATTGCGGATTTGATGGTTTTTAATAGAGGAGTTAGTAATTTAATTTAGGATTAAAGTATTAGATTTTTACATTACATATATGAGAGAGAGATTAATATTTGATAGGGGTTACATGGAATAACAAATATTAGAGATAATATAATCAATAAAGTGTTGTTTAGTCAAATTTTTGCCAACTCAATAATAAAAACTATTTTGAGCAAAGATGTGCGAAAAGTAACAAGTTTTTTTTCAGCTTATTCTCAATATTCTCAAAAACAGCAGCTCAAAATTAAAGCAAATATAGACTACGACATACTATAAGACACGATACAACCATGTACCAAATTTGATACCGAATGGTTAGGTATTTGAGTAGCTGTAACGTGTGAAAAACCTATTAAAACCGCTTAAAAATAAAATACACAGAAAACTAAATCGATCTTTTTAAATAAAATGACTTTCGCAATGGTGTCACGAAGTACCCCCTGTACCAATTCAATGCTTGTAGCTCTCGCCGTTTACACGCCATCGTGTTACCAGGCACACAAATTATCTCTTTATTAGCATAATCGCTGAAAAAATCAATAAAATTGATAGATTTTATCTAATGACAACATTTGGAGATGCTTACTAATCATTTGGCTAACTAAACATGCATTTTGAGAGTTGTTTCACGTAATTAAAACAATATTCTTTTATCCTGTTGAGAAAAAGTTTTTCTCCGCATGCATTTGAACTTTGCTTACAAAATTTAATGTTAAAGTATCAGCGATAGAAGTTTTATGGCATAATAAAAATTAATGGAAGAAAAATTTTAAATTGATACAAATTATATAGTTAAATAATGATGGTAATTAAATAATGATGAAAATATGACATATTTAATTAAATCGTGGTATGCGCAATATCTGTTTAGTGGTGGAATATCTTAATTTTCCGATAAATGTATATCAAAGTAATGAATAAATTAGTGTCTTTAAAGAAATATCATATTTCAGAAAATGACGTCAAAGTGCTACAAAATCTTAAAGTAATATTAATGTCATGGAAACCATGTGCATCCGTGGTGTCATTTGTAATTCTGAAAACAAGTTTGCTGGCTTTTTTCTTAAATTATCATCTGCTTCTGATTGGGAATAAGATAGGGAAAAGGGAAAATCCGTTGAAAAATGCTTAAAATAAATAAAATTTGTTTCGAATTTTAAGAAATAGCATTTAGTCACAAAGAATCCCTTTACCAATTTTTCTCTATGTAGCTTTCACCGTTTACAAACAATCGTAAATGGAGACATAGAGACACATACAAACACTCCTCTTTATTGATATATATTATTCCCTTTTTAGTTCTTACTTTGCTTTCCTATTTAACATTGCTTTTCTGTATCGACAAGAAACAGCTAATTAAATACCGTATAAAGGTAATTCACGTCTACATGAATACTCACTATTTTTTAATACTGGGGTCAGTGGATTCAAATCACATTGCTGGCATATATTTTCCCAGTTAGTTGTAGTCATCTGTAAGAAGGAGGTGCAGTCTAATTAAAATTAATGAAGCATAAAAATTTCCCTTGGCAATCCAAACCCCTCTAAATCAAACCTGCAACTCCAACACACGGTTTTTCAGTAAAAAGAAAAAAGGCATAAAATACCAACTGGATCACTGACAATAAGCTTTATGAAATTGCAAAATAGAGGGAAAACGAACATATTAAACACAAAGGATTTTTTTAATTAAAAATTGTTCATTTACATAGCAGGAAAATAAAATAATGAATTATTGTCTTATCAGCATATGAAGAACCGTTGTTTGGCTACCTTTAAAAAGCAACGAACAGCTTTAAGCTACCAGAAATATTCTGACATAATATATTCAATTGTGCGTATAACACTGAGAACGTTATATTCGATTAAATTGTAGTGCACTGCGATTTGCTAGGAAGTATACCTGTCAAAATTCCCCAAGCTGTCATTTTATCACTTATGTCATAAGAAGATTGGTACTTTCTCATTGCTTAACCAACTGCGCCCCAGCGAGTATAATGTACAATTCTGTGACGCTTTTTAATAGTCCAGTTCAAACAGTGGTTCAAACGCAGAATTTCAATAAATTCTCTGGCTGTTTTCCCAAGATTTTACTCTTTCTTCTCAATCACCGACACCTTTCAGACGCGTTAAGGGAAACTTATGTCATATATATCTAGGTGTAATATGTTTCTATGTGGTATTTAATATAAAAAGAGGAAAATTCATTCCGAAATAATTTTATGTTCAGTCCGAAAAACCATACGTAGACCTAAGACTATAAGAAATTACATCTAGTTTTGGTTTTATTTTACATATAAATTCTCATACGAGAGTATACTGAGGTTCATATAAAAAATTGAGTTATGTATATCAGTTTTAAAAAAATTGAAAAAATAAAGGTTCTTTAAAACAGTAACTAAGTATAAAAATTAAATTCTAGAACACGATTAACAATAGTTTAATCACGAATTTAAATTTATATATGAAAATTTATATACGTTATGTCTAAATAATTTTATAAGTATCTTTCCTGGCAATTTATTTTAAAAATCTTATTACCATTCAATAAAATTTTAAACATTAAATTACTTTCAAATTATCTTAAAATTTATAACGAAAAGTTTTTAAATAATTAATTCTGCTTGAATGTATTAGAAATATTTTTACTTAATTTTATGCTTACAGTCAAAAAAGTATTTTTTACTTAATATAAATTACGCATATCAAATTTTTGCATCTGATCTATATTGCTTTTCAAAGAATTTTTTAATTTTTTATAAAAACTGTACTACGGCTGATTAAATGAAGATTTATTGTTATGAAAATTAAGTTTATTTTAAACAAATATACAAATTATACTTTTACATACCTAGCAACAGATAATTGTAACAGAATAAAATGAACAAAATAATGTAAATCATTATTTTAAGATTCAGAAAATGGTAGAGATTTATTTTGTTGCCCTGAAATAATTGCATTTTGCTTTGACAAAAAACATTAGTAGACATTTCTTGAAATAAGATTTATTGTAATTTAGCAAAAGCGAAAAACATTATGCCTAAATTAAAAAAAATTCAGTGAGTACAGAAAAAATAAATGTGTACGTTAATGCTGTTCGCAAAAATACAACGTATAAAAAATCATCGAATGGTAAATATCAGTAATTATTCTTTTGAAATATGATAAATTGAGTTATTTTTTGTTATTAAATGTAGAAAAGGAATTTTAAACTTTAATCGTAATTTATGAGGGATGGATCAAATTACACTGATTAAAAAAAACTAAAATTGAATCTCTGAAACTCGTGTTTCATTTCAAAGTCTGAGAAAATCGTAAACAAATGAAAATGAAAAGGGAGTAAAGTAAGGAGTAAAGTAATACTTTAAAATAATTAATCCTTTAATATGTTTAACAACTTTTAAAAAGAACGTAAGTTAGTCTTTTAATTGGTTTTATTTTATTGTAAACTGTTAAAAGTTTCAATAGCATTTAAAAAATCGATCACAATTTTTTTAACATTTTAATAATAGAAGAAATATTCTCATTTTACCTACTAATCTTTCTTTATTTGACAGTCAGTAATTTGTCATGCAGATTCTGTATTCAGTGTCTGTATTCGTAAAAGTAATGATCATGTAAATTAGTAATTCTCTTAAAATTATTTACTCTTTTATCTTTCTTTGATTTAATATCTTAGGAAAAATATTTATTCCCTAAAAATATATCGATTGTGTCTTGACATAATTTGATTTGACACTAGTTTCCTGCTTAAAATGTTAAAACCAGCACGGATATATGACAATTTATTAACTTTGCCTTAGATTTGCGAGGGTGTTAAGATATGCTTTTCGTCAAAGACGCACGTTTCTAACCCCAACTTCAAATATACATAGAATATCTGTCTAAAGTTAAACAGATCGCGTCAGAAGATTTCTGTTTCAGAAAAATGAAAATTGTACTCTTACTGGAATTCAAATTTATTCGTTACTCTATTTTTGTGGGGTTTACGATAGCTATATATTTCTTCCCCAAAAGAATCTTGACAATATTATTCGTTGCTTATAATAAATGTAATGCATTTAGATATGCTTGCACTTTTTAATTCAATTGTTTATACGAATCTAAAACTTAAACTTTTTAAACGCTCAAATATTGTAAGATAATAGACAGGGATATAGAGATATAATTACAATAGGTATATTATAAAGTTCTATGTAGACAGCTTTACAGAAGCTTGATGAACTACAAGTAAGATTCTTCAGCAGATCACTCTTACAACAGCTTTAAAATTACTGTATGCCATCATTTCCATATTTTGTGTATTTTCTACGAGTATTTCTTTTATTTTATTTTTTAAAAGAAAGTTTATGGAGGATTTTAATGGAAAATTTATTATTAACAGTATGGTACATATACTGCAATATGCTATTTATTTAATAAATTTTTCTAATATGACTGTACCCGTCAATCATCCAAAATAAATGCTCATATAATTTTAACTGTATTTTACATTCATAGAGATACACAAAACTGAGATTTAGTACCAGAAATTTAGTTTGTGTATTGTAATATGAAAGAAAAATGAAGTACAGAATACATGGAGATCTTTTAAAAACTTGGACTATATAGAGTTGAATTTTTAACCGTAAGTTTTCGTATAGAAAGAGATATTGAGATACAGTAAATTAGAATAAAACATGACATGTTAAAAAATTACTCGTATTTCTCTCACCTTCTTCAAATATTTTTATTTTAATACCAACATATCATCATTTTTAATATATTAGTCTTTAACTACTCATTAGCTTAATGAAGCATTAGTTTCTACATTTTTGTCATCGATTCTTTGTCTTGGTTGCAAAAATTATTTTTTGTTTTTGCATTTACTTTTGAAACTCATCTCGAGTGTTCAGCAAATAATGAGAGAAGAATGTCATTAGAATAATGTTTAAAATTTTACTCTTGGTCATGACTAGGAGAAGCATGTTAAATTTTTTTTTAAACTCCGTATTCCACCTAAGATTTCTATGAGATTATAATTAAGAAATATTGTTGAAGCATAAAATACAAGATTCTAAAATTTTAACTTGAAAATAAAGAGTCTGTTGCTTATGTTTGAATTGTAAATATGTAAAAAGAACTGTGATATCTAAAATAAAGATCAGTTTTTACTGAGAAATATAATCATTTATTCATAAATGCAATAAAAAGTAATAATAAATGAACTGAAAATTACTAGAAATGTTTTTTTTAACTTGCACATACTAACAGTACAATTTAACTGATTAAAACAAGCTAAATGTATGTACCACTAAAATATAGATAGTACTTAGACACAATTTACCTAGTTCTCAATAATGTATTTTTTTTTCATTATTTAGACATTTAGTTGTCTATTGATACTGTTTCGTTAATCATTTTCTATTCCTTTCAAATTGACAAATTATTTATAGGTAAACTTTTTTGCATTTTCTTACCTCTTTTCTATATCCCAATTATAGTTTTTCATAAAGCTTTTAATTCTTCCTAATTGAGGAAAACGTTTCAATTAGAATAAAGCGAACTTCTTTTTTAATCTAAAAGACATTTAAAAAATTCCTAGTTCGTAATGTAAGTTTTGTGTCTTTGAGATGAAACTTTTGGAGTAGCTTAATGAACATAAAACCGAAATGTAATATTTTAAAAGAAAACATGAAATATTTTATTTATCCATTATATGAAATAATTGTCAGTTTATACAATAGTAAGTTAATTTAAGGTTATATGATAGTTACAGATTTCTCTCGGTACATTCCGTAGCTAAACTTGGAGTAAACAAAATGAAAGTAGTAGATTATCCTTGTCTACCGATTAGCCATGCCTAGACCCCCCCCCCCCCATATAGGAAGAGTTAAATATGTTTTTATATTTTTTAAATTTCCTCGAAACGATGTTTTATTTTTAGGGACGATAGAAGACAATCAGCTAAACTACCTACCAAATGTTTTAATATCTGCTATTAAAAATAATTTTGTCATTTGGATGGATATTTTACAATTTTTCGAGCCACAAACATAAATTTACTCTTTTGGTAGATAAATCGATAAAATCAGGAAGATTAAATAGTGGTATCAATTTTAAAACTTAATTTTATAATATTGTGTTTGCATGCGAAATCAAATAAATCTTTTAAATATATATATATATAATATATATATACATTTATATATACATATATATATATATATATATATATATATATATATATATATATATATATATATACATAGATAGATAGATAGATAGATAGATAGATAGATAGATGGATGGATAGATAGATAGATAGATAGATAGATACATAGATAGATAGATAGATAGATAGATACATAGATAGATAGATAGATGATAGATAGATAATTAAAATATAGAAATAAAATATATTTTTAATAAATCAAATATCATTTTAGAAATGGCTTCGTAAGATGTTGAAAATTACAGATGATCACTAATGAGGATTTGCTGTAACATTTCAATTTGTTTAAATTTCATATTAGCTTTACTTTCATAATAACTTTAGTTCTTAACAACTTAAATTCAAGATAATCTTTCACATATGTATTTGTGTGTGCAGGCGTCTGTATGAGTAAAATTGCGAAAATTCACATACTTGTATAAAAAACTGCAGATGGATTTTGAATAGCTTATCCATAATGTAGACCAATTAAATGTAATAAATCTAGAAGATTCACTAGTAATTGTACTCCGACAGTAGCAATTTTTTTTTTTCCGTAACATAAAAGTTAGCCATTTTAATCTCTAACTTGCTAAGCGAGTCAATCCAAACTACCATTATGTTCAAGCAAAAAGAAGGAATTTTTCTTACGGCCAACTAATACAGCTTTCCAAAATTTCATGATACAACATTATAAAGTACCCTGATTATGCGTGCTTGAGCTGGAAGGCAAAATTTAAGATTTGTATCATTTGTTTTTGACTCTGAAAAAATTGCTACACCGAAATTAGATGAAATATAACAGTTAGAGTTTAATAAATAATCGCTCTTATCATTATATATATATATATATATATTATATATATATATATATATATATATATATATATATATCATATCATTGTTATACCGAAAGGATTTGGACATTAATGGTTTAAGAGTGTAAATAGTAAAATCAACTCATTCTAGATTTCAAAATCTGAAATTATTAAATCTAGAATTACCATTTTGATACCATTTTTCAAAATTATAACGTGGTTATGTAACTAGAAACCTGGATTTTTGTTGCAATAATCGTATCAATACATATTTAATCTAAGAACCAACATATGATTCAAAAGTTTGTATAAGAAATAGTTTTGTTGAATCAAAGAATAGAACTGTATCCATAATGAAACCATAATTTAAATTACAGATGTAGGCAGTTTGGAACCGATAATTTTGAGATCATGGTTTTATTTTCGTATCAATTAAGTATATATTACTTTTCGTTCCATCTTTCATTAAAGTAAGTGCACTATAATTTAATAAAACTTTAATCAAATTCCTTTTAGTGTAGCTGTAATTGAATTAAAATAATTTTGTTTTCTTATATTTCCTTGTGCGTTACTTTAAAAAATAACATTCTGTGTAAGATTTAAGAAAAATTAAATGCGACAGTAGATTTTAAGCTGAACAAAATTTTACTAAACCACGACATTTGTAAATTACGGAAATATAACATTTAACTAAGAATGATAACCGAAAAGAATTTTTATATACGTCATTCATCAATAAATGATATTATTAACTCAGTATACAATATAATTATTACAAATAGAAAATTTAAACTTTTTAAACAAAATGTTTCTTACTTTATAAATATTGAAAACATTCCAGGAACATTTTTATTGTACATATACCTTTTAAATTTATACATTATTTACCTTATCAAGTTTAAATACATGTTAGCTTAAATTAAGAAATTAAAAAACAAAAATCAAACAATTCTGTACTATAAAGAACTATTATAAATACTGTGTACATGAAAATGGATATTTTGCTAATATTTTTCATGAATGCCAACAATAACAAATGGGTTATATTTCAATATCTGACATGCAATTTATAAATAAAATTTACCCTTTTATGTGAAAAACGAATGCGCATAGATGATTTGTACATAAGGGTGTCTATAATTAATAAATGACAACTATATTACTTTAAGTTACAACCACTGTTACATAAATGTGTTACTAATAACATTAAAGTTAAAAGTAGAATTGTATGAAAACAAAATTAATTAGTTTTAATAGTCCATTATTGCTTTAAATTAGTTCTGTTTTTTTATTCCTTTATTGCAAAATTACTTTATATTCAATGGAAAGGTATTTAAAGCAACATGACTGTATAATATGTTTCGAGCAACTATATATTCAGTTGTAGTGAATATTTTTTCTTAGACTTCCCTTGCATCTAAAGGCATCCGTTTTCAGTTTGACAAAATAATTACAAATACAATTTTCAAAAGGAATAACTTGCACTTATGTGAGAAAATAAATAATAATAATAATAATATTTTCTTAATAGTTATAGTTTGAATAATTTAAGGGGTTAAAGTCACACTCTTTTGAGGTAAAATAACTGTAACTGAAATATTATACTTGTAATATTAAACAGGTGAATAACATACGAAGAAAATACATTTCAGGGAGTAATATTTATTGTATTTATTTGTTGTCACTTCTGTAAATTTTTTGCTTAACTCTAATCTAAAATAACTAATATTATACAATTTATGAGGTATAAGATTCATAAAATGTTTTCAAATATTGTGTAAGGAATATTCAATTGAAAAAAAATGTCTAATATTATTTGAATATTTTATAAAATCCACTGCATAAAGATAGCAGAAATTTCAAAGATCTGTGAGCTAGTCCAAATCAGAACTCAAAATATTTTCGAACGCTCTTATCGTTATATGTTCAGGCCCTCGCTATATATTCCTTAAAATTAAAAAATAAATCTTATTTTCCCAAACTACGACATCTGGTTTTAAAAAATCATATTCTCGCTTAAACAAAATAAGCCTAACATTCAGTGTGAGCTTAAAGACATTAAAAAGTAAATCGGCTTATTACGGTTACTTAAATAAGTCTCCTATATCTGAGAGAAAAATACGTTGCACGTGTCGAAAGTAAAAATTATAAAAATGGGGTGAACTTATAATATCATTTAAAGGAAAATAAAATGTGCCTTTGAAATTTAAAAGAACTGAGTCATAATGTGTTCTCATTTTGTTAATATTTACATTTTAGCTCACTTTAAAAAAAAATAAAAATTAACTACTTTGAATCAGATTTTGAAGTACTTAAATTAACGTCCCACCTTACCTGTTTTTTCTTCGATACATATATATGTGTGTCTGTGTGTATGACCGACAGATCACTGAAGTAGTGAAAAACGAAGTGCCTTAAGATATTAAAAAAAATATCATAATTCTTTAAATGTGTCTTTTTCTAATCTTTTTGTGGTAGTCAGTTTAGAACAGACTTTAACTTTTTTAATTCTATTTACTGCAAAAAATCAACGATAATTTAATAAATTTTATACCATAAATTTTTATGCAGTCATAAGTTCATATCTATCGATGAAATAGTTATAAATAAAGTTAGTAAAAAAAATTAAACTAATTTATACTATGAATATCAACTTTAAATTCACATAATATGGAAATTTAAAGAAAAATATACATTTGACATGTTTTGAAGATTTTTATAACAGTTTGATAAGTTATCCAATGCAAGCATTTTATAAGTCCTAAATGTAAATGTAAAATAGTTTTAAATTATAATTATCACATTGAAATATATACACAATGTCAAAATGAGTCTTCTAAAAATATTATAAAGTTTACTTTTAAATAACTTTTTCCCCTTGAATTATCAGCCATATATCTGATTCTTATAATATTATATATAATATATAATCAGTTTTAATGTGAAAAATTTACATTTTATATTTTTTAATTGTAATTCATCTCTAACTTTAGTTAAAATTAGTCCTCATGCAAGACAAAAGCAGCCCTTATCCCTCAAAATCCAAATTTAATAAAACAATATGATTATTAATATAACTATCTTTTTTCTAACGTATTTTTCAGTTAACCAGGAAAGTGGAAGTAACACTAATGGCAGCGGAGCGGTTGTAATCCGTCGAATGAATCCCCGAGGAGGTCAACTATTACGATCAAAGGCCCAAGAAAGTGACAGCCTGGACCAAACTGAAAGCAGACTTCCACCGGTTGATACAATGGAAGCTTGTAACAAAGCTGCTGAAAGGTACTTGATAGCATATTTTGATTTTTTTTTCTTGTCTCATAAGTAATTTAGAAATTAGGGCACCTGGGAATGTTCAAAGTGTGTTTTTAATTACCCTTTCTTTAGGTACTAATATTACAAACTTTACTCCACAGGAAAAATAACAGGTCTTTTCATAGCTACCTTTGAATGAATGCTCTCGCACTAGATGTTAATTCCTTTAAATTAAACTTATAGACTTTTGTTGAAATAAAGTCACTTAAAGTACTAAGCATGCACCTGGATAATAAAATTTTGAAATATGTGTCGAATCGGGTAATTTGTAGTCGAACATGAATTTATGATTTTCTATTACGTGTAACGAAAATATGAGCTCTCTACTAATACAATAAAATTCCAGCAATATATTTTCACTAAATGATTGGCAATCAGAATACATTCCTTCTACTTCTTTCAAGGCAAAGCAAAGCAAGGTGAAAAGATTTACATTCCTAGCTACAAGATCGAAAATTCTCCTTTTTTAAAACTAAATTTTTATTACGGTAGTAGTATTTACTTGTATTTTTCACATTACTTCTTGCAACTTCAAGGGTTGATAAAAACAGTAAGATTTTGCTGTTTTATCACACAGATCACACTCATTTATCAGAGATAAAAAATATTTAACAACAAAGTAACCATGCTCATGTAGCTCATGTTTCTTTATTCTCTTTTACTACTGTGATAATGCTCATTCTTCTTCTGCAATATCTATAATGTTAATGCTACCTAAAATTAATTTATGCGTATACAGCTATATTTTGTCCTGATTGAATCTCCGAATGTCTGTTCCAAAGCTAGCTAGTATACGTGTATTATTCATAAAGTAACTATAATTTTTAATTCAATATGATGCGATTTCAAATTTGTTTTCTCTTACGTAAAATGGTGCGATAACTATGATCATTCTCAATTACAAATTAGAATCATTAGCCTAATTTACAAATTTTAAAATTCAATGGATTAAAAAATAGCTACTAATATAAATAATACATTTTTATGGTGATGATGAGACAGTTTTTCACATTTGTGACATTAATATGTTATTTGTAGAGATAAAGAAACATAATTACAAAAAGAAAATTCCTGTTTTGTTGAAATATATCCATTGTAAATTATTATCTTTCATTCTGCCGAACAACATGTTGAAATTTAGAAATAGTGAAGTACTACTGTTTCCAAAAGACTAAATTCAATACTGAAATAATAGTTAAGAAATCAAGATTTATTTTTATATATATTTCCTTTTGTGAAATATATTTAACGCGTCTAATCTTTTTTTACAAATGCAATTCTTCTCATCCATATGAAAACACTTATTTTGTGATTTTTATTTATAAGAATATAAAAATTAATTAATGTAAACAAATCTTTTGGCTTTTGAATCTTTTAAGTAAACACTTTATTTCCTTGAATCATTTTACCTTTCAAAAAGGCACAGTATTAAATAAAAGATTATTTATCTAATATTTTAAGATCTAAAAAAGATTTTGCAACTTATTTTATAATTTTTAAGAATCTCGAAGCATTGAATATCAAAAACAAATTATTTTGTGATGAATAGTTTTTAAATAATACAACTTTATTACTTTTTAGTATTTTTAAATAAAACAGTTAAATTCTGATATATATTTCCATTTATATAACATTAATAAATGCTTCACTTTTTATTCAATTTTATGTTTATCCAAATTCATGCAGAAAATTAATAATTATTCTTAATCCTATTTTACAAGATAGAATTTACACGTTAGAATTATCAAGAAACCCTCAATAAAATAATTAATTTATGAAGAAAATGAATTTTTTGCACTTATTTATATTTTAAAGGATATAACTTGCCAATTTAGATATTTTCCCGTTAAACACACTTAAATTTGCCTTCTTTTAGTTTGCTACCCTTCGCATTTACCTACGACTTTCAAATTCAAGAACTTGTTTCAAATTTATTTATTAAGTCCTTGAGACTTAGATAACGATCAATAGATAGCGATTTCTATGAAGAATCATGTCTTTCTTGAGAGTGTTCAAAGTACCAACAAATTGGCTGAATCTATACCCAATATCTTTGATGCCTGTTAGGAGGAGAATAGATTATTTTTGCTGTGATTCTTGATACAGAGAAAATTTACAAATATTCACTCTGTACAATAACAAATTTGCTTGCTACAGGAGCAAAGACAGAAATCCACTGTGCAACGCTCAAAATCAGTTCATTGGGAAAGATAGTTCTCCAGAAAGAACTCGTCCTCAGTGTTCAAAAATAGAGTTTTTATTCTTTTATCATTAATGATATATTGAATAACCTATTTATTTTTTTCTAATTATAAGAATATTATAAAACAAATTGAAATTATATGAAGATCTTAACCAAGATCTCGTAAGAAAATATTCTTTCGAGAATGGTTAAACTTTATGTAGATTTTATTAATATGTATGTAGACATAAACATTTCTAGACGTGTTATTCCAACTTTATTAGTCTTATAGTTAATACATTTACTATGAATTTTCTGGAAATTAAGTTAAAGGGGACAGTAGACTGGTACTTTCATGTTCATCCTTTGCTCCAAATCAATTTTTTCACCCCGTATCATCAACGTTATGTATGATTATTTGTATGTATAGTAAAAAGCAAAAAAAAATACTATATTCTTTAAAGTTCTTCAACGTTATTCTTTTCACAAAAGTTCATTTTAGTGTTTGTCTTGATAATTTAATTTGATTTCTACTGGTGAATACTCTGTCATATAAATTATATAAACTGTATAAAATTTTATCCTTTCTTAATATATTAGCATTGTTGTTTTATATAAAATCAAAAGTGTTGTAATAGATTCAGTTTGGAATTTTACAACTACTAATTGAACAAATGTGCCTTACACTGCATAAACAGTACAAAACTTTCTACAGTAAATGTTCTTTGTGCTGTTTTTACTTTTGTATTTAAGTAAAGGTTCGAGAAATAACTTGGTACAATGGTGCATATCGCATAACTGCATAAGTAGTTTAAACTTTTATAAAAAAAACTCTTAACGTACTAGAAATATGTTTATCAGAAATGTATATTAAAGGGAAATACATATATGTGTGTGTAAACGAATTTATAAAAATTGATCGCAACAGTGGAAAAGTTTAACAAATCTAAGTACAGCTATTGCTTTAAAGCTACAACAGACTTCTTTAGTAATGTTCTTGTTTTCTGAATCAAACATACATCTACATGTTGTTTATATCCAATATGTTAGAATATTAGTGCAAGGTTCTTGTACCTTAATACAAAAAATTTTTCTTAATATAAATTTCTTAATATAATTTCTTTTCTTCTGCAAATGTATTCCTTTTAAAAATTATCATAAATGAAAACCCTAGAAAAGTTCAATGACTTGTAATCCAAAATGTTTCACAACTTCATTAAGAAAACTATTTCAGTTTTGTCATAAATGCCTCGAAATAACTACTTCTTTCAGAAATTATGAAACTTTACAACAGTACACAGGAGAAAACGTTAGAGTTTTATTTTAGAAAAAAATTACATTTTTCACCTGAAAGTCAATATATTGATGAATTTACAGCAAGAAATTTAAAGGTTACTTTTTGCAAAGAATTTGCATACATCAATTCGAAAGCAAAATCTATGAAAAATTTGATTTTGTAATAAATAGTAAAAGTACAGCTCTAAAGCCTTAATTTTCTTTTCTAGAGTGCTACGGAAGAAACTTTAACTACAGACTATTACAAATATTAAATTCAAATAAGAAATATTAAATTTAACTGCTTTATAATAGCAGACTCATTCTATTACTTCATTTTTTATAACGACAGAAAAGTTGCAAATTCCCAAAACCGCTTACTTTGCTTAATGCAATTTTAAGTATCCATTAGTAGTCTGAATATTTCTTTTAACATCAGCCAGAAACAATTATTTTCTCTTTTGCAGGCTCAGGGAACTAGCAAATCATTTACAACATGGAGAGGTACCAATTTCTGTGCTCCAGAAAGCTTTACAATATGCTGCATGCGTTTTGGATACTGTTTGCGTTGATGACAGCAGGTATGTACTTTAGATATCAATTTTTTAATTCAAATCGTAAAATACCTGTGATCACTAAGCACAGGTTTGCTAAACTGAAAATGTTATATGTTCTTTTTAAAAGGTTGTGCTTATTTTAAAATGTCAATTTTTTTGCAACTTTCCATTTTAAATTTGATGCATATTTTATCTCTTTGTGTACATATTTATCCTTGTGGTTAATTTTAATTTCTGAACTATATGATTTGTTCTTATTTAAATATAAAATAAATGTTTTTATGATCTAATTTTTGTAAGTTTCAGTCAGGAAAATCTTGTTTTACAAAGATGTGTTGTAAATAAATGCAGTCTGTTTACCATTGGTCTCAAGTGAGCCCTATGAAAGGGTTGTTTGATCTCCAAAGGGGTCATGACCCACAAGTTAAGAAATAATGTTTCAGATTAACCACAAATTACTAAGTATGTTGTGTACAAGTATATATTATTGTACAATTTTCTGTGTGTACTTTTTCAGTTCATTTCATATTTTTCCTGACATCTGCCTAGCCTGAACAATTTTTGACGCTGCTGAATATGGATATACAACCAATAAGCCACAATGAGAGTTTACCCAAGCATTATTATATTATTGATATTTTCAAAATAAGAACACAAATTTTATTTCCCACCACTAAAATCTTACTAGAACAACTAGCAAAATTTACATCAATTAAAATGTTTTAAAACGCATGGGGTGTAAAGTTTTAATTAAAACCACAAGTAATATAACAGTATCAAAATAATATTGAAAATAATTGTAGTAAAGATTTTGTGTTATTAGTGATGTAGGGGGTATTTTAAAAGCTGAACGGTAAAAAAAGCGTAAATTAAACTCTAATAGAAATTTTAATCATTCTGTGATTCTAATCCTCCCCATGTTAGGCTGCACTTAAAGATAAATAAAAATATTTTACAGTACTATAAAATATCGCAAAGTGTTTTTCGATAAATACGTAGTTCTATTTCTGTGTTTGAGTGCTTGAAATACTTATGAAAAGTGAACATTTTAGTTAAATGGTCCTTTCCCGAAATTTTCACTCTTAAAATTTGGAAAAGTTTATTTCTTTTATAATTTAACTTTCTACAATATTAATTTCTCGTATTGCAAGATTTGTAGGGCAAATGTAATAAAATGTGTTAATTTTTCAAAAGGAAATTGTGTAGAACAAATTGAGCGAAATAAATTCATTTCATACTCTAACTCTTTTCGAATAAAGTTTAGTAAACTTTGAAAGGGTCCTTTCAGTCTATAAGGGTCGTCTTCTGAAAGAGCTCTTTCGGAAAAATGCATCAATTAAACTCAAATTAAAATAATAACGCATGAGAAATATATATCCAAACAGTAAAATGACTTATTTGCATAAGACAATTTATTCCAACTGTACCCGTCTGACTGAAAGTTTCGTTAGATGAAGTACTTAACTTATATTTCACTAAATATATTCCAGGTAAAATTGCTAACTAGATAAATTTCTGCCGGAATTTTACAAAGTTTCGGAATTCTGTTTTGCATAACACGTTAATTTTTCATCGATGAAGCGTACGAAAATTTAAACTTTCTAGGGGACAAACGGAGTTCACAGAAATGATATATCGTTTGATGCTTCAGTGATTTGAGATAGTAAATGCATTGCTCCGTGGAGAAAGTTCTCGAAAATATGCTTATTGTGTTATTTGGCTCTTTTCTACAATTTGATCTTTAAGGCATTTTCCCTCTCCAGTCTTAAAATTTGCAAACTCTTTATATTTTTATTTGCAGGGAGCAGGAATACCCATTAAATGTTTTACTTTTATAGCTACAGAGATTGCCTACCTTAAATTTCAGAATATTTAATTATTTACTTTAAATAAATTCTCTCAAAATATAAATTATAAATCTACCAAAAGGCAAAGAACAAATAGAAAAATAGGAATTGTTCTACCTTTTATTTCTAATACATGTTCAGTTTCTGAAGAAATTTGATACACAGATTGAGTTGAATGTAACTTATTTAGATTTACTAAAATGTAATCGAAACAAAGTAGTAATATAATAACATCTATTTAACTTTATTTCTTTATGTATAAAGTAAAGTTGACCGTGTACATACTAAATACAGTTAACATATTCTTTTGAAGGGTGTATGTATACACTCCTTTTCGTGAAACAGCAACACCATGAAAGACTAGTTTGAAATTGGGAAATTTATTCCATGCATAATTTATGATTGCATAAATGAATAGTTAAGTTTTCAGGTTAATACAACCATATTACTGGGTGGATGGGAGTTTTGTGAATCCCCGACAAGAGGTGATGAAATACTAATAGTTCTACCATTAAATTAAATATCCTTTGAACGTGTTTGTATATTATTCCATGTTAAGCAGCTTTTGGGTCCACAATTCATTAGTTTTCTGTTTCTAGAAAATGGTTGTAGAGCGAGTGATCATATATTATGCACATTTAATTGTAATTTCTGGCAAAAGGAATATTGAGAAGAAAAAGCGATATCTTCTCTTCAGAATATGTTAGTACAAACTCAAAAATCTGTAATCGGTCATTTACTAGTAATAACATAGGTGTATGATGAAGACAGTAAATTACTTCCTACAACAATTTGGATGTAGCAATTTTTGTTAAGGGAATCCTCAATCTGTAATGACAGTGTTCGCCACTATGTTTATTTAGTCATATTTAGTTACATTTAGTCAATATTGTAGTCAAAATTAAATGGGAGTAATGGAAAACATAATATATATTTTAACTGTACACATGCCGTTTTATGCTGTGGATATAGTTCAATGTCAGTGTTAATGCGTAAATTAGTACCAAGGAGCAGACCATTGTTGAAGTTTGGTGTTGCGTCTTATTTACGAGATTAATACGGTTCTTATCACGTAGATTTTTGGTCTTGTTTTAGAGGACTATGATCTACTATTTTTGCTCACATCGGCTAAATAGACCCAGAGCTACTGCTTAAAGCTGATGCGAATAGCTGCAAACACCCATACCCACAGAAGGTTTCGAACTCGCGAACTCCAATACCGAAGAGCAGAGTCCGAAACATTCGACCAGCGAAGGGGTAATAAGGGATTTGCATCCACTAAAGACAAGAACTGTTCTATAGATATATTATTGTTGTTGAAGAGAAATGCCACACAACAAGTATCAATTTATTGCTCTTTTTCATTCCAAAAGCAAGTCTAAAATTTACTGATACAATTCGAGTAATATTCCTGTCATTTCACAAAGTGTACCATATTTATTCTTCCTAAGCTGGATTATCATTTTCCATGTGACGATTGAAAATCATCGGTATTTCATTCTCTTCAGTAAAGAGCTTCCACTCTTGAATCTTTTTCGAGGCAGGATTACTGCAACCGCTAGTTTGAAGACACAGTCGAAATGCGATGCTTGCCGAGTACCCCCAGTGTCTGTCTGTTTTAGACTTTTCGAAATTAATGTTCTGAAAACACACGTGCGGTGAATTTATTCAAATAATTACTAATATTAAAAGTATTTCTGATTTTTTTGCGTTTCATTTCCAATTCTATTTACCATCGCGTTCATTCCATGAGCCGCGGTAGCTCAGTCGGCAAAAGCAATGCTCTCATAACTGGAGGGTTGCAGGTTCAGAGCCTGAGCCGGACTATAGTCCGCCATGTTTGTTAAAAGTAACTTGGGCACGTAAAATATGCTCTTCATCCCAATTTCCTCCAAGTTCTCAATCAATACTTCAAGCTAGGCAAGCTAGGCCTATGGGTCTTCTGCTTGGTCCCTGCTTCTACATTACGAGGACCCACTTGACCATAAGTCGGACTTTCACCCTATCGGTACTCGTTAAAACGAAAGGCGCACCCTTTTGCCTTAATATGAGTAGTGTATATCTTAATCATGCTTAGTTTGACCAAGTGGCATCAGAAAAAACAACAACGCGTTCCTTGCAGTCTGACAACTCATTTATGGCACTGAAAATTTTATTAGCATCAGTGTAGATTTTTATATCCAAAGAACTAAATAAGTAAAAAGAATATTTCTACCAACTTTTTGCAGAAACGTTCCCTTTCTTCACTAAAACCTCAGTGGTGTAAATTGATCTTGTTCTTATAAACTATCATAAAACAATGGATGTAAGGCAGTCGTCTGAAAAATATTATTGTGTATAATTTTATAACAAAGTTGTAAAGAAACAAGAGATTTATATTTTCTTTTTAAGCTCAGTTTACAGAGGTAATAATATTTATTATATATACACAGACACTTATTGTTTACAAGGTCATTTCCTACGAATTATCAAATAAAAAGCTTAAGCTTTTCTTCATTTTTATTTAGGATTTAAATTGGGGTATGTATCATCATTTTACGTATAATGAATAATACATGCTCTCAAATTAATGGAAACTAGTTTTGGCAATAGAACTTTACTATCATATTATTTTTCTTTTGTAAACATATATTTTGTAATTAGTTTTACCTTCTATGCTAGTTATATTTATTTAACGTTTGGTAAGCAAATTTCCACTACATTTGGTCAACTTTCTTACAGTCTTATCTCAAAAATTATTTTTTAACTTCAGATATCTTATGATGTAGAGTACTGAAACATTTTTATAGGTCATAAAAATAGAACGGGAATGTGATCCTTGGATTAAAATAGAGATTTAATGATGAGAACTCACGTAATGTGAGATCTCATCTATGGCGCCTTGTATTTCGGAGCTTATTTCTAAATGACATTTTTGTTCCCATTTTCGGTTATCTTGATACTTGTCCTCTAAGTTCTTTTCTAAGGTGGTCAACAAGAAAAATATCTTTCCGGTGTTATAGAAAAGATCACAATCAATAAGATGCTGAAACTTAATAGTTTAAAATAAATTTATTTTCATAAAATTTCTCCAGAGAAATATTTTCCAACAAAAGTTTTCAGACTTTATATAAGTTCATAAAATAAGCATAAGGTTTATTTGTATTTTAGAAAAAAAAACTTTTAAAATTTAGCATTGGAGAAAATAAGCAACTAGACCTTGTAGTATATAAAACGTTGCTTTTCTGGAAAAAAGAGGTGATATATAAGTGCATTCATTCTTATTAAAATCTTATCTTAGTGACGAAGATAAATTTGAATAGAATTTTGAAAGAGTATTTTATGGGAACATTATTTTAGGAGTATTACAGTTAGTATTTATCACATGAAAGCAGGATTTTAGGTTTATTATTTTCTTTTACCGATGGCTACACTTTACCATAAATTTCGGTATTTTCTCTTAAACAATACATTAATGAATTATATTTTTTATCTTTGTTATTACGTAATTGTTTCAAATCTCCTATTTTGAAAGCTATACAATTTTTAACATAATCTTCTATACACTCAAAAATGTTTAAGCATTTTTAAACAATTTTTGCGTTTTTAAACAATTATTTTAACAACTGTGAAATATTTTACTCTTTTTTTTAGATTTATTCTTAAAGATTTAAATATAAAAATTATCAATTATTTTTTTCCTTTTACTGAAGAACTTGCATGTTCTTAAAATAAGAATGTTTTATTTATTTCTTGTATGACTGTTATCGCAACAGATTGAATTTTTGCATTCCTCGGTATCCATTATCGATTTAAAAAGCTCATATTTAATGGCTTCTCTTGAAATATGTGACCATTTCAAGAAACGAGAGAACTTATGTATGACTTACCAGAACGGCATATGATTTATTTTAAATTGCCCAAACTTGAGTTTTCGAACCACAGCAAAACAATATTTTAGATTTATCAGATGAACAAGATTTTGGACACAATTTAAGGGGTAAAATTTATTTCAAATAAAAACAAAAAAAAATGGTTGTTTGAGAGAGAACTAATTAAATAATGTTACTTTTAGGTCATTATAAAGAACACGAGAATAACAGAAAACTTATCTGAAGAAGTATTTGAAAGATATACTAATCAAATTTATTTATAGAATAAAGAAGTTAAAGCTAAAACTGAAATTCAGTTACAGTAAAGTCCTTTTATTATCATTACTGAATCAGAAATTTAAATTTCTGCTATTTCAAAAATATCAGACTACTTTTAAATAACCACATGGAGAAAAACGAATGAAAATATCTCTATATTGTAGACATTTAACTAATAGAATATTTTAACGAACTACACTGAAGAGTGAAAAACTGATACATCTGTCTTGTATCTTGTAAGGCCAAAGCAAACACACGCCTCAACACGACACTGCATGGACGTGACTAATCTCTGAAGTAGTGCTGGGAGTAACTGACTCCATGAATCCTGAAGGGCTATCCACAAATCCCTAACTGTAGGAGCTGATGGAGATCTCTTCTGAACAGTACTTTGCAAGGATCCCAGATATGCTCAATGATGTTCATGTATGGGATTTGTGTGGCCAGCAGAAGTGTTTAAAGTCAGAAAAGTGTTCCTGGATCCACTCTGTAACAAATTGAACTTGTGGGGTGTCGCACTGTCCTACTGGTTTAACCCCTAGTTCATCGAAAGTCACAAGAGGCATGAATGGGTGCAGGTGATTAGACAGGATGTTTACTCACGTGTCATATGTTAGAGTCTTATCTAGGCGTATCAGGGGTACCATATTACTCAAACACCACATGCCCCATAAAATCACAAAGCCTCCACCAGTACCAACTGTCCCCAGTTGACATGCAGAGTCCATGGATTCACGAGGGTGTCTCATGACCCATATCAATCATGTTTCATTGAATGGTTTGCACGCTGACACTTGTTGATGTCCCAGTATTGAAATCTGCAGCAATTTGAGGAAGGGTTGCACTTGGGTCACGTTGAATTCTTATCTCCAGTCTCGTTTGTTGCACGATCTTTTTCCGGTCGCAGAGTTCTGGCCGCGGTTTCCGGATATTCACAGTACACTCGTGAAATGTTCGTACGAGAAAATCCAAATTTCATCACTACCTCGGGTCCCATTTCTTGTAACACCACGTTTAGACTCACGTAAATCTTGATAACCTGCCATTGTAGCAGCAGTAACCGATCTAACAACTGTGCCAGACACGTGTTGTCATATATAGGCTTTGCCGACCGCAGTGCCGTATTCTGATTGGTTCTTTATCTCTTTATTTGCATACGCATGCCTTTTTTCCCTCTTCAGTGTACATACATTGATTATCTATTGTATGTAAGAAAGTTTGAAAACTGACATGCCATTTAAAAATTAATTTTAATACCTTCTGTAGTCTGATTTGATTTAAAAGTTCTCTATTGGTTAAATATTGTACGTTTATCTTATCTTTTCGACTATTTTGAAAACATTTTTGATAGTTTGATACTATTAAGACCTATTTTGCGAAAGAAAGAAAGAAAAAGGAAATAATTTACTGATAGTTGCCGATTTTGGATAAATTGTCCACGAGTTCATTTCCTAAATGGTATTGGTGGCTTTTTATCCAAATATTTTTTTAAAAAGTTGATGGATTGAAGATATAATTTCTAGACTATTTTTTATTCTTGATTTTGAAATTGGCTTTAATAACATGTACTGGTTATCAGGGAAAAGGCTTATTTACAGTAAATTTTAACTTTATATGCATTTTACTGACTTAATAAGGGTGATTACCTCTGAGTGAAAGACTGTGTTGTATTTACTTATTGTACGAATGAAAAACTGTTTATATTTACTGGTGCTAGTATAAATCCGAAGCCAATATTTCTATCGGTTTCGCTTCCGTCAGTAAATATGTAAATCTGATGTAGTTTAATAAGTTAATTTTTAATATTTATTGATTTATTGCTAGAATTATGGGATGGTTTCGATTAGAAATTGGAATATGACAGTATTTTGATATTATGTAATAAAGTGCGTATTTTATTTAATACTTGAACTTTATTACTGCGGATTAGAACAATTTCCTTGATGGGTAAAATCCTGGTGATGACAGTCAGACTGTGTTTGAAGAGAAAATGTAGGACTTAAGAATTCTCCTTACATAAAATTAGGTAAGAATTAGGCATGAACCAGATTTTATTAATAATATGAAGATTTGTGTACTTTACCACTTAGTCTATTATGACTACATGTTAATGAGATTATGTATTCCCTTATGAATATTATGTGACACATAGCTTATGAATTACGCTATTGCAAATTTCATTGCACAAAATGAGCTACAATCATAAACTTCATACAAAGATTGAGGTTTCATAAGAGTTGCCCTAAACATGGAAATATACTCAGTTTAAATCTACAAAAAATATACATTCTTTATGTACAGCGTTGGCATTTTTGGGGGATGATTTGAATTTTATATTTAATTTATTCTTTTTGCTGTTGTGGTTGTATACTAACAACCTACAACCTGAAAAATACGTTCATGGAATTATCAAGGTTGATACATATTTCTCCAAATTGAAAAGGACGTACTGCTAGTAAAACCTGCCGTATGTTATAACAGATTTTTGCAGTTTATTGGGGATTTTATTTTTGGCCTTCCTTGTCGTTGTGATACATACCTTAATATTCTAAGGTGAAATACTTCATTATTTTAAGGTTAAAAAAATATATTTGTTTATAATGTAGTACATATCACTACAAACATTGCGGGACATACAATTTTTCAATTATATCATGATAATAAAAGATTCTGACGTAAGATAATTTGAATATTTTAAATAAAGTTTGGCCAATTTTTATACCGAACTATGATGTACAGCGTTTTATTAAGTACTCTGAATGATTTAATTAATGAATTAATAAAATTTGGTTGGAAATTTGTGAATTAGAAAATCAATCTTTGAAATATTTATTTCCTTTGCAAAGTTCTGATGCTTCTCTTATACGTAAATTAAAACGGATTTTTTTCTAACTTTAAAACTTCCTATATTTAGGGTAAATGGTTATTTCATTACTTTCTTTAAATACATGACTTAACTGAATAATAGGAATTAAGGTAACTGCAGTCGTAATGATTTCAAGTTAAAAAATTAAACCAAATGTACTGAATTATTTCTACTCTAAGTCAAGTGTTCGTTTGGGTTATTCTATCCATTACTCTATCTTACTTCACATAGGATGATAAAATTTTAAAAAAATATTGAAACATAATATATTGAGAAATGTCTTTATCCGCTTACTGTATCCTTAAGTAATAACAGTTTAAAACTCAATTTGATATTTCCCTAAATAAGTAAAAGTTATATTAAAATAGGGTGTGTATATACCGTAAAAAACATGTGCATGGTTTCCCAACCGTCATTTCAATCTGCAATATTCGAGAAGTAATACATAAATAAGCTAGGGTGTTTATTTTCATTTCTATTAAAATGAATGTGGAATTTGAAAAAAAATATTACAACATATAATAGGATATATCTCACTATCTGGATTTATTTATATTTCCACTCATTTCTGGTATACTAAAATTTAAAGGCACTATTAATAAAAGAATCTAATTAAATCCTTTTTATTTCGACTAAATACTTTCTAAGAGTATTATTATGGAATGGCTGGCGAAATTACAAATTTACAATTTGATTAAAATGTCTTTCCTAGTGTAAGATGTAATTAATCTCTAATTTTAAAAATATAATTTATCTTTGACCTAAATCAAAAGCAAAGAATGAGTTGTTATTCATACTTTATGCAACTACTAATGATCTATTCATGTTACTGATAAACAAATTTTTCGTATTGAAGTAACCTTGAATGAATTTCAAAGCAAATGATAAGTGACGCAGTAAAAAATTTCTTTTCTATCCACAACGTGCTCAGTTATTTTCTAATAAGTAATTGCTAATTAATAAATTTTATGTGGTTGTCATGAATCTCGTCTCTGTTAATATAAATTTTTCACATGCTTAAAATTCATCCTGGTGATGCCTAAAAAATGCAACATTTTAATTTACTTGACTAATTTCAAATCCTTAATTGGATTAAATTTCAAAACGTAATTTAAAAGTTATATTTTTTAAAACAGAAGCCTGCAAAATTTTAATTAAAGTAGTAAATATTTAGAAAGAAAGCACAATCATTCTATAGTGTCTTGGCATAATTTTGGATACTTTCTATAATATGGATTACAGCTTTCTTATTATTTGGTTTTATTTTCTGTACTTTTCATCTCTGCTTACTATCCAACTGTTAATATATTAAGTTTTATTCTTGTTCTTATAGCATAAATGTATGCTATTTCAAATTATTTTTCAGAACAAAATTTGTTTCTAGTTTTATAATCTAGGTTATATTTTCAACATAGCCTAAAGAATAGAAAATTAAATAATAGTAGTTGTATTTTAAAATTAACTAAATTAATTCAGCATGCATATCAACCTAACTTTAATACCAATAAATGTAACATTAGTGTATATTTTAATACAAATCAAACTTGATTATTCATATTTCTGAAATTATACTCGTGAATTACTACAGATTACACATTTACTAAACACAGTAATTAGTATACACCGTCTAAATTTGATTGGTTGGTTGGTTGGTTAGGTTACTACGGTCTACTGTTTTGCTACACGAGGGCTAATGAGACCAGGAACTACTTCTTAAAGCTAATTACGAAGAGCTACAAACATCCCTGCGAATGAATTGGGAATAAATAAACTATCATAACTTTATAAGCAACTGGTTAAATACAATAAAAATATGATAGTCCTCCATTAGTTTATTTATGACTCCAAAAAATTTACAAATTTACTTAATGTTCAGAAAAAGTTTTAATATAAAGTTAACTTTCATAAGAGTTTTTTAATTCAAATAATGCTTTCGATGTATATTATATCTTTAACTACACTATTTTACATACATATAAAACTCATGTCTTTTACTCAGAGGGTAATGTCATAGTTTTTATCAAGTATTTAATTTTCTTTGATCACAAAATTTTAAATTGAACTTTACGTCGAACCTTCAGTAAATTTATATATATATATATATATATATATATATATATATATATATATATATATATATATATATATATATATATATATATATATATATATATATATATATATATATACATATATATATATATATATATATATATATATATATATATATATATATATATATATATATATATATATACATATATATATATATGTATACATATATATATATATATATATATATATATATATATATATATATATACATATATATATATATATATATATATATATATATATATATATATATATATATATATATATATATATATATATATATATATATATATATATATACATATATATATATATATATATATATATATATATATATATATATATATATATATATATATATATATATAATAACGATGCATGGATATCTTAACTTTAATTCTTTAAAATTTATTCTAAAATGTTGATTAACTATTGTTCACCATTGATGGTTTTCATTCTAAAGTGGACTAGTTATAAAGGGCCAATTACGGACCATAAAAATGTGCCTGCATCAAGAGCATAAACTGTTGGACATAAAACCCAATGATATCTCTAAAGAAAATTCTGAACCCTCTGAATAAAAATAAAAAAACTCTGAATAAAAATAAAAAATTCAGAGTTTCATAATGGTTATAAAAACTTGATTTATAGCATCGGTTACATTTAAAATTTTAATACAGTAGCATTAATCATTTAAAATCAGAATAATGTGTTCTCATTCTGTAGTACAATCACGATAAGAGACACTTTAAATTTCCCCTATATAAATGTTAAGTTGAGACCAAATGAGTTTCATTTCATTCTCATGTACTTTAATTGCGTACTTTGCATATCAAATTGATATCAACATTAAAAAGGTTATTGCATATTTTAAGCTTAACGTGTATGTATTAATGAGCAGTCTTTCACTTTATAATCGATAGCCAGAATCGTGTTCTGTTAATATTAACTGTTGTAATATTCCATACATTAAGGCGAAACGTTATTTTCATAATTTGTTCCTTTGATTAAATAACATGAAATATATCACTCAAAGACTCATTATATTTAATTTGTTTTGTTTGTTAGTTGGTTAATATATAAAAGTGTACTTTTTTAAAACAGCGAGGTAATGTTATTTTACGTAACTGAAGAAAAAAAGATTTTTAGGAATTCTCTTGGTAAATATTGTCACGAAGATTTGAATGAACACACCGTTTAACTTAACAGAACAATTTATTGAAGCTAAGTAGCAACTCGCAACTTTACAGGATCGAGAAGTTGTCTACAACTAGTGGGTATCAGCTTTAATACCCGAACAGAACATTCGAGAAATAACTAATTTACATATAAAAGAAAGATCTAGAATATTCAAGAACATAAGGAAACAATAAACATTTTTAAATTAAAAATCCGTACTTTGGATAAACTGCCATGTCAAGCATCGAACCCACAATCTGTGGGTCTGGATCGCGTGCTTTGACCATTCGGCCACTTAGCTAGTCGGCTAAGTTTCTTTATGCGGCAATATAAGGTCATAGATCACTAAACAGCACTTTGAACTTTTATCGGTTCATTACAAGGGGGAGACACCTTGTTCTGGTTAAGGTAAAAATTGCCATCATGGATTCTTTGTGTAGAGAGATGAGTTACACGGGAAAGAAAATAGGTTTATTTTGGCCAAGGTCATATTTTGCAACTTTAGGGATAACTATACAGTATCTATTGTTTAAAATAGATTCCGAACGACTACGAACATGCATATCAATAGCGGGATTCAAACCCGCGAAGTTCGGTGCCGAAGAGCAGTGCAGTACTCTTTCCAGCATCGGCTAGAAAATAAAATTATTAGTAAACTATGCAGCTCACCTGATTAATTTGGCTGGGGGTTGAATATGAATCGGTGAAATTATCTCCCACAGTGAAGATAAGTGGCTTTAGCTTCTGGATTACAATTTGTTTCCTGTCACCCCAGATATAATTTTAAATGTGTGCATTTGTTAACAAATAATTTTAAAACGGTTCTTTGTTCATTTGATTTGACAATAAGGATTTATTCTGATATATATATACATTAACTTACTTCAGCAAAAAAAAGATAAATAAAGGATCTTTTACAGTTCTGTATTTCAAAACCAAAAGTTTATAATGGGTCTTGGAGAACAGCTTTTCTTTACTAAATTATGTCCATATATACCCAGTCTTACTTTCAATGTTAGTTTGTCATTTCTATATACTCTAGTTTCTGAACAACTTATCTATCGAAAAATCATAACCATAGAACAATAAAACATTTTCATTGTACAAAGAAGCTCTTCCATAAAATTGAGCAAAGATCATATCTCTAAATGTATGTGCTTTAGTAGCCAAAAAATGTTTCTTGTTTTATAAACTTTGACTGTCTCTCAAATAAATATCAAAATTTTTAACCTTATGACTGCAAGAAATGAAAGTTCTTCGAGTGTAACCAATATCTAAAAAAATATGCGTACTGTTATTTTATTCTTAGTAGGTTTAGCAATGCGTGAATTTCTGAGCAACTTGAAATAAAATACTTGCCTACTTGAATAATACTTGAAAGAGAATGTAGCATAAATGTTCTTTTTTTATCTTCAAGAAATGTTATTTTTCTTTTGAAAAAATATTGTGTTAAATTTTTCTTTGTTTTTTCGTATTAACCGTATCTACAGTTAATTAAAGGTTCGTGTGTTATAAAGAGATGGGGTGTTATCGAATTTTTTTCTAAATTTGGTTTGATGGAAAGTTGGGGAAAATATTATCAAATGTGTTCTTAATTGCTTAGGGTAGAGGTTTGAAACTTGTTTATAATTTGAGGCAACATCTAAATGAAGAGCAAATGAAACCGCATAAGTTGGTGTACCTATAAATGTAACTTTGGGGACATATAGTTTTTGCATCAACTTATTGCATTATATAGAAAAAATGTTAAGTTAGTTATTTTTAATTTAATACAAAAATAAACAATGAAAAATATTTTTATAATAAATTAAATGTAATAGTTTGTTCTAATGCTTCACATTTTTCATATTTATTGGATGTTTTGTTCTTGATGCCACTTGGTCAAACCAAGCACGATTGAGCCATACTCTACTCATATCAAGGAAAAGGGGTGTGCCTTTCGATTTAAAGAGCACCGCTATAGTGAAAGTGCAACTTGTGCTCAAGTGGGTCCTCGTAATTTAGAAGCAGAGACAAAACAGAACACCCATAGGCTTGGCCTTACACCCGCAGAAGTATTGATTGAGAACTCGGATTACAGTGCGACCACGAACATACTTTATGTTCCCCAGTCCCCCATTAACGAGCCCGGTAGATTTTAGGCCCGCTGGGGCTCCGAACCCGCAACCCTGAAGTGAAGAGAGCATTGCCTTTGCCGACTGAGCTATGTAGCCGCTGTTCATACTTGTCTAGTTTTAATAAATGACTATGTGTTTAAAAATAACTTCATATAGTAAGTGTAACTATTTTGTACTAGGTGTCGTTCTAATTTTTGAAATATACAATTAAATATTGCCATCAGTAGTCACTGAAACTTACATCCAAACCATTCTTTGTTTAGTTTTATCAATTTTCATATCCTCGTAATTTATATAATTGAAAGCAATTAAAGAAGCTTTTGTGAAGGCCGTACTATCCCCATTTGTGACTTCGGGTTTTCGTTTCAAACCTAACACGTTTTCAATACAAATGTTTTAATCAATTCAAGACCTTAGTTCATTTGAACTATTATTTGACGGGTATCATACTTGTAATCAAAAGAACCATTTTAAGCTTTCTTAAAATCAATCTTTTATTATCAGTGCATCAAATGTTAAATTCAACTTTTGACATGCAATTTCTTTTACTTGATTGTTCGCGCATTCAGCTTTTCTTTGTTACTTAGACATGGATTTATATCTTCATGCCGATTTTAAACGCCGTTACTCGTACAAACACTGGGTTTTTAATCCACCGTGTCAGGATCTGACCCACCTTTTTGGTTGGCATTCAAACCCAAATGAGAATTAGTTTTAATTACATTTTTGTTAGCATATAGTGAAGAATTTCTTCTGTATTTGCTTAAGTTAATCAAAATTTTTCTCTATTCCTCAGATTACTTTTTAACCCCCTAAAAAAATTATATTTGTGCTACTTTATTTTTAATGCTTGCAACACTTAATACCTGAGTGGGGTAAAAAGACATCTCCTGAATTCATTCGAACTGTGGAGCGTAAACTTCAAGTTAATGAACTTCTCTAAGAAACGAATTGATCTTTTGAAAATATCCTCACAACAGTAACATAAATTTAAAAAATGTTCTTCAACAGCACTCAGCGTCGCATGTTTCAACATTTTTGGGAAACTCTGAAACAAAAGAAGAAAAAACCTGCAATTTCGTTTTTTTTTTCTTCTTGAGACTGATTTTACGCTTTAGTGATTTATGTTTTAGCATCACCTCACTCTCATTAAATATTCGTGCGTGTGAATGATGACATGGGAAGGTCGAAATAAGCAGAGAAATTTACGTTGTTCAGTATTTCAAATCATAAAAATTTGTATTGCAAAAAGGGGAAAAAAGAGAATAATGAGAAATTTACAAAAACTTATTTAAGGATGTGTTAGAGTGTAATTTTAGTACTTTTCCCGATCATCTTAAGTGCCTTATTTTTTCTAATTCATTTACTAATTCATTTACATGAGAAACTATTTAAAGAAACGTTTTAAGGATAAGCCACAAAAAATTAACTTTTCTCTCATACTTCTATTTTTATTTTAAACTTTAAACGCATTCTTGTTCTTTGTTGAAAATGATGTACATTTAAATTTATTGAGTCTCTTATGTAGAATTAACTCTATATTTTTATATTTGAATGATAGGACTTATAGCATTTGTGTAGTTCAAATTCCTTGAGATTATATGATTTTATTGTTGTGAATTAAAGACAATTTTTCCATATAACCTAGGGAGTAGTATTAAATTTATATTTTTATTAAAATTTTATATTTTGCTAGTGTATAATATTATAAATCACCATAGTCTACCAAGTTTTTGGACAGGAATTTTGAGCTAATGAATGCAAAACCTCCAATGAATCTGAAGAACGTTTATATCCGTCTGTGGAACCTAATTTATTTCAAGAGAAGAAGTGCTGCAGAAGTATTATGGTAAATAAAGACAAAAAAACTTCTACTTGTGAACATCTTTTTGTGAAACTAGGTTGTTCACTTTGTAGTACTAGTGGTTTTCTCAGGTACACCTCAAGAAATATATCTATAGTGCAATTATTAAGATGGAGAATGTTGTCTCCCTAGAGTGCATGCAGGAATAGTGAGTTCACATTCCTAGAATGTGGAAAACCCCATTAGTTTCATTCATTCAGCTTAGGGAGGTAAATCTTATTAACTAATAAGCAGATATACGATCTTGAAAAACATATTTTGCCAGCATTAGCACATTATGTCATGTGTTCTAGACCACAATAACTAACAAAATAGTTTCACGGGGCAGTATGAATTAATTTTAATAGCAATTTTTGATTAGAAATGATTTCTTGCTAATTATGCAGACTCATAAGTTTGTATTAATAAAAAGATTAGATCAAAAAAATTGGATTTTATTTGACAGCTAAAATTACTATTGTCCAGACAGAAATTCAAACTTATTTGTATATTACCTGTTGGACAATTTGGAAGTGTTAAGTTCACATTTCAACTTACTATTTGTATCTCATTTCCCCCATTTTCTTTCTTTTACGTTTTCCACTGCTACTCTTACAGTTTTTTCCAGTGAGTTTCTTATTTTCTAGGTCTGAATAATTTACTTAAGCTTCAAAACTGCTGTCTTCTTGATTTCAACTATAAGTTTTAATTATGCATTTATACGTTTGCCTACTTTTTTCTCTTTTCTTTATAAGAAAGTTTTTTGCATTAATTTCAAACTTTCGTTTTCAATTTTTCTAAAGGATGTAAAATTTTAAAAGAATTTTTTTTTATTTTTTTGTTTGCTTACAAATTGGTTAAGGGGTTTCTAAACAAGTACATCCTTGAGGTAGTTAAAACAAGTTTTTTTTATCAAAAAACGGTCTCAAAGAAATATCTGCATACTAATCTTAACGAATGAGTAAACAAAAAGATGCTTTTTCGTATTCCTCTAGCACACATGTATATGCGATTTGGGTTATTTCACGTAAAACATGTAATGTATTTTTTATCATCTACAAAGATATTTAAATTTTATCAAACACAATGATATTATGAAATATCAACTTTAAAATGGGCTGCAAATAAAAAATTATATAAAGTAAATTTCTAAGCCAATTCAGTGAGATACATTACAGCTTTGACCATGTCCTTAGAACTTTCCTTTTAGTCATGGATTTGAATCAATGTCTCAGAATTTTTTAAACTCGTATTTTATTAAACAAAACTACTTTACCGCTGCAGTCATAAATAAAACATTTTTTGAAAATACTGTATTATTATTCATTTTTTATTAGATAATCTAAGTTATAAATATTCCATTTATAATGCTAGGTGAGTTTTAAATTAGTTACACTAGAATGAAAAATTAACATTAATTCATTCGTGATGAGAAATTGTTTTTCTACTGCGTACTGTTTTCTGTGATATTCCGCCTTATTTTCTTCACATTATGCAGATTTAAGACGTCGTTAAAAGATAATGACCTTAAGTGCAAAGATATTCCCATAACTCTGAGGTTAAATTACAGCTCTTGTGTGTTACTATTTAGTTAATGCTTATTTATGTTCATCTTTCGGCTTATCTACGGTAGTGAGAGAATTTTATCCAATATTCGTGCGTTTTATTTTGCATTTTGAGCCATACAGGCCATATATTTCCATTTATGGACACAGAAAGACTGCCTGTCCTTGTAAAATGTAACTCCTTGAAAAAGAAACGCCCATGTTGTTCAACGTGAGCCGTAAAATAAAAGGAAGCTATCCATATAATCTCTAGAGAAAAATAGGGACATAACAGATGCAGCAAATACGTTTTTCTTGTATCTTAAACATGCTTAAAATGTACATAAAACTGAACTCTGTCAGTACAGAGTGTTGACGCAACACCTTTAACTGTAGCGAATCAATATTTAATCCTTAGGTCGAGAGTACTTCTTTATCATTAAGCCCAATGAAACTGATACCTCTAGATATAAAAATTAAAATCCAAAATTCTAATCCAACAGACGAGGAAGAAAAAGTGGTAAACATTAAAGACCTCGTTTATTTAGTGAATTATAGAACAAAAATATTTTCCTTTTTTCCAAGGTTTAGCCGCATTTCTGAATTGTTATGTCTTACAAGTGGAAATTTTTTAAACAAAAACTGATATCTACATTAAATGATGCTCTTTTATATTACTTTTTACAAGAGAAAATCTTTTCAACAAAACAGTCTCTATATTAACCCCTTAAAGCGCGAATTTATTTCGGAAAAACTGATAAAAAAGGATATATTTTATGACTGAAAAAAATATATAGTTATAGAATAAATTATTTTTTGCAATTTTAGATCTGGGGGAGGGGGTGACTACAGTGGAAAAAGAGTTAAAAGTTATAAAAAAAATTGTTACTCAAACAAAGTGTAAATAATGTGATTGCATGTTTATTTTGAATTTTGCCCGTGTCAGACACGGGCAAATGCTTTAAGGGGTTAAATGAATTAGCATTTCAAGCTCAGTAAAATCCATTATAAGGTTTCAAAGCTGTAAAAGTTCTGTCAAAATCCTATTTTTTATATAAAATCTTTCCCCGTGTACTTTAAAACATATTAAAATAAAATTAATCTTTCAGAGGCATTTTAATTACATTTTAGAATGTTGTATACCACATGCTGAGTTTAAAATGTTATTTTTGTGGTACCTTTCGGATTAGATGAAGTAACGCTTCTTTTCAAATTTTTAGATATTAGATATTAAGAAAATTAATTTGTCAAACGATTTAATTATGATGTGTGTTCAATGGGTGATATTTTTATATAACGTTCATATAAATTTAATTTTAAAGACAATTGTTGCTTATTGCTCTTAATAATTTTATTTCTAAAGCTAGATTACTTCTGCATTTCTTTTCAATTATAAAAGTATTAAAAAATCACTGCTCTTCTAATTCCAAAATTTTAATTATGTTGAGATTAATAATGAACGATAAATTAATTAGTATCTTTAATATAAGTAAATTAGTAACAAAAGGTTACTTGCATTATTTAATTTTGAAATATACAGAATTGCAGAATTAAATAGATACTTTCTATTATTTTTTCTAAGTATAATATTTTTTGACTTACATGTTTTCAGTTTTCCCTACACTATGGGTTATCCAATTAGGCTATTTAAACTACCGCCGACAGTTCTCATTTAGCGTATGACTTCAGTTTGACGAGAAATTTGATTGAAGGTAGCAGTAGAATTTCAGAACGTTGTTATGACAGCTTGCTTTCATTGCAATGATATCACCACGTTATACAACACTTCCCTAATGATATCAACTAGTATTTCTATTACCCATCACTTGCTATAGTATGAAAACATTAGTTAAGAAAGGGAAAACTTGAAATGTAATGGTGATCTTCTGATAAATATTTTTAATCTATAAAATGTGAATTGTCATCTGAATTTACATCTAACTAAACGAGGTTCAGTTTTTATCATAGAAATTCATTTAATGATGTCCAAATCGTGTAATCTTTATATCTTTATAATTGTAGTGTATCATTTTTTAAATTTAACTTTGTGACTATTTTTTGATATATTTCAGATGCATAGTTACATTTTATACAATGAAGTTCTAAAACTTACTTTTGGGTATACAATCAACAGTAAAACACGAATATAAAGCATATATATAGAATCAAATAGTAAATATTATTTGTGATATTGGTATTCGAATTTTAACGGGAAATATATGTTGTGAATAAGATATAAAATAATTTCATCCATTCTACTTATGTCTCCAGGAACAAAAATACAAAGTATGTGAGAACCATTTGGACACATATATATAAATACATATGTATGCAAAATTTAGTTATGCAATATATAGATTAAAAACAAATAAAAGAAACTACAAGGAACTTTTTTTTTTCTATGTTAGACAAAAGAGCGTGTTCTGGCAAGAGAGTTTGTAGACTTCAGTGCATGATTTGCAGATTCTTTGCGTTTCTTTTATGCTTTCATTAGCAACACCAGCTTCCTTACATATAGTCCTTTATTTATAAATGAAATACTCAAATTCAAAGAAATGCAAAATAAACTAGTCGCATAGGCATAAATACATATGATTTAAACGTTGAATATAATTTATTTCTTAAGCGATCAATAATGTGCAGGTATTTCCAAAAATTGAAGAAAGGACAGAAATATATTGGTTATAATTTGAATAAATCCCTATGTTGAAAACAATGTCATTTTAAAATTTAAGCTTCAGGTGATGCATAATATAACTAGCATGTATTATAAAAACATTAATTTATCAAGATTAGTTTTCTAAATATTTCATTTTAGTATATTTCATTTTTACTGAGCTACACACAATGAACTTAAGTTTCATTGTTAAATATTTTGTGTAATTTAACGCCCTTTCTTAAAAGTAAATATTTGTTCCAATGTTTCCATCAGCAAGAATTCAGAAAAATCTTAAGTTTAAATTCCTTTTAATAAGTAAGAATTAAATTTTGGAAAACACGGTATACAAGACTAAACTTTTGCATTCAAAATCCTTATGAATAAATGCAAAATAATTAAAAAGGCTTATTAAAAGAGATTTTAAATTTCATTTGATTTCAAAAATGTTTTAGTTTAGAAGATGTATCAAACAGTATGTACATTTTTGTAGAATATTCTTTTTGATGAATTTAAAAAACCCAAGCATTTCCTCTTACGATGAATTTGAATTCCTAAACATTATTCATGCTATGATTTTCAAAGTTATGTTTTATATTCTTGTAAATCTCATATTAATAAAAATGTATTTCAAAGAGCGTAATTGGAAATTAATGATAAGTAATTATTTTTGAACTATTTTCTTTTATCTGCGTTTAAAAATTACAAATTTACGACCCATTTAATTTTTATATCACAGGAATAAGGGTAAAAATTTCATAGATACTGTTATTACAACGAGTGGTCGCGCTGTCTCTATGTCCGGTAGTCCGTCACACCCTTGTCATTTTGGATATGACTTTGCATGGGTCCCTTGCAATGAAGCAGCCCTGGAGACTAAATAACCAGCCTTAGATGATTAAAACTTAACTAGGATGATTTATTACAAAAAAAACATTTAAAAAAACATTAAGTATATGCAGTAAAGTATATGCAGCTGCAACCTATCATCCAGAGAAGATATCCCTCTAGATCAGCCTGCTCTCTTAGAAATTCAGCCGGGAGTCCTTCCCGATTCTTTCTTTCCCAAACAGGAAACCTCCGTTTTAGGGGAGGTTGACACCCCCCCCCACCTTTGACCCTTTTCCTTGAGGTAGCCGAAACGCCCTTTGGCGCCTGGCCGATTTGGTGTCACAAAGCACCAAAGCATTCCTTTTCTCTGTCGGGATGTTTAAAAACGTCATGCTTGACACCTCCGTGCGTCAAGAAAACTATTACGGAGACAATACTGTCATTTTCAATCGTTAAAATGAACAAAAGTTCGCTTGACCACCGACAGAGACGGACGCGACTCTTACAGATATTAAATATTGTTAGTCAGAGTTCTGTTATTATAATAAGTAATAAAATAATAAGTAATTTTTTGAATTTATCATTGTAAGAACTTATGTTGCCTTATAAAAAATGTTACATGTTTTAGGCTACACTTGATGTGCATGGTGTTCAATTATAATAAGTTGATTCTAGTTTGCAAAATTATTCCTTTCTGAAATCATAAAATAAAATACAAAGAGTTTCTTGTAACCGCATTAGTATTTCCCAGTTATCAGGCATAGAATGAAGAGAAGCACGTTAATCACTCAAAAAATATTGCGGTGCATCTTGCTGAAATACTGACACATCCTAGACCAGTGGTTCTCAAACTTTTTTGTACCATGTCCCACCGAATCGCTTTTAAATATTTAAAGCCTCCACATGGTGAACATAATTAATAACTGGAGTTTCCAAGAATTAAACCCAGCGAGGCAACACTAACACTGATCTTGCCTCGACAGCTATGCTACAGGCTCTTTTAATATAAATTAGAAAAAAGATTTGTAATATTAAGTAGATTTTAAGTATGATTAACAGATAAAGTAAAATACTGAGGCAATAAAAAAGCAGAAAATTTTATTTTATTCAAATAGAATAAACTAAAGTTAGGAATCAAATGCAGTCTACAGGAATGGACCTTAAGAAAAATAGGATGCACCTCAAAAATTCAGTAAGGGCCTTGTGCTTAATGCCTGCTGCAAAGAAATTTTATATTAATCACAAATTTACTTAGCTTCAGTCTCAAATCCCCTCGTTTGGTGATGTCTAGTGAATTTCTTTTCTTCAGCAACAAATGATTTACAGTGCTAAAGTTATTATATTATATATAACTATTATATAAAATAATAGCTTTAGTACTATAGTACTAAACTATTGATTAATCTAACTGTAGACTGCTTTAGTGTCAATGCAGAACATTGGATCATCTTATCGCGGTATTAGTTAATTCTTTCCTACAGAAAGTTACTTCTCTTTGAAAAATACTTGGATTCTATTTCCAATGTTTGATACTTTAAGCGTAAACGCCACTTTTGAGGACTTTGGAAGGTTTTTCGTCTTGTTAGTTGCGAATCTTATGAAAAAGCTTCAAATTCAAATTTTTTTTTTTTTTTTTTTTTTGAAAAAGGCAAAATGTTTGCCGTTTCTTCTTTCTTTTTCACTTTTCGTCAACTGAACATTTTATTTCCATAAATGACTTACATTTGCATATCTCATAAATAAATCTCATAATAAATTTCATATAAATCATATAAATCTCATAACCCTTCTATTGCATGTAGTGTACGCAGCTTAGAATATTTTTTACTCCATAACAATGATGCAAACTAAGCTCTTTCTTGAAGGATTTATTCATATAAATAAAATAAAAATTATAGTCTTTTTCATAACTATTTTACTTTATTTAAAATATATTCTTTATATTCCTAAAGCACCATTTCATTTGCTTCTTTCCAATTCGCACTATCAGCGGTCAACTTCCTCAAAATATAAGATTTCAATGTAATGCAGTATTCTTTATATACGTATTAAACTGCTTTATTAACTCTAAGAAAAGGCTGTAAATAAACAATTATTTAATTATTATACATTTTAGAATTTAAAATAACTGTAAAATAATTCGTTTTTGAGTTAAATAATGTATGTTATAACATTTTCCTTCTTTTTATGTCTCATTATTTGTATTTATAGAGATAAATATATTATAAAAGTTCACTTAGTATGTTACATTCCATTATATATTTCCTTTTACGTGCTTTGATTGAGTCAATTAAGTACAATTTTCTATGATATAGCATTTGGCTATCATTCTATCAAACAAAAAAAAAATAATTATATATATATATATACATATATATATACAATCTTCTCTTCTCTTTCTTTACTAGCCTTTGTAAACCTAGTCATTCAAATTAATACTAACCCAATCCTCTCTCTTTCTCGCCATGGAAATCTAGTTGATAACCTTTATCTTAAAATCCTCTTGTATAACCCATTTCAGCATTGGCCTGCCTCATATAAAATTATTGCCACATAAATTCTGAAAATGTCTCCCAATTCATATTCTACTCTTAACTCTTCCAGCCACTCAAAATGAGTCAAGGATATGAAACTTTGAAATTGGTATTATTTCCATACTTCCCAAAACAAAATGATTAATTAATAATTGCTACATAAGGAACTTTTTCTGTCCCTTCACTAATCCAACTGTCAGTTTTCCGAAGAAAAAATGGAGATTTATAATACTTAAAATATTATATTAATTTTAATGCTGTTTGCATGTTCACCACTAATGTTTTAACAAGCGCCAAAAGAAACGTTGATTTGAAACTCGTTTTCCCGAGTGTAGTTTAGTGTAGTTTAGTATTAGTGTAGTTTTGCGCTCCTAGTAACACAAGTCTCTACTATCTGCTCTCTTTTATTTTATTACCTGTTGTGTCTAATTATCAGTCTAAGCTCAAGCATTTTCTCCCGTCTCCCCGTCCCTTATACTTTTTGTTTTTATAATATTTTTAAGCCAACAAAATATTCATTGATGGATGCATTACCATTAATAGCAAACTCAACACTAGAGGGCTTGGCCCAGGGAGTACTGTTGTTGAATCTTCCTGTGAGGTCCTGTGAGGTTTTTCCCGAGAAAGTTATCCACGTTATTTTCCTCTCGTCGAAACAGATTTTTCATAGATCAAACAAATACACGTTTGTCTTTTGTCTGTGTAAGACGTCAGTTCTCAACCATTAAGATGAAAATATAGGATTTTTAGTAAGATTTCCGTCTGGTATTCAGTTTTTAGGAAGATCCTTTGTGCATCCGAGTTACATTGCCAAATAAGGCCTGGGAATTAAAAATGAGCTACTTCTCTTGTTTTACAAAGTACGGTAAAAAGAAGATTTTTACCGGCTACATATATGTTATTAAACTTCACTATACAGTACTGTTTAGATATATAGCAAATAAATGTTTAATTAGGATTATAATGATGAATTTCTTCCTTTTAATAAATAATATTCTATAATGTTTAATCGCAGTTCACCATTAATGAGAACTAGCTAGAATTCAAATTTGTTTAAATTTCATATTTTTAACTAGTAGTCCATAATATCTTATATTTAAGATATTCATCCACATATATATTCCGCAGAAGTAATTCAGGTGTAAATGGGGTACATTTATAGCATATATATCCTTGTAAAAATTTTGTACAGTAAATACTAATAAAAGAAAATTCTTTTAAATAATTGAGAAAAGTAATTAAAATTAATATAGTATTATTTACACTCGAAGTCTTCATTTGTTCCATTTATTCCCCAATGGACAATACAAAAAAAATTAGCTAGAAGAAAGTTTGGAAAAGAAATTGAAAAAGAATAAAAATATATAACAATCTTCTATACATCAGTGTTACGAAAATGAACATGCAAGAGTTTCATGTCTACTACATTTATATTAAATATTTTTCCTTTTTCTCTTTTCAAAAAAAAAAATGACGAAAATATATTTATTCAAGGATTCATAAAATGTTTACACAAGAACTTTGACATAAAAATAAAGAAAGAAAGAAGAGGGAGAATTTATGGCATAAAAAGCTATTCAAAACTTACAAAGGGACGTTTCTCAAAATCTAGATAACTTCGGTTAACTATAGGTATTGAAAACTCAACAGGCTACTCATTCTTTTCACTGCAAGACAGAGATTTTTTAGATATCTTTAGGAAACGGAAGCAATCTAATATTTTGGGCTTTCACATAAAGGAAGCCACGAGATACTAGAGGAGCGGTGAATAGAGAGCTCGATGCTCTGAAGCAGTTTTTAAACTGCTGACTCATACCAAAGTAATATTTTCTCTCCTGATTCCTAAAACACAGAATTAAAAAGGGTGTATTTCATGTCAGTCAGCTGAATTATTTGCTGATCCGAAAACACCACTATGAATTTGGTCACAATATGGAATGAATTAGTGTGTCGTTAAACTTCTTAGATGCAGGTTTCATACATAGTTTGACTTCTTTAGATTTATTAAAGGAAATGTTAAATGTAAATATGTTTTGAGAGATATAATCGCGTAAATTATGCTAGGTATAATTGATACAATAAAACGTGCTCTTATTACAAGAATTTACAAGAAGAAAAACAAAGCAACTAGGCATCTTATCAAAACTTTTATGGATATATTTTCAAGTCGATAAAATTTATCTTCTCTTCCTGTGAAACTGCATTTACCACCACCCACTTTAAAAATATTATACAAATATAAACACTTATTCAAAATAGATGAAATAAGGTACATTTGAGATATAGTTACTTATTATATGTGTTAACACAACAATATATCTTGTTTTCCGAAAGGAAAAAAAATTTCTAGAAATTGTAGAATACTCTAATTTTTTTCTTCACGGTTATGGAACTCATAATGATAAACAGATTGTTTTAGTGAACAGTGCTCTAATGTTTTTATCTTATTTGGGGTCATTTCTGTATAAAGGACTAGGTACAGTGGAAACAACTGTATAAAGCAATTTCCAAGCAGCTATAAACATGTATGGAAGCAGTGGTATTTAAACTCACAGACAAGATTCCGTTAGACATCTATCAACTGGACCTTCGTCCAATAAAATAGTCGTTAGAAATTAAACATTGTTATAAAAAGTGCAATATATGTATGAAAAAGAATGACAAACCCGATATGAATTATCGTTAAACTCGGAATAAATTAGGCTTTGTTTTGTTGTTACTGTGATATAAGCAAGGGACGTAATATTGTTTACTCTTCAAAAATTATTTCTCCTCTTTTCCTGAAGATAAAGTTTACTTTCCTTTATTTTTGTCTAAGAACAGAAGTATTTTTAAGTCAATAGTAGTACAATAATTAGAGGTATTTCGGCTGTTATGGAATGAAGTTTAGAATAGGAAAGATTATTTTTCTTATTATTGTTTGATCTTTCATCGTCAAAGTCTATGCTCACGTTTTTCAAGTTAGATATTTGAATTAACCGAGTTCTTAATCCCACTATAGGATTAAATCTTCTTTAGGTTCATGTTCGAGTCCGTGAGAACTTCGCACACAATATTTTCAAAAGGATGTTGCCAATGTGTTATACTTTCGTCACCAACATAAAAAGAGTACTTCTCCACAAATAGTGTTTTTTACAAGGAACTTTGGCCGGAGAAATTGGTATCTTCATTTACGCTCTTTGTATGGGGTATACGATGAAAGTAAAAATTAATTGCAGCAAGTCACGATTCTCACGAAACTGCCAGACAACATTCGGCAGGAAACTGTGTTTCCTGGTGTATTGTTGGGATTACAATTCAAAACACGAAGAAGCGTGTCTAGATATCTATTAGCGTTAATAATAATAGTTCCCAACACCATTTCTGTCATCACTGTGTTTCTGCTTCTCAAGCACATTTGTACAAAGTTCATAAAAATATGATTTACATTTTGATTTTTCTAAGGGAAAATTGGGGCTGGTATGCAAGAAGGCTATCTCGGTACGAATATAGGTTTTCCATGTAGTGTTAGATACAAGTTTATGGGATATCTTAAATAATTTTTTAATTGAATTTTAATTAGTGAAGTTGAATATTTTTAACATGAACAATTTCATTTTAATAAGACTACTTGTAAATTGATTATTTTAGAAATTACCAAACCGCTCTTAAAAACCACTCATACATTCATATTTGAAATGGACATTTAATATTTGAAATGGACATTTAATTTGCTATATAGTTTAGTCTTTCAAATGAAATAATGCCTACATTAAAGTACCAATAAAAAGTGCTCTAGATTCTTTGCAAAAAAAGTTTGGTTTATTGGTATGTTTATAATTATTATTTTCTATCAATGAGTAAAACATCAATGAAGTCATGTTAATAACTTACACAAACGTTTTTTTCTCATTATTGATCTATTTGAAGATTTTTAATTAGACATTATAAATAAATTGCCTGTCTTTAATTCATTCATTCTAAAATATTCGTTAAAATAATGCTTTTTAAATATCAAAGGAACAAGTAAATACCATGCTTTTTAAATTTTTTCCTAAGGTATGCTCTCCCTAGACTGAAAATCATAATGGTACTTGTATGCTAGCCACGTTATATTTAAGGCAATTAAGGTAATGTCTTCACGCTATATTATGGAGTTCAAACGGCCTTTGCTTATACATAAAAGATGCTAAATTAAGGTATTATTCGCTAATCCATGCTCTTAGGAAATGTAATCTCTTTTAGTTAACTTGAACAATAATCTTGAAGTATCCCATCTTATAAAGTAAACAATATTCTCTACGGGTAATGCAATTTTATTCAAATAGACTGTTGGTTAGTATACCACGGGCTGCTTTTCAACTTGTATTTTATATGATGTTATTTATGATCGCTGCTAGTAGATTTTTCAGTGGTTGAATATGTTAAGATGAACAGTACAATGGATAGAATTGCAAAGATTTTTCAATTATAATTAAAAATAATTGCATTTTATTGCATTAAATCATCCCATGGAAACTTTTTAGTTTATTCAAGGCAAATATCACTGTGTTCATATTATTATGATAAAATTTAGCGTACTACTTATTACACGTATTTATTCCACTACTAAATTTTCTTGTGCTAACTTGAAAATTCAAACAAAACATTGAAATTTTTCAAAATAACTCTGTTTATCTACATCATCTAAATATAATTTAAATTCATCTTTTATCCCTACATTTTTATAAAAACAGAACAGAGTACTCATAGAGGCTAATGAAAAGAATTGATCACAAAATAAATACGATTTGCATATGTTTTGAAGTGGAAACCAAAAAGTGGATATGGATTGTTACCCCTCTATCATTTACAATTCAAAACTTTTAGTGAATATTCTTATTTTTGTTTCAATATTTTTTTACAGGGAAAAATAAAATTCTGATTTTATTAATAGAGGGATTTATTATATGGTCATAAAAGATATATAGATTTAAGTATTCTACTGTACAGCTCAATGCTTTAATTCAGCGTAGTTATCAAGAAAAAAAAACTCATTTAATGCTTGTAAAAAATTTCTCTTTTAAGGGGAGTATTATATTAACTCTCTTCCAAAAGCAATAGAAATAAGTGTCAAAGTAATAAAGATATAAGAAAGAGGAATGATTGACATTGAACAGTTTTAGCAGACAGTTAACCAAATCTTACATTTAAAACAGTTCTGTAGAGTTTTTCAAACAGACACAATCTAAGATTGGACTGGAACAGGGATCAGTAACTAGCCCCTTACTCTTCAATATCTACGTGAATTATTTTATTGGAAAAACTGAAAGATATTGGGAATATTAGGGTAAGTATATGTCTGATGATCTAGAGATATAGACGGGAACCAGTAACCATCGATAATTTCAGAGACATGGGCAGGAACTTGAGAACAGTATGAATAAAGCTTTGGAGGACTTTCAAGCTCAATATAAGAGCAACCACATGATCATTAACAAATCAAAGATAATTTATCATTTATTTACTCTCAAACATGTTTATACTTATTTTAGATTTTAAAAACTAAATGGAATTTGAGGAACAAATACTTTACTGTCATAAGGGAAAGTAAGTTAAATTTTTGGAATATATCGGCACACTGTGGCTAGAGTTGAAAAAGGACTACCAATTTAAAGAGATTTGCCGGTACAAAATTAGATTATGCATAACATACTCTAAATCTTACTTATGACACATTTATAAAATCAGTTCTCAAATATGGCAATGTGGTTTTTAATTCTACTGTTCAGATTAAGGTAGATGTCCTAGAAAAATCTCAATAAAGATCTTCGAATAATCACAGGAACACTAACGTCGATACCTATAGCAGCACGATACTTTAAAATTTCCCATTGCCGTTAAGATAAAGAAAAAAGCTACTAGTACACTTACTAAACTGAAATAGTCGCAGTGAGCAAATTTGAGGAAAACTAGGAATTGAATTTCTTAAAACTCAAATATCTCCGGTCGAGGTTTGAGTGAAATTTCTGGAAGACCTAAATCTTAAGGTTTCTGTTGAGAATTTAAACATACTTGTTAACTCGCTAAAGTTTGAGTATATACCTTATAATTTAAAACGGGGGAATATAAAAAAAAAGTCACTCCAGATGTTATTATGAAAATAAGTTCTTTGTGAAAGTGGTTGACAATTATCTAGAACCGGAATGAATCCGAGTGTTTACAGATGGCTCTAAAATGAAATACGTAGCTGCTGCGGATGATTCTATAAATTGTTTTCAGAATGTGCCCCATTAAGCCACCATTTCTCAAACTTTGATTCAGAAGTTCAAGCAGTCTTCTTGGCTGTATCTAACCTGAAATAAAGCATTCATGATGATTATAAGTCGACAATAGAGGCAATAGCTCTTCAACATCTCACTGAGGCTCCTGTTGGGATAAAAAAAACTAACAATTTGGTAGCTATATATGAAAGGTAAAGCCGTGGAATTTCACTTCAACTCTACTTGCAAATCTTTAAGGAAATATATTTATTTATTTTAAAAATTTAAACAGACTCCTAAAAGATCCAATGAAAAAAAATTTTGTCATTAAAAGGGAGTTGAATTGTATCTATTACACTTATTTGTTATTAAGATCTGTTAAAAGCAAATAACTTTTCGCTGTTTTTTTTTTTTTTTTTTTTTTGTTAACTAGAAATGAAAAGTAAGATACGGGGTATCAAGTAAGAAACCTTACCTGATTCACTTAAAAATCAGTAAATATATTTAAATCATGACACTGGAAATACATTCTATTTCCTTTTCTTATTCGTGAAAAAGTTATCTTTCTTTTGTTATAGATATACACAGAAAAGGGAAAAGCAGCTAAAGACGGAAAAATAAAATATAAAAATAGTTCTTACAATGTGTCGCAGAATTTTAAAATAGAATACACCAAGTACCCGTTTCTTTTTAATATTTTAAATCAAGTATGATCTGTACTTTAATTTCGTATGTAAGCACAATTTTTCTTCACAAGTAAGTTTGAACCGTATAATCGTAGCATTTTGCAGTAGATTCATTCTGCATTTTACTCTTATATAGAAATTAAAGTTTTTGGAATATATCGGGCACACTGTGCCCGCACCAAATAAAAAAATCAAAAAGGATGCATCAAAGTTCGTTTTCTTATTGATGTAATTCAAAAAATTTGACGTTTTATTAATTCCTAAAAATTATATCACTTTAAATGAATCATTGAATGAAATAAATTTTTTCAGTGTGTTGCTCTTATAAACGTTTTTAATACAACTTATAAAGATAAATATGAAATCTTTTGTCTAAAATAATGATGAGAGACGGTTTCATGCCTGGATAATCCATTAAATGGACAAAATAAGAAAGTTTATTTCAATTAAATACATTCAATTTAAAAATACATGTTTATGTTTAAATGAAAGAACTGACAGACAGTTTCCAAAACAGTTTCACAAAAAGTTTCAAAGTGAGAAAAAGTCCCGTTTCTGTGTTCTAAAGAAGATGCTTTTAACTCTAAAATCAGGAATTGTTATATGCAGTTTCCTCGAGAATTTTCAGATAATTCAAAATATTGTAGATTTTATTAATTCACTGAAAAAGGCTAAATACAATGATTTTCTATATTGCTACTCCCATGAAATTTAAAATCAAAATGTAAACATAGTTATTCAAAAAGAAGGTTGTAAAGACACTGACAATAACAATTAGATTAATGCTGCAGAAAAAGATAATTCGAACTTATTTTTTTTTCTCCATTATCAGATGTAATTATTTATGTATGTGTATACTTTGTAATCTTTTTATGGTTTCAAATTTAAAAATAATATCAGGAGAAACTTTTTTATAATTTTATCACAATGGACTTTTAAAGAATGGTATTCACAAAAAATTCTCATCACTAGGTTTATTAATTGGTTCCTTTTAAGATCATAAACCAATTATGCATGTCCAAAAAATACCTTAAAACATAAATAATTTAATGTTATAACGAGATGGTTTTTTTCTAAATCTTGGGAGTACGTTTCAAACGTCGTCATTGACAAAGTAGTAGATAAATAAATGAGCAAATTTATGTTGAGACCAGAGACCAAACAATGCATTTATTACAAATTAAGAGAATGTTTATACTTTACATTGTTAAATAATTAACGGAAGTTCTTAGAAATGCACTTATAGATGAAGTTTTAATAACTGAACTTAAAAGATAATTAACGTTTTAAAAAAAGGGCAATTCTTGGTTTATTTTTAAGTTAAGATTCCACCTTTAAAAAACTTATTTTCACATTCCAATTCAAGCATAAAAAAATAGTTTACTTTTCTATTATACTGGGTGTTATAAAAGCATATTTTCAAACGTTTACTGAAAATTAGTTATTTTAAATTTTAAATGGAGTGGAAACTTGTACAATTAAATTGAAAGTCACACGTAAATTTCGATTATTTTGATAATATTAACTGCTACTTTTTTACAAAAATGCCAAATGATTTGGATAATTAAATGAACATCTACCACTTCGTATTCTTCCCACTCGTGTTTTTTTAATTGGCTGTCTACTTTAACACTAATTAGAAGCGTTGGAACGTCAGAGGTAGCGAATCAAGTACTTTTGATTTAATTTTTGATATTTCCGTAAAATAAAACGAGGCTGCTTACGTGTTCCCTGCCAGTAACAGCATAAGCAATAGTTTGTTTCAATTAAACGGTCTGGTAATTGGCATGAATAAAGTAAATATTTTAACCCCCAGAGAGCTGGGAGTTTTAAAATCCCTCAATTTGAGCAGAGAGATTTAAATCATCTAGCAATTATTTTTATCAGATTATGCATGGCTTCAGCGTATCTAATTGAATAAAAATTAATTGGTATAATATTCTTCCACATCAACATTATGGTAATTTAAAAATCTCAAAAATCAAAGGTTTATCGTAAATATTATAATTTAATGTATCCCATATAGTCGTGTATTTTTAACTTTCCGTGAATCATAAATTTGATAAACATTATCACAAAATTCAGTATTTCCTGAGTACTTTCAATATTTTACATATAAAGAAATTAATTCTGTACTGTTTAAAATTTAGCCATATAAACTAAGTAATATAGAGGCGTGACTTTAAGCAGTAGGTTCTAGTCTCATTAGCCCTCATGTAACAAAACTGCAGACTATAATGCTTCAAACCAAATTCACCCCCAACCCCTCTCTCTCACACACACACACACACACGCACACCCAGTTCTGAATCTAAACTCTCTAGTTATGTCTAGTTCTTAAAGACTTGTATTTGCATAAATTTAAAATAAAATGCTTTTTTCATGTAGTAAATATCCCTCATAATTAGCTATATTCAAAGCTCAAAACTTAATTTGTATATAATCGTATTATCTATGAATATTTGCTAAAGCAATAGATTATGAGCAATGTATTGATTCCAAGTGTTATAATATACTGATTAACAAGTTATTATCTGAATATTTTAAATGAAACTCTAAATTGTGGATATTCAGAACTAGAAAAATACAACAGCTTTAAAAAATAAATACTTTTTAGAAATACAAAAATATGAATAATTCCTGTCCATTTATTTATTCAAAAAGATATACAAATTCTAAATAATATCTTAAAATATGAATTTAAGAAATATATCAATAGAAAATATTTTAAGTAAACTATTCAAAGATAATGTTTGAGAAATGAAGCATTAATTTTATCTGTATATTAAAATGGAGCATTAAAATATTTTTATAACATTTCACAATGCAGTTTCTCAATATAATCATTCTTCAACCCATTTAAGAAATAATATTGTAAAGAAATTAAAAATGAAGCTCTTGCGATAAAAGAACATCCTTAATTGAAGATTTATTTATTTTGATTTCGCACCACATTTGCAAAGAATTTCACTTTTTATATTTTTTCTCTCGTTTGCAAAACATAAAATGAACTTTTTATATCAAGCTTGCAAATGAAATAAAAGAACTTAGATTTAACTTTCATCTTTTAAGAAAAAAGGGGAAAATGGGGTATGTTAAAAAAAGGTTTTCATTGTGAAACAAGATTAGTCTGCTTGTGCGTCAGCCATCTTTTTGCTTTGGTAGCACGCTATATTTTAATCGTTTTATGAGAGTTAAATCAAGATATTTTTTCTTTATATACTCCCTTTTTTACAATTGGAAGTATTAGTTCTTCGTACTTCAGTATTTCTTATCATTTAAATATATAAAAGGAGATATAAATCGCATGATATGTGTTAAGTAAAAAGATTAAGAACTTTAATTACATAATTATTTTAATTATATTATTACTTTGATCTATATAATCATCACTATCCATTTAGATATCAAAGATCTAATATTTAGTAACTCTCTCTCCCTTTAATAAAAAGCAATTATTCTCTATCTCTAATGTTGTGAATCGTTTATAATTAGTATCCCAAAACACGTTCTTCATGGATAATTACCTTAATGTTCTGCAACTCGTAAAATGCAACACTTATGGCATTTTCTTATTCCTTATATCAATGCCAATTCAATACTAATAAAAATTCCGCAGAAAGCTTAAATTTTGTCAGCCAAATTAAGAGTTTGACTGTATTCCTTTTAAACAACAGACATTATTCTTTCATTTAACTTTCAACCAAGAAATTAAATTAATTAAATACCAGATTTTTTAAATATTATTATAATATTACATAATCCCCTGTGTATATGATAATTAAATGCAATTATTTAAAGTATTTATGGAAAAAGCAAAAGAATGAACATCAATATTTGCATGTAAATAGTGGTCATAAATGAAATTTGTAATTAAATAAGCTGAGAGAAAATATCAAAGTGATCTCATAATAATATAAATGTTAAAGATTTTCTGCAGAAAATATTTAAGACAGAATAGTTAGAATTATAAGCTATATCATTTAAAAATTATTTCTCACTAAACTTATAGCTTATGTTTATTTCCATAATTTTGAATCGTTGCTTTTCTCCTCCATTATTTTGGACATTTGGATACTAGAACTAATATAAGTAATCAAATAGGAAACAAATGTGTCTTGTAAAATTAGCTGAATTTCACCATAATCAGTGAACCTGTGATTAACTGCATTAAACTTATATGATATTAAATTCAATTATCACTTGCCAATTATAACGATACAGATTTTTAAATCATTTGTATTGTTCTTAGGTTTGTTATTTTTTTTTTTCAGAATATCAGTTTAGTTGGCAGATTAGAAATTTTTTTGATACAATTTAAAATTACACCAAAACACAAAGAAATGAGATATTAAGTTTTAATTGTTCTATGTGAGCTTTCTAAATATGTTTTATTAAGTAGTCGAAGTAAAAGATTGTTAAAACTGCTAGAAATGATAGAATTAACATTACAACAGAAAAGTAAATACCTCCTTTAAAAATTTAAAAACAATACTTTTCAAATACGTGCTTTCACTACTGTCAATTTACAACGAAAAATTGCAAAAATGATTAGAAAATCCTAAGAAAATATTTTCAAGAATTGGTGACAAACTACAGGAACAGAAATAAATTAACCCCTTGACATACTATGACCAGTTGGGGTCCGTCATTCTATTCATGTGCGGCTGCAGATTTCAACGAGTCTCAATCGTCAAAAGCGGTTTTCAGTGGACCCTCTTCAGTATATTATTAGATTACTCAGTTCTTCATTCCTCTGTAAATTCTGATTTTCTTACAGTTTTCAAGATGCAACGCTCTGCCTTCTTATTCCACGAGGCAGAAGTTGACTGGAGAATCCCAATAGTGTCGAATTATTTTGAAAATCAAAGAAAATTGATAGCTTACCATTCTAGCAATCCTGCAACTAATAAAATCTCCCTAATTCATTGCAGACCAAATCTATTAGATAACAGACTTCTTAAAATTGCTGAAATAAAGAGTCAAGAGATTTTCATTAGTAACAAAGACCCTGATTCAGATGCCATAGACTTAGGTATAATGGACTTGGAAGTCTTCAAAACAAACCATAATTTCCTCCTATGATGCCACAATTCTACAATTTTGCTTTCAGCCAATTCTCGTCACCCCTGCGTCAGGGCCAGACAGTCTTTTTTTTTAAGTAAACTAAAATCTACTGCATATTGATTCATACCGACCTATAACCTTCTTTCCCAATCTTAGTGAAATGTAGAAAAATTACGGAATGCTTAATGTTTTTCTTAGAAGTAAACAAGCTATTTTGTCCGAATCATCATAGTTTCACACTTTTACACTTATGACAGGGCCTTGAACCATCTAAGCGAAGTCGTCAACGTAAACAAGTACAAAATATTATTAACTAATATTATATGAATCCACATAAAGAAGGCCATCCACAGTGTTGACTGTAAAATTCTTATCAATTCACAGAATAAAACGCACTGTCCTTCTCAAATTGTCAACCTAATTGGATACTGGCTTATAGATAGAACAATCCTAATTATTTGGTGTACATCAACAGCGGCACACTAACTTTGGTGCGGTTGTCCACGAGGTTCTTGCCTCGTCCCAGCCCTTTGGTTGGTTGTGCCCTAAATTGTTCTCAAAGGCTTCCAGATGGAATCCTCTGACCTTTTGAAATTTGCCGAAGACTTTTTTATCCTATTGAAAGAAGAATATAGAAGAAAAATGCAGTATGTAAGTCAAGCAGCGTTCAACAGGCTTCTGTAACTAATTAAAAATAATGAAATTTCAGTCTCAACAAGTAAAACAGTAAAAATCCCCCCCCCCCAATAAAGACAAAACTTATACGTTTTCCTACCATAAAGCTAAAAAACTTTTCGGTCTCTTCAAAAACGTATTTTATTAATTTAGGCCTCAAAATTCCCTACAATCTATTTTGGTTGCCCTACATCCATTACCTTGGCTACACCAACATCTCATGAGAGTTTCGGGTCGACTCTTATGTGTGATGGGTGATTTACTGAATACTGAAACTAACAAGATAAACATTCAGGAAAAAGCCAGCTTATTTTGTTCCTAAACACAAGAACATACAGCATGATCCTCACCCATCTGTTTGTTCCCTTTATGGAATATTCCTCCTATTCATTTTTCTCTCAAACGTTCTGGAGCAGGAACATTTATTAAAGCTTAAAACTAAATAAAAAGGACCCTCTTTTGAAAAATAAAATGTTTGCCCCCAAATTAACAGTCTTGCATCTACACCCAACAAATGGAGTCACTCGTCTCATTGAAAGTAAATGTAAAAACCTTGAACCCCCTGGTCAATACTTGATGAAAATTGGACTAAGGCGTAGTGGCGGGATTCGTGATTTTCCTGAATTCTAAAAGCTATCAATCTTGGTCAACATGTTCGAATAGCGACTGCTCAGTTGATTAAGCAGAACTTTTAACTGTACAATAAAGCACTAAATTGTTTTTTAGTAAACCGCTAAAAATTTACAAAAATATAATTAAAATTAAAATTGGCATAGAATAAGTAAACAAGATAAAATCAACAAAATAAGTAAAAAAGTTTTCAAAAAGTGTCTAATATTTTCAAGTGATGCCAAAATATAGCGGGCTGACTAAACAAGAATTCTAGAAAAAAAACTATATAAATACAGAAAAAGAAAATATTTAATCATATGAATTTATTTTTTCAAAAATTTTAATTAAAATCAAGAAATAAATTTGATATGAATTGGAAAAGAAATTGATAAGCAATTTGTAAAAAAATGTTTCTTTTTTTTTTCTACCTTAACTTTTAAGTGTATTTTTCCTGCCTCAATGAAAAAGTTGGATACTATAAATCATTTCTCTTCAGTAAACAGATTTTGTATATCTTCAATATAATATCGGAAACTAAATAATGTTACCCTTTATTAATGATATAATTGTTAGAAATTAAATAAAAAATTTCAGAGACTAAATTTCCTTCAATGTATACATAGGAACAAGGCATTCCTTCATTATGCTTATTTATTAGTTTTCTCGTTTAATATGGAATTGCTTAATATTAAATTTATTGCTAAAGTTTAGTAATAACGTAGAGTGAAAATTTTTAAATGTTATATTTTCCTGTTCGTATTTCTGTATTTTCTTTTGATTACTGTTACCTGCCTTATTAAAACTATCATTTAACAAAGCATCAAACAGCATCAGTTTCAGAACAAGATGAGATAAAATTACACAGTTGTAGACTGCGTTTTAGTAGTACTGAGACACTTTTGATATAATATTGATTAATGTAAAGTAATGTGTTAGGATATAAATTCACGATTTTTGCAATTTAATGCTTCACAAGTTTATATTATTATGAAATTTTAAAGTGGCAAAACATCTTAATGTTATTACTATAACTTAAAGTAACCATAATAATTTTTCAGAAAGTTTAATGAGATTATCGTCGTTGTCCTGAAATCTACATTTCCAATTAAATTTAAAAGTAAACTTGTACTTTAGAAATGTGTTCGATTATATATGTAAACAATAAAGATTGTTTATTTAAATTTTAGTAAAGGATTTAAAATGTAACTTATTGTATTTGATAAATACTAATTGTAATATTATATGAGTACTTTCAAAAAATATTTGACTATAGGGGAAAAAGTTTACTTTGTACTTATTTTTACGTTTTATTGCATTTTTCTACCATTTTGAAAAGTAATTATCTGATGCATTATTTTGAAATTATAAAAGCATGTAATTTTACAATAATTTTTTGTTAACTATTTTTATATTTCTGGACATTTAACAGTTAAAGTTTAATTAAGACCAAGGTACAACACCTTGATGTACCTCATACTTTTTAAAAATAATTTACAAATGCATAGGCGAATGTTTCTAAATTAGAAGGGAAGTATGATTCTTAAAAAATTAGATTTAGATACCAGAAATAATTTTTCTTGTAACACAAATAATTATTATGGTATATATGAAATTTTTTCCCGATATACTCCCAGTAACATGTTTATCAAATAGGGAAAAATTTGGATTCAAATAGAAAAATACTGATTTATTTTTAAATAATCAAAAATAGTATATCAAGGAAGTGCTGGTGTACATTGGACCTAAGAATAAAAGCAGACCCTTTGTACAACAGGTTGACTGTTGGAAGATTTGTTGTCTCTTCTGGGGGTAAAATTAATGACTCGAATGTAGGATTTTTAAGTTTATAAATTCTATTGAATTGACAGATAAAAATCATTGGACTTCAAAAAATGATTAAACCCCCAACTAGCCCAAGAATAATATAGAAAATCAAAGTGCATGCTATATGAGACGCATTTTCTTTAGTTGTTGATTCTATACGAATAAAGAAAACTTCTCTATTTAATACTCATACACTCTATAAGCAAGTCGGTAAAGGAAACCTCGTTATTCAAAATAAATAGAGCAGATAGCATTGTAAACATCGTAAGACTAAGATACTATACTTCCCTGGTACCATATATTCCCTTCACTTATAAATAAATGCAACTTCCGGGGATAATCAGGAGGTCTTTAATATTTCCACAAAAATTATAGTAAAATGATGACAAAGACTTTTCTGCCAGTGCACTAAAAAATATAATTAACTAAAAAAATTAAAGTTACTCGGCAAATTTAAGACTATAATTTTTCACGTAACAGAAAAGGGATTATTTTTTATCTTTTAAAACACTTTGACATTTCCCACGAATGAATGTTAGATACAACTGCATTTATAATGGGTAACAATTTCAAAAGTGTTCTAGTTAAAATGAATATTTATATAATTTAATTAATCTACGCGAATGGAAGATAATAATAACAATAATTTATTTTCCTAATATTTATTCAGAGATCAACCCTATAAAATTGTAACGGCTTAATTATGAAGCTCAAAATTAAGTGAATTTAAACAACATATGCTGCCATGGAATGACATTTGAGTTAATTCTCTAGTCTCTACTTAAAAGACAGGTTTTCATTTCACAATAATCAGGCTCTGAGTGCAAATAAAAATTATAAATTTAGAAGAGTTAAGAGTTTATATATTCTAATATATATTCTATATATAAAACTTTAATAACTTAATACCCAATAGAAACTTCCTTATGTTACAATACGCAGAAGATTCTGTAAATAATTAACAAATCTGTGGATAAAGGACAAAAAATAAAAATTATCTTAAGAATATGACCTCTAAATTTTTAAAATATTAATTAACCTTGAATCAATTTAATAACATTTTCTATGTTATCCTTTAGTACATGAATACTTGTTTCTAACAAAAGGGTTCAAAAATTTAAGGCAACTTAACTATCTAGCATATTCTGCATTAAGTGTCGAAAATAAATCAACAATTCCTTAAAAGCATCGCCTTTAGTTTTATACGAAGTTTTATGGAATGTGGATGCGATGACAGAAATTTTATTAAAATTTCATTATGAAAATAATTCATTGTAAGCTTTGAAAGCTAAAAGCTTTATGAGTGTTTTACTTATAGATTAAAATACGGAAGCCATAATAAATTAGAGTATAAAATAAGCTTCGTAATTGATATTAAAACAGAAATGTAAAAATGAAAAAAATAGGAAGGCATAAATGAAGAGTGAAATAGAGCGAAATGAACAAGTTCTGCTTCATCCTTCACTCTTTCTCTTTCTCTTTTTCAAAAGTTCTGAATGGGCTGTGAAGTAATAGGGATCGCACAATTACTGCTAAAATTTATTTTTCTGACTCTGGAGAAAAGCAAATATTAAAGGATTGTATATAAAAAACGACAGCCAGGCTAAAAAATGGCGTTAGATAGCATCAGAAGAGGCTTTCCTTTAATAACTACACAAAAAGTATAGAAAAAAAGGGGGAAATGTGTGAGCTGACACATATCGTCTAGAAAAGAGGGGTTAAGATCAATTCTTATATTTGTTCTCTTCAACTTATCTTGCCTCGTATAAATAACTCAGGTTCAAATAAAGCTATTCACTCATAAATAAAAAAAATGTTAGCATTTTCTTCTTCGGGGTGTGTTGGCAATGTAGAATGATAGTTTTATAATACTCAATCATTTAAATTAAGAGCATAAAAAATTTAATGTACAAAATTTTGAAGAAAAGATAGACACAGAAGATCAGAGTAGAAAATGATTATTTTATATAGATGGTGAATTCCTTTTAAAAAGGTGTTTATTAAGAATAAGTTTTCATATTTTAAAAAATTGTTATTTGGTTATTTTGTCTTGTTCAAATGATGAATTAATTAATTTGTCGTTAAATTGTCTTATTGTATAATTAGGAGAGTTTCTACGTTTAAAGTTAATTTAACTGTCAGAATGTCTGAATGCAAGTTATTCGTCAGAGATCGAAAAGAAACAAATATTACTGTAGTATGCCATTAGCTGTAACTTCCTCAAATTCTGTGTATAAGAAAAACTCAAACATTCAGCAGAAAGGTTCCTTTAATAGAAGATTGATAAACCTTTGATTTGTGTTTGTATGTATTTCATGAACATGCTGTTGGATATGTGTTGTGTTGTTATACAGGACGAAGTCCCGAGAAAACAGCGTAGGATCCCCAGGTCCGTTGCAAGGATTGGACAGGCCTGCTCTTCACAGAAGACAGTTCACCCGACTGGTTTCAAAAAGGTCCTTTCCGGTTTTAACTCTAGTTTTTGTTACTCTGAGGCTTTCTCAAAGAGAACCCTTTCCTATCCTTAGTTCCCTATCCCTTTTAGAGTAACGTTTAGATAACATTAACAAGCATGGCATGCGAAGATAATTATCTTACCCAGTATGAATATTTATTCACCTATGTAACGTGCATCTCATGTATGTATGTTATTAACACTAACAGTTCAATATCTAACCGCACTAACCATGATGTATTAATGTGTCTTGCTCCAAATGTTCTAGCTGTTTTATTAGATGTAATTTTTATGTTATTCATAATTATCGTATTAGTAATGTCATACTACTTTGTACAGGATTTGGTCTAAAATTTTGTAAAGGTAAATGGTAGGTAAATAGGTAATGGTAGGTAAGGTAAATGCTTCTGTAAATGGTAGACGATGTAACTAAGCATATTAGTAATTTTTTTTTTCTAGAAAGTTCAAAATTATTTCATATAGCATTCAGCAATACATGTAAGCAAATAATTGTACAACGGTAATATAAGAATGTTGTAAAGCAAATTCTAAAATATTTGAGAGTGAGATTAATGCGTATAATTAACTCTTTCTTATAGCTACCTTTTAAGAACAGTTTAACCATTATCTATAAAATTTTATCAAACTCCATTAAAAAAGCAGTAATCGCACTTGTATTTCTGCCCTAAGGGAACCTCTAAAAGTGAAATGCGTACGGACATGTTAGAATAAATTATGAATGACAGTGAAAAAGGTAAATATTTGATGCAATGCAAATAGTTATAACAGATGTTTGGCAATGCTGATAAGCTGTCAGTAAGTTGAGTATTTAAGGACGGTATTTGTCATTCCTCCTATATTGAACTCATTAACTTCAATTTATACTTGCAAAATGTAGCTGTAACGGTACACTATATTCATTTTTGATGTTTATATTTTTTGCATGTATAACTATTTGTTGCATGTTCATATTAGATAGAAATGATCTTAGAAAAACACCTATAACCCTTGCTATTTAGATTGATGAATGATCTTTGAATCTGTGCAACTTACACTGTATTATGCGCATACATAATTTTAAACATGTATATGTTTATGTATACTAAAATGTTTTACGGTGCTATATATGTTATTCCACTAATTTTTCTATATGTGTTGACTAACATTCTGCACACATAACGTTAAATGTTTTTGAAAGTTTTTAGATTCGGAATATACCGCGAAAGATTCTCTTCTTTTTTATTCCAAACCTAATATGAATTTAATACAGTTTTATTTAATGTTTCGCTTTAAATATTATTTATTCAGGAATGTTTAGATACATCTACATTTACACAACTTTCATACTGATCTAACATGCATTTGATCACATTATTTCATATTAGTGTATTCCATGATATTATATTTTCAATCTGTTAGTCATCTATGTATACTCATTCCCATTTTTATGTTTTAGATGTGTACTTGTAAAGTAGGATATTTTATTACTTTTCGGGAAATCTTTTGCATTACATAATTTTTTTGACAATTTTTTTTTAGCAGATGTTTAAAAATTGATATAACTATTTATTAAAAAGGGGAAAATTGATATTTAAAGTTAATATCAAATAGTCGACAGTGTTATAACATTTTATTCTAGCAGGAAAAAAAATCTTTTAAATTTTTAGAGTCAACTGGTTTAAAAGAAAATTTACTTTATTTAGTAGGTTATTTGGTCATATTGATGATACTCAGAAACTAAGTTTTATAAACACAATAAATCTTACCAACTGAAGAATCGTAGTAATTCGCAATTAAGGCAAGCTCGTACTGGTATGTCGAATGAAAAATAAATAAATACACCCTAACAAGGCTCCGTATATTGCTAGAAATACAACACAATGAGAAAAACAATACAATCCAATAGGATTCTGCAGAGAAATAAGTAGTAACGCTACCCTTGGAAAAAGATTAAATGAGGGAGACGCTAACAAAAGAAGTCGCTTGAAGACAGGAAAGGAATTGAAAATGATGGTTTTGGGTGCAATGAAAAAAAGAGGAATGAAAGCAAACAAGATGTGAAATAAGACGAAGGGGAAAAATTAAGTCTTTTTTTCTTTAACGCGGACATAGTTAAGAATCAGAAAGGGAACAAAAACTTGAAATATTTCCCTCTTAAAACAGTTACCTTTTTCTGAAAATTGATTGAAATAACTCATAGATACCTTTTAAAAAGTTTTGTTTTGCAATGAGGAATCGATAAGACTTTCAATCGTTTAGTAAGCTTTCCTATCTTTGTTAACTTTGCAATGCATAATCATTTAAGATAATCGCACAAATAATACGCTTTTCTAACAAAATTAAGATTTGGACAGGCAAAACACGACGTTTATGAAAAGTAAGATTGAAATATAGACGAACACTAAGTTTAGATACTTAGAATTGATAATTGTAAAGAAAACGTAAACTACAGCTGCCTTACTTCACCCATTATATTATCTCGACTAAATGTCGAGACAGAGTTTTATAGTTCATCATAACTTCCTTAAAGTTTTATCATTAACAAAGTGGTTATCACAGATGATACTCGGTAACAAACTTGAGATAATCCATCAATCTCTATAAAGGAAAGACATGTCATATTGGGAACATGAGACTTTACAGAAGAGGAGACCGTTCAAAGAATTCTTTGAACTGTTTTAGAGTAATGTATCATCATTTTAAACCAGCCAGTGAAAAGTATAGGAGAAACATTGTTTTAACAAATTAAAAAAGTTTATGAAAAATTACACTAAGACGTAATTTTATTCAGAAATTTAAAGTGAATTCCTTGAAATAAAATTTCAAATACTATTTTTTAATGCCAGTAATTTTTATTGTCTGAAAATTATAATTGGCATATGTAGTCTAAAAAATAATTATCTCATCATTCGCATCCATACTCGTAGATTTTTATACACCTTCATACCTTCTCCTCTGATAGATATTTGTATATAGGGTGAAGAAAAGTCATACTTTAAAGTATAGCTTTTTTTTTATTTTAAGATTTAAATTTTCGATAGTGTAAAGAATCAATAAGTTGTTTTAGAGTATAAATCATTTCTACTTAATTTAGTAGATATTTCTTCAAAGTACAGGCAGCAAAGTGTAATATATTTACTCGTAATTTCACACAACCTTTATGTTTTGGCAGAAATATTAGTCCCTTCTTTACATAAAATTAATTTCCAAACCTTTTGCTTTAATAAATTTACCTTTTTCCTTTAAGTAGTTAATCAAACTTCTTATTTTTTTCATCTAGCAGGTGATCCATTTTAAACTGTAGTAAACCTGAAATATACGAGAAAATTTTATTATTTATCAGTGCAGAATCAATATTCTGAATAAACCAACACTTTCACATGTTTTATACGCCAAATAAACACTTTATATAAAAAAAATCTGTCCTAAATATCCCTTCTAGTATCTAGCTTGTAATATTTATAGTTAAAATTGAGTACAGAATGTTCGTAGAATTATCTCATTATTCATCTAAATAAGTATCATCTAGAGTGTGATATAAGAATGATTATTCCTGATCTTTGAGAAAATATATAAATTCAAAACTTTCATACGAAAATGTACTTGACCATTTTATATTTTTTATTTCTGTTTTTACATTTTAAAACATTGATTTTGTAGTTAGCATATCTATTTTCAGGAACAAAATACATTGAATAGTTATAACTTTTATCTGGTTTGGTTTATGATTGCTGATTTTATTTTCAATTCTTGCATAAAAACTCAAATATTAAAAATTAAAGTATTTAATACTTTATTTACATTTATGATTGCTCCATAAAATATTTTTGTTTTCAAAGTTTAAAAAAAGTAAATATTTGGAAAAATAACTTTGTAATATAATTAAATTCTAATTCACCCTATATAATTTATGCCCACTGTTCTATAAACCATAATAAGAAAACAATATTTTTTTTCATCATTTAGCTACTGAAAACAAATTTTTCAAAAGTTTGATGGCATATTTTCCAATTTACTTCCACACGCATTGTTTGTTATTGTGTTTTGATAAATTATCCATACCAACTCTAAACATAATTTCTTCTTTAATAAAATGATCTAACAATTTCAATACTGTACTACGTGGCGCCATCTATTGTTATTTCCATGCAGGAATTCTCTCATGTTCTTCAATTTGTCATAATTTACTTATAATCAAAATCTATTTAAAATAAATGATGCATTTAAAAAATAAAACTATACATATTTAAGTCCCATTTCTATAGATCACACCTTTATTATGAAATCTTTAGAAACAGCTTGACGTAAGTAGGCGATATTTTGGAAAAATAAATCGTAATGAAAAATAAAAGGTTAACCTCCTATCGCCACTCAAAGTCGAGGAAAAAAGTTAAATTATAATTATTTTTTTAATTTTGTTTTTATTTTATTTAAATTAATTGATTGATTTGGGAATTAAAATGTGTGTTTAGGATATTTTTGAACAAACGAAATATTTTAAATCCTTTTTATAAAATATTAGAAAAAAATAAAATAAAATAATAATAGTTAAAAGCTTACGCTAAAATTTAAGACATTTAAAAGGTTAAATTACGAATCGAGACATTTAAAGAAAATGTCGGGTCACCGCGAAACCCGGAATCACCCGGGAGAAGCGAAACGTCTGGATACCTTAGCCCAGGTATCTCGATGTTTTCGCCATGACGTATCCACGTATATACGTCATATATGTGCCTGACGTCACGCATATACATGACGTTTTAATCCAGTGACACAAAATGTGACCTATTACACTAAGTCAACTTATTGTAATTTCAATTAAAAAATAAATCTTATAAATAAGGTATATTTTGCATTTTATTTTGCAAACCACCTATGAAGCTATTTTTGTTTGCAATAATTAGAGATTTTATTTTAATTGAAAAACAGATTTAAAACACATATTGCGCTTTATGTTTCATTTTGCCATGTATTTATCTAATTTGTCTTTTTAATAACGTTTGTTCATATGCGAGCAATATTATATTTTTAAAAAGCATTTAATTCTCATAATTAACATAGGCTATGATGTGTCTTTTATATTATTAGTGATCTAGATTGTCTAAAATTTCTCTTCTACATCTTATAAGCAAAGATATTTTTAAATTATAGCTTTTCAATGATGTATAAGTCATTCAATATGATTCAGTCAAGAGATCAACGAATTTTTTGTAAAACTGTATAATTATTTAGGATTGCAATTTTAATTAATTTAATTTTAATATTTTCTTTCCAGAGCTGCAGTAAGTACTCAGCTTTTAGAATTAGTATCCTGTAGCAGAATCCTTTATTATTTAAGTTGACATAATTATTTCTATACACTCCATAATTATTTTAGTCACATATTTCAGAGCATTTAGGCGGAGATAATTTTTAAATTTTCATCCCCTTCAAACTTTTTTAATTTCTTTATAAGTATTTTATAAAATTACAAATAATGTGTTTTTTTTATTCATTACTTAATTCAAAAAGTTTTTCATCATAAAAATTTCTGCAATTGATTTCCATGAAGCTCAAACTACTTAGGTAAAATTCCAGTTTCTCTAGCCATAGTTATTAAGATTGTGAAGAAAATTGAATGTCAACAAACGTACGTAGAAGAAAAAAAAAACTTCACCATAGAGGGATTAGTTACTTCGAACCTTTTACAGAAAATTTTAAATTGATCAAATAATTTTACATTTTAATCATTGCAAAGTCATAGTAGAAAGATGTATGAGTGTAAAAAATGACCCGTATCTTTTACTCATTAACGGAAATAATCCTTAAAAATCATTTATTGAATCCCCCTTTAAATTAGGAAATGCCAAATACAGTACTCGTAATTATCTAGTATTGCCACAAATTTTAAATTTTATGTATTAAGATAAATAAAAAATTATTCCTTTTATACTATCTTTATATAGAGGGATTTTTGAGGTAAGTTTTTACATAAGGCATGTGGATGAGAGAATAAAACTTGTATCCTTAAAGAGTTTCAATACTTCTTTTAATTAACTTTTTTTAATATTTTGTTACTATTGTTTACTCCAAAAAATTTTATCCAAATGAAATTTTTATAATGAACTAAAAACTTCGTGAATTAATTGATGATAAAAGGGAACACATTATTTGTAATTTCATAAAATACTTATAAAGAGTAAAACTTGTATCCTTAAAGCGTTTCAATACTTATTTTGAATGACTTTTTTAATATTTTTATACTATAGTTTACTCCAAAAAGTCGTTCAGTTTACTTACCCTTTGTTTGATAGATAGGGTATGCACTGTGCTTGATTAAAATATTTATTTTCCTTTTCCCAATTTTACAATATTTTATGACAGAAATTGTTTTGGTGTAGTATTTCTACATTTATCTGTCATGAATTTAGGTATTAACTTCATTTTCTTTATTATGAGTCTAATAATAAAAACTCTCAATTATGTTCGCCATTAAACGAGATTAATAATTAGCATCTGGACATTGCTCATGATTCATGTGTTACTAAAGAGTTTTAAATTTAGGAATTACTAAGAGTTTTTGTTTTTCCCTCATTTTTATAATTTTGTTCGTAAAAGTACAATTGTGTAATTTTTATTGAAACATTACCTACTAGTAACAGTATTACTAAAAGAATCATTTTATGATTTTGTATAGATATTTTGATTGTTGAACATCTACCATATTAGAAAATATAATTTGTTCAAGAGTCGATGAATATGGACGATATGTAGGACTCCGTAAGATACAATAAGCACCTAACTAAAGTGCTGGAGCATATTTTAAACTGTATTTCTTCTTTTGTACTTTTAGTCGCCGAACCATCGATGAAGACGACGAGCTGTCTGAATTTCACCCAAATGCTGTTCCTACAGAGGTCCGAGAGTGGCTGGCATCAACTTTCACAAAAAAGACTGCGACTCAGAGAAGAAGATCGGAAGATAAGCCTAGATTTCGATCTGTCGCAAATGCTATCCGAGCGGGTATTATGGTGGATAGGTGGGTACTCCACAATTAATCTCTTTAACTTAACAACCTTTAGCCTGCTATTAAAAACAATTCAAAAATTATTTTATTTTCAGCTTAATTTGCCCTTCTGTTCCCGTATTATCTTGTTATATTTTATTTTACTCTTCCAATATTCTCCCGCTGTTCTAGAATATTTTATTACAGCACTCGAGCATAAATAATATTTAATTCATTGATAATAAAAAATATTTTACAAGCAATTAAGTAATATTCTCAAAAATGTAATACTTTAAAACCACTGCTGTCAAAAAACGTCTCAATATGACACTGGTATTGCAAATCTTATTTTCTCATTCCTTGGAACTTTATTTATTTAAAGTTTTAAAAAAAGTAGAGTATTTTTTAATACTGTATTATATACTATAATTACTACTTTAATAAATTACCTGCCATACATATAAAACTCTGATTGTTCAAAACGTCTATGGATATTCTGTATGAAATTCAATAAAAATATATGAATAAAAATGTATATATATATATATATATATATATATATATATATATATATATATATATATTACATTAACAAACATTCTTAGACTATACTTACTGATATATAGATCTACATTATCTTTTGAGTGTAATTTAATGATAAAATATTGGTTTATTTTAATATTAAATCCTAGTAAATAATAGTTGTTTCTAAACGGTCAACTTACTAATGCATCATTGATTGTCCCATGAAAAATTTCGCATTTTCTTCTCGAGAATTTGATGCCAAAATAGGGTTTGCAACATAAACATAGTATTGTATATCGGAGACGAGAATAGTCTGTAAAATCGAAGAAAAACTACCTTCGGATAACTAGATATTGATTAAACTTATCGCTGGGAAACGAAAGAAAACAACTTCGATCGATTTTTCCCAAGGATTAGAATCCTACGAAGACTATTTGTCCTTAAGCAACATTTACCTGAAAAATTGGATATTATTGTATATCGACCACAAATGAGCAGTGGATTCAGATTGGAGAGGATTTTAAAATATTTATTGAGTCACACGTTCTCTAAAAGAAAATATTGGAACCAATTTTGCCATAAGTATTATGATGGCAAATATTGATATTACGACTAAAATCATCATATGTTCAAATGTTTCTGTCATAAGCATATAAAAATTTCTACAAGCCTTATAAAATAAACATTTTCAATAAAGCAATGTATTTAAATAGTCATATAACTCTAACATGTGAAATAATTGCACACTCTTTTCAGTATGAGAACTGTAATTGTTGAATAACTTTGCTAACAGAATAGAATAACTATGCAATAGTGGAGTAAATATCAGGTCCATGAAAAAGCAATCAGCATAAATATTTAAATTAATCTGTTGGAGGTATATTTCAAGACACTTTTTCATATAACCTACATTTATAAATTGTACATATTTTTCCTTACATTTCTAAAGAAAAAAGAATAATATAGCTGAAAACTTTTATATGAAAAAGTAGAAAGCAAAGCAAGGTGATATTGAAAACATTTAATAAACAGACTTTATCAAAAAATGAAGTTTTTGCAAACTAGATATTGACTTTCAAAGTAGCAAAAATATTCCACTCATGAAAAGAAAAAGTATACCTTTTTATACAACACAAAGCTAAGAATTGTAATGTAAGTGAAAAGTTTCTAGTGTTAATATCATTTACAAACCTTAGCATCATGTTTTATTCTCCCATTCTTAAACGAAAATTAAAAAAAGGATTTCGTAGAAATGCTTTTATCAAGGAAGTGATTTCCATTTTAATTGAAAATTTTAAATGTTTTTAAAAATGCCTAAATTTTATTCAAAGTAATAGAAATTTTATTTCTTCATGAAAAAAAATTTAAAATCCCATAATAAATAGTGCAAATTGCAGTATTCCAAAATCTTACTTGACCGTTATAGACTTTATACGAAATCCACATTTATAAACATCAAGAACGTAGACTTGGCTTATAATAATTGCAACTTCTCATCCCCCGTTAATAGAGAATAGGAATTTCGGGGACTTTTATTTTATCGGAAGACAATAATTTATTGATCAGCGAACGCAGCACGTATACCTCAGGATCTTGAGTGGTCCTTACTTTAACCCTCTTCACCACTACGCTTGTCGCGTCGGGGCCGAGATTTTTAATCAAAATAAGGATTGAAGATAACTCCTCGTTAATTGTTTGAAAAGAGGTTTCTAATTTATTCTTAATTAAGATGAACGCATTGCAGTTACCTATAAAGGTCAGAAATTTCCCATAGAGAATCTTTCTCGAAAACAATTACTTCTCCTTTTGTTTGTTTGATTTTCGTAAATAAGAGATACCCCCAGTACGTATCTGCCCACATACGTAATAAGAGGTAATAAAATATAAAAGTTATATTATTTCCTTTATACAGAGTTAAATTTTACAAATAATTTAATCTGTTTTTGCCTACTTTTGGATTTTCTAAAATATATAAATCAGTAACTCTTCTTAAATTAAATCTCAAAATATTTCAAACTTTGTAGCCCATTTGCTTTTAAAAATAACTTTAATTGTTAAAATTATTCATATCGCAAAGAAGACTTCAGTCACGAAAGACATAAAAACAACCTTAAAATTTTGTTTTTCATTTAATAATCAATTTTAACTGTATTTTCAATGTGTATATAAAAAGTGCTGTCACATAAAGTATACGAATTTCATGCAAAAGTAAGGTTACAATATTGCCTAAAGATGAAACTGCAAAAGGTATGATATATGATGGTCCAAAACGCGTAGATTGTGATTATGAGCATCGTATGCGGCTGTTGCAAATTCCGTATAGTTCATATTAACATCATTATAGCGCGCTAAAATATCGATTCTCTTTTTTCTCCTCCCGCCGACAGTTTTTGAACTGATAGAAGGTAGGACTGAAATAAATCTGCCGTCAATTGTATTTACTTTATGGACTGAAGGGATGATCAAGCAGATACTCTATCTTCGTTGTCGGGGTTTTTCCGAAGAAGCAAAATATCCAACATTGCGGAGAGCCATATGTCATCTATGACGTCCTTTCACCCAAGACTCCTGATCTTGTTCTCAATGACTTCTACGTGTTCTTGATCCTAAAAAATCATATTATGCGACCACAGACGAGCCACACCTGCAAACAGTTGTAACACTCTGTAACATACTCCAGCCTTTTATGGCACTACTCTACATAGACTTATTATCAATTAAAATAGATAACTTTATTTCAACGTTCTCTACAAATGTTCCCAGTGCATTGCATATTGATAAATTACTTTAAATTTTAGTTGGGTGTTTATCATTCAGTTTTAGAAACATACTTGGTTATGGTATTTTACTTACATTAAACTTAATTCACCTAATTTAATTATTTATAATTATACGATGTTTAAACAGTTTGTGTTTTGCTGTATAACACACTCTGTAACTCGTTAAATTACGTAGGGTTGAAAAACCAGAACCAGTTTATAACAAATACTTTAATAAACAATTCTTTTTAAAATTTGAAAAGTTAAAAGACTATAAGAAGTATCTGGGATATTTTACAGTCCTCAGTAAGGTAGAAAACATGAAAAAAAATTTTAAGTGTGAAAATAAGACAGTGTGTCAAAAAGTAGTTTTTATTCATAACGTCAGTTAATTGTAAATATTATACATGATTACAAAATTTACACTGAGATTTATTTTTAATTAAAAATTTTTTGTATTTTTTAGTCGAAGTCTACCAATTTAAAAGTTTTTTTGTTCCATTAACTCAGAGTTTATAATACTTGAAGGAAGTCTCGTATCTTATTGAGCCAAAATTTATTTGAGACAAAAACTAAAACTAATTGTTAAAAACAATTTTCTCTATCAATTACGTACAATTCTTTATAAATTTGATGATATAATACAATATGTTCATCATATCAGAAATTCACTCTAAGTTTAGCTAAGTAAAAGTTATTATAGTAACTAACTCTGAGTCTCCCAAAACCTATAGAAAGTTACTCGAGATTCAGTGTTACACACACAAGTATCTCTCAATATTTATTTTCCTATATAGGGAAAATGTACTCGCAATGATTATTTCTTTTGTTTGGTGGGTTTATATGGAATATATGAAGATCCATACTTCTTTTCACTATTGTTTTATGACTACTTTTCTCTTCTTTCTAGGCTATACCGGCGAATGTCCAATTCCACTTTATTTTACATTCCGACCCACATATCTCTTTATTTGAAAGTAAGTTATTTCAATGTACTAATGTTGCCCTAATAATTTGTAATAATATGAATATCATAGTCTTTGAAATCTATTGTTTCTTTCAATTTTCATCTCTGCAGAGTGTATTGAAAGCCCAGAATGCAAAGAAATAAATCTAATTGTTTGAAAAAAAAATTTTACAAATATTAAGTGTAAAATGTTTTAATACATATAAAGAAATCTTTGAAAGGATTCATTTATTCTGTAAAAGTCTCATTTTCTCTAAAAGTATTCCAAAAGAAACTTACAAAATGTTCTTTTAAAAAGTATTTATAGAATATTTAAGCTGGCACAACAGTTCATTAGATGTAATGTGATTTTCAAAAAATTTTATATCAATCCTTTTAAACTTCTCCATTACTAGCCATGAGGTATCAGGTTCAACTGTACCTTTAACACTTTCAGAAAAATAGTATTTTAAATATAATTAATATTCGGCTTGAAATACCATCAAGAGTGGCCAAAAAGAGAATCATTTTCACTAAATGAGTCTCCTAAACTTGTCAGTACATTATTTTTTAACTTTATTATTACTTTTATTACTTGAAAAGATTTTACTTTTATTGTTACTTAAAAAGTTACTTGAAGTTAATTTTTAATTGTAAAAAAATTAAGTTATGTCCATTTAAAAACCGGTTTTAGTAGTCCTGACTAATTTTGACCAGGTTTGGTTGGCTAAAATCTCTTTTGTCCATTGTTCTGGTTCAAATCATTTTTGACCGGTTTAAATTACAATCCTGCTTTTCATTTTATTTTATACTGAGAAAGGTTTTACTCTCTCGTATATAATTTTAAGCTAGTTACTATATTTTTTGTGAATATAAAGAAACTGTATGTATTATCTAATTCCTTTTTTAAGAATTTAATCGAATTAATATTTTAACAATGAAATATATGTTAGGTAATCTAAATTAATTTTGTTCTTCGTTCTCTAGAAACCCTTTATTGATTTCAGATGTATATCACTTTTAGTGAGTTAATATTTCGTTCTCCTGGAAGGAAGTTGCGATAAGGTGAAGGGTAATGTTAATAGATTTATAGCCTGAAGAGAAAGTTTTAAATGTGCAGTTTCCTTACATTCTTGCTCAGAGGAACTAAATCTCAGTAGTAAGGGAAACACTAATCAAATATATTAATGGAGTTACAAAAGAAATGGCTATAATGGTGCTCAAAAAGTTATTTTCAGAAAAATATTTTATTGCTAATTTTAATGTTTACATTAAACTAAGATAAAGAATAATTTACATTTTTAGGGCCTCGATGAATATTCCTTTGATGTCTTCAGTTTAAATGAAAAGGCCAATGGACAAGGTCTTCGATATCTCGCTTATGATCTTTTAAATCGCTATGGACTTACGCATAAATTCAAGGTAAGATAAAACATTCATACTAATTTAGACATTTATTTTCGATAATTATTATTGCAGACAAAATTCTTTTTTCAAAAACCTGTATAGAAAAGAAGATATTTAATAGACTAAGTTATTTTAAACAAAGGTAAGGGTTAAAATTTCGCAAAGCCAATTTTCCTAGTGATGGAAAGCATAAAAATGACATAGATATTAATATATATCGTATGTGACATACATATATATATATATATATATATATATATATATATATATATATATATATATATATATATGTGTGTGTGTGTGTGTGTGTGTGTGTTATATAAATATATATATATAATCATAATTATCCTCTTTATTACTAGACAGAGAGCCTAAAGTGGGCTAATACTTTCCTTTGAAAACTTTTCTATGATTACTAAACCTAATACTCTATTTCCAGTTCTTTTTCATTAATAGATGAAAAACGAGATTTTACGAAATAAGTTCATTTTAATCATGATCTACGTCGTTTTCTAGTTCTAGCAGTCCAGAACAGACGGACTATCTTTTTAAATACTGATATTTTAAGTATGTGAGGCTATGTTTATAAATAAAATGGTACTATATTATTCCGGAAGCATATGCTAACGAAATATATTAATATAGATGTGAAAGACATATTAGCAAATTTATTAATAATTAACAAAATATGATAGTGACCCTTCTTTTCCCTACCACTTTGAGAGAGACCATGTTATATGGAATAATTATTTAAGTACCTGTGTAACAGCTAATCATTCAAATAATATAAAAACATTTGTTTGCCTCATCTGGTCAGGTATAAGGGTCGAATATTACGTTTCTCCGTATGTTTTACATTCCAAATTTGGTATGGCCTTAAGTACTGATGAAATCCTCTTTCAATTTACCAGGTTGAATATACCCCATTGGTAAAACTCTATTTTATCTTGCTCAGAGAAGTCCGAAACAATTTGCTACACTTCTACGTCCAATAGGAATTGTTTACTTTCCAATGACTTTTTTTAAGGGAGAGATATAAAATTCGCATGGGTAGGGATCTGGAATATAGGGCAGATGCTCGAGTGCTACCCACTTTAATGAGGGTAACTTCTACTTTAAGGAATTTGCAAATTGGGAAGTGAGTTTAGCCTTAATTAAACGCCGTAATCTCTCCAGAGATTCGCAGTAACCCACTAGTGGAGACACTTGGATCCTTGAAATCAATAAGCATTGGGCCCTGGTAGTAAAAAAAACCGGGTAAGCATTGCTTTTCGAGTGGATATTTGGGCGTATTGAGTAGTAGCGTCGCTATTGTTAACGTTTCAGCATTTCCCCACACATTTCGAAAAAAACCAATGCCATAATAATCCCTCAAAGTCAGTGCTATATACCCACGTTCTAATTTTCATGTACGTTGCAAAGCCCTCAAATGGAAACTTTTGTTCATCCTTAGAGATTTTTCACATAAAAACTTAAGCAAAGATAACAAAAAATATACAGCAGAGCATTTACCTAATTACAAGTTTATATCATCTATACCATCTAATTGCCGATTTCAGAAATATACTCTTAGAAAAAAGAAAAAAGATAGAAGATGTATAATGCAAATTGAATACTAATTGATATGAATACAAGTTTCGACGGAAAATGCAAAATTTTTGGCAGCCAATGAATGGACTTGTTTTGCTTCAGCGCAAGTGACAGTGTACTTAAGAGGAGAAATTTCGATTCCAGGTCATAAATTCTTTGCGAATTTCATTCCGTGTACTCAGGTAAACAGTAACTATGTCTCTCATACAGGTGCGCGGACGATATGAGCAGATATCAGCATTTGAGAGAGGAAGTGTAGTTGGGCTCAAACAAGCCGTTTGGTCTAATCGGTGAATCGCTCGACATTTGGGCATGATCGATTCCCTATTAGACGATGTTGGCAGGAATGGGTAAATTATGGCCGAACACAGCGTCAAGAAGGAAGCGGTCGGCCTAGAGAAAAGACAATAAGTGAGGGCTGAGCAAGCGTCAGAGCGGCTCAGAGCTCCAGATGCATCATTATCATCGATTGTACGTGCAACTTGTGCTTCAATGACCACAAGGATCATTCATAGGCGGCTCACAGAAAGGGGGCTCAGGTCACGGCACCCCTTCCGCCCATCCTCGTTGGCCTCTGTACAACGACAAACCCGTTTGCAGTGGTGTTGGGCTCAATCGATCAGGAATGTCACTGACTGAAGTAGAAAAGTCTTCAGTGATGAGTCCCGCTGTGAACTAAGCCCCGATGACCAGCGAAGACGTGTTTGGAGACGCCCCGAACAGCGGTGGGATACCCACCTGACTGTTTTCCCGCATAGAGGCCGACAACCAAGAGTGATGGTCTGTTGTGCCATTTCATTTGATAGTAGGACCCCCATAGTAGGACTGGTTGCCATCCGTGGCATCTTTACAGCACAGCGAAACGTCGACGAAGTTACACCCCGTTGTGTTGCTCTTCACGTCACGTCATCATGAGCTTATATTTCAGAAAGATAATGCTCTGCCTCACACTGCACGTGTTTCTACTGCTTTTCTTTGGGCTTGCCAAATACTACCTTTTCCAGCAAGGTCACCTGATCTCTCTCCTATTGAACATGTTTGGAACATTATGAGACCTCCAACCAGCTCGGGATTTTAACAATCTAACTCCTCAATTGAACAAAATTTGACACGATATCCCTCAGAAGGACATCCGCTGCCTCTATCAATCATTGCCAAGTCGAATAACTGCTTGCATAAGGGCCTTAGGTGGACTAACGCATTATTGAGTTTTACACTTTGTGAAGCTCTATCACTTGAATAAATCATCCAATTTTTATCAAATTGTAATCATTTGTTTTTTCCTCTTTTTCGAATAACGCCTTCTGGGTGTGTCTTTTTTTTTGTTTTGTTTTGTTTTGTTTTCTAACAATGTATAGCCGAACGCTGGCCGAATGGTTAGGGTGCTGGCCTTCGGAACCGGAGCTCGTGGGTTCGAATTCCACAGTGGCATGGATGTTCGTAGCCTTTCGGAATCGGCTTTAAGCAGTAGGTCCCGGCCTCATTAGCCCTCGTGTTGCAAAAAGTAGACCGTAGCGCTCCAAACCATACCAAACTAAGAGTGTATACAACTGGTCCATTTCCCCAGTTGGTTCATCTCTAATCCTATATATTATTACGGTCTTTAAAATAATTTCGTGTATATGTTTGCTGCTGTAAAATAAAGCTACATATTCTGCTCCAAGAGTTAATATTTTTTCCCTAGCAGTCCTCAAACAGTAATCAATTTAAATCAATATATTGCTGAGTTAAAAACAATTTTGGTTGTATAGTTTATGATATTAAGTATATTTAAACATTCTTATCAATTTTAGTGTAACTTTATTTTGAGTAATAACAATAATAATGTATTAAAATAATATTTAATTTGAATGTAATAGAAATAAATATTCATTTAAAAAAATATTCAAAATAATATTTACATTGAGTTTTGTCAGACGATGTTACTCGTTTAAGCAAAAAGGTTAGATCAATATTTATTTGCATATTCTATTGCGTGAGTGATAAAGTCACTAAGGTAGTAATCTGATTGGACATCAATGCTTCAATGGGATAATTTCTTTAACAATAGTATCATCCATAAAAACATTACATGATTTAGCAACAGAGCATGATTCCGTACTACCAGACTCCACTAAGCCAATAGCGGAGTCCCTGAAAATTTCTTTACCGGGCTGACTGAACTTCAGAGAATGACTAAGAGAAATTGATTGTCAAGGTCACGGTTGACCTGATTGCTACTTGCATTTCCTAGATGCAATAAAACTCTTCAGAATAAATGACAAAATTGGCACATTAAAAAAAAAAGTGAAGAATTCAGCTAATGAATAACAGATACTACATGGGTCATTTTTCAACCTTACGTGATAAAACTTGCATATTTTAAAAGATACAAAGGAAATGTTTTAGTTCATTGATTTTATTTGAGATAACGAAGTTGCCTTAAGAGTTAAATTCTAGAGAAAAGACAGTGAGTCATCTAATTGTATCATCTTATCATCTAAGAAAGTTCGGATGGATTAAAACCTCTTTGTTGACTTAAGGGAACGGTGTACGTTATAAAGCGATTTTTGTAAACTATTTACTTAGGAGGAAGAAACATTGTACAGACATACATTAAAACTAAATCTATATTATTTTTAAAAAAATTAAAATTTAGGTAAATTTTTTAAAATTCATTTTTTTTTTATTTTTGTTAACATTTAAAATGTTTTTGCGTATTGTTTGTTAATATTTAAAATGTTTTTCAATATTTTCTTCTAATTTTTCTTTATTACTACTTTAAACTACACTTTGAACATATTTGGGTTTATTTTGTTGATTGATTGGATAGTTAGACTATTGAAAATATTTTTAAGCTGACTTCATATTAAATATTCGTAAAAAGTTTGTTACAGTTTTCATAACCTAAATGAAGTCGAAGCTTGTGGATGCATAAGTTTGTTTTGGTGTATATTAGAATTAGAAATTGATAAAGAGTTGAGAGTTAATAAAAATTTTAAAAAGTTCCAAAAAGTTTAAAAATAAAACAAAATTATTTGGTTTGACATTTTTTAAAATTTAATTAAGGTATTTAATTAAGCAATTATTTAAGGTATACTTCATTGTTCGAGGCGCATCCAGAAAGTAAGTTTCCCGATGTTTTCCCCTTTAAAGTAAAAGTAATTAGCCGTATCAATTGCGCATGCGTAACAGATCTATGATGTAGGAATCATATGCCAGCTGGACAAGTCCCGATTCCTGCCAGTAGCTTGGTAACATTGGTCCGAAACAGAAACTCTAATTCCTTCTCCCGCCTCCTGCAAGGTTCTGTCGATGATCTTGAATGCACAAAGCATTGAGCCCACTGAAATTCATCGTCAGCTCTGCCAGGTCTATGAGCCGAAACTGACACCCGAACCCGAAATTCAACGCTTAGGAGCATCACTGACATTTTTGCTACTGTATCACGATGACAGCGTCGAGTTCCTCGACAGGATCGTCACGTGCAATGAGACTTGGATTTCGCCCCTTACCCCAGAAATCAAGCAACTGTCAATGCATTGGTGTCATAGTGGATCTTATGTCAGAACCAAATTCAAAAAGACGGTACGGAAAGGGATGTGCACGGTGTTCTGGAACAGGAAGGAGGGTTCCATTCACAGGCGGCAGAGTTCTACGACAGAGGGATACAAAAGTTGATCCCACAATACTATAAGTGTCTCAATTCTGCTGTTGAAAAATAGCTGAAACATTACTGTACTTGTTGTTAATAAATATGTCCCTGAAAATGTGAGCTCTTTTTTTCTTTTAAGCAGGGAAACTTATTTTCTGGATGCGCCTCTTATATATGTACTTTTATAATTGTAAGATAATTTACAAAAACTCCTTGTGAAGTACATTATCCCCTTGTGATGCTGTACATGGTTGTTACATGCATTCATATGTATGTATATATATATATATATATATATATATATATATATATATATATATATATATATATATATATATATATATATATATATATATATATATATATATATATATATATATATATATATATATATATATATATATATATATATATATATATATATATACATATATATACATATATATATATATATATATATATATATATATATGTATATATATATATGTATATATATATATATATATATATATATATATATATATATATATATATATATACTATATATATATATATATATATATATATATATATATATATATATATATGTATATATAGATATATATATATATATTTATATATATATATATATATAAATGTGTTTCAAATCTTGAAATTGATTATATCAATCTTTTTTAATTAGAGATTAGAATAGTCTGAAAATTGTAAATAGATAAATTAATTTTATTAACATAAATGGTTATTCTGCTTTATAAAATAGAAAAACTACTTTAAAATTACACCAATAATATTTTAAACTACATTATATCTCTTCGGAACTATCTCCCTAGAACTATCTGGAAAGTATTTAAAATATTATCAGCTCATAAAGTGTTTGAGACTAATAAATTCAACGATGTTATTGACCCTTTGCAGTCCAACATTGACTTTAACTTAACACCATATTTCATTGCAGAAGCTCAACATAATTTTCAAATTAAAGAAATACTGCTGGCACTTTTTAACTCAAATAAAATGTCATGTTATACAATAAATTTATGTAACTCAATTAATTTAAACGACACCACTGGGAATGGAGGAAATTAAATTGGGTCGCAAAGAGTTATTATTTTAATTAAGGACTTAATCCAGAATAAATTTGACATCAATAGGTAGATGTGTTTGGATTTTAGAAATAAAAGGGTCTTTAATAGAAAAATCCGAAGTGATTAACAATTACATATATTCATCAAATTTTTTTATCATCCGTGAAATCTTCATAGTTTATAGGACTTATAAATTATAACGTATACCAGACACTTGAAAGAAGCATTTTTTATATTGATCATGCTTAACACAAACCAGATATTCTTTGTGATCAGCAGCTGACATAGAAAGAAAAACAGTATAAGATGTTAACGAAATTCTAAACAGCATGATTACAAACCCTTACGCCACTATTTGTATAAAATTTCTTTTCTCTTCAATAATTCATTTTTTTAGAAACAACAATTTCTTTAAATTCATATATTGACATAAGATAAATTGATATTATATAAAATTTAATGGGATATATAATAATAAATTTATTCTGATATGTAAGATATAGTTGAATGACGTTAGGAAAAAATGATTGGTATCTGCAAAATATCTAATGTCGTGAAATAACTCATCAGAACATATTTGAAGAATGGAATTCAGGCTACATTTTATTTATTAATCTGTGCATAAAATAGTAATAATAATATAAGGAGAATTGAAATTTGTAAAAATCCTAAAATCTCGAAAAGCTTTTTATTATAAGGAGGAGGATTATAATTGACTATTGATAATTAATTTTGCTTGTTCAAATATTTAATTGTGAACAACTAATGATGTATAAAGTCATTAAACTACATAGAAACTGTAATTTAAATTTTTAGCAAGTTGTGTTGTAAGCTGTTCAATGTTATCATTTCAAATATATTTTATGTACAAACTAATATAGATATTATTTTTAATGACCATAATTTCATCTTATAAAGAGAATATATATATATATATATATATATATATATATATATATATATATATATATATATATATATATATATATATATATATATATATGTACATGTATATATATATATGTGTGTGTGTGTGTGTATAGCTTGTGTATGTGTGCGGGCGAGCGTGTGTATGTATGTATGTATGTATATATTCTTTCTCTTTTCATCTTCTGCAATCATGTGTTTTGATTTTTTTTTATATCTGAAAAACTCTTTTGAAATTTTACTATTAAAATAATGTTCACAGGTTTGTAATATAAAATATTGCGTGTAGCTAATTGTTTAAATTTTGATATTTGAAACGAAACTAAAAAAAGCGGAATACTATTTGAATGATCCTAAAACATAACGAAATAAGACATTTATATTTTGAGCTGAATAAAGATTCTGAATCTAAATGAAAACATATGAGTTACTTGTTCGAGCCAACTTTGGCCAACTACTAAATACTTAAAATATTTTTTAATACTTCCCTATACTTAAGATGGAACAAAGTATGTTCCAGCTAAATATTAAAAGATGACCATCCAAAATTATAAAAAATAACTACACTTAAAAGACAGCACAATATATGAATGATGATAAGGCCACACAAGATTCTGTTATGTTGAGACATTTCTTTAATTTACAATAAAAGTCGTTTGCTTTCTAACTATCATTCTAAAACTCTTGTTTAAATCCCGATCCTACATTTCAAAATGGAATTTGTTTATATGGGAAATTCCAAAACCATTTTTATTAAGTTTCAGGATCTACCAATGTCTAATGCAAAATTGCGATACAATGAAATAATCTTTGAATTAATCTAAAAAACTGTTTTTGTAAAGAGAGAAGAAAGAAATGAACGAAATGTGTCTTGAATTAGATAAAAAAAAAATATGATGCCAATTTTATTTATTATTTCCGTGTAGTAAAAGTTTTTAATTGGTCTATTATCTCACACTGGGGTATTTCCTGAGAAATTGCTTTTTTTAGATGTTCAGAAGAACAGAAGAAGTTAACAGCACATTTGTTTCAGTTGACATATTGTGTTTTCTCTTGGAAGAGACTGTTTTCAATCCTATGTTAAGATTTAATTTTTTTGCCCTATATCCTTATAAGACTGTTACGTGCTAGAATTTTAGTCGTCAATTTTTCATAAAGAAATAGAAGGTTGTGGATTAATTTTCTAAAAAAATTACAAAAATATATGACTAATACTATTAAAATAATGATCCAAAACGATATCTTTCACTATCAACCACTAACACTGGTAAAAAATGCGTCGGGTGAATCGGTATTCTGTATAAAAGAAAGTCTCTGTTTAGTGAAATGTTTGAACCATGTTGCACTTCGATGTTGTACCTATTGCACTTCGATGAATATGTAATGTGAATCCTGCGCTGTTTCATTCCCTTAATGCAACTAAAGAAATAAATAGTGCTGAAGTTTTTAATATAATAAGGGCTATCATTCAACTCATTAAAAAAGCATTTATGCTTAAAGATATCGTTTAAGATAATAACGCTAGTGTTGCATTGGAGTTTTTACTGATTAGATTCATTCAAAAAGAATGTTACTCCTTACTCAGTGATGATCCTCGTTCCGTGTAGCTCAAGCCGGGTCTGAAAGACAATACACTCACTCAGTGATCACAATTTCAACAGTTGTTGAAAGATATATGCTGTCATAAGAGTATTTCAATGAGGCATGACTAATGCCATAATTGCTTTAATCGTACATAGCCGTAATTGTATTTAACACGGTTATAAATGAAAAATATTTTTTCTGTTCATTTGGGGATAACAATTTTATAGCTAGCAAAAATATAATGTTATGTATTGATTCAATTGGGATTACCTTAAAAGAAAAGCAAATATATTTTATGCCTTTTTAATTTTTCGCTATTAATTTGATATCTTTATCATGCAAAAATTTAACATTATAATGCAATTGTGAACATTAAGTATAAATCTCTCTCTGTTTAGGCAAACAAACTGATTGTATTTCCCACAAATATTGCAATAAAAATTTTGGAAGGCGAACTCCTGGCTGTCGAATTAGAAACAAAACTTACAGTGTAAAAGAAAGCATGACTCTTTTTGGCAGAGACAAAAAAAAAAGAGTAATACGCTTGGAATGCTAATAGAGCGAAAGTGTAAACAGAGAAAATGTCTATTAAGAGTAAAAAATTTTATACTAACAATACGATATAAATGGACTTTTAGTATTTAACGAAAATCCTCAAGGCAAACTTGAAAATCTCTCGCAGAGAATTATTGTGACGCACACACTGTTCAGAAGCACTGATATAGACCATGATATCTTGAAATTTCTTAATCATGTATAAATATTATGCCGTTAGCATATGAAATTAGTATTGTGAATTCTGAAATAATTTTTTTTATTTCAGAATTTAAGGTTCAAAATAACGGTATTGTTTTTTACTCTCCTTGTAACAACATTTCTCCTCTACTTACTCCATATCATTTTTATTGAAGTTTACAAGGCTATTTTCATTCATCGCAAAGCTCTAACCTTCGGCTGCAATAAAATAAATATACTTTTGAATATATTTATTTTATTCCGTTCCTTTACGTTGTATCAACGAGGTCTACGTTCCCGTTCAAAAATTATATAAATACTACGTGACCCCAGTCTCCTATCATCTTTTAGTATTAGGACATCTGGTTTATTTAGCAGTCAACTTTATTCTATTTTATTTTCTCCAAAATTCTTTTTGTGGAAAATTAGTACCAATTTTACATATTAGAGATGTCATTAGAAGTACTCACTAAATCCCTTAGGCTCATGTAACTTCTCAAAGTTTTGAGCTCTGAGAAAGAGTTAGACACGACAAGAAAGTAATTTACGTAATTATACCTAAAGAGAAAATTTATGAACAAATTTATAACAGAGGCATTTTAATCTCTTTTGTAAACAGTAGCTCCCCTTTGAACTTAGTTGCTCCATTTAATTGTACAGTCCAGGTAGTCGAAAACATACATGTCATGATTATTTGTAATTTTATTACACTCTTAAAATTTCTTACCCTTTTTTCCTATTTAAAAAAACTACTTTTATCTTCTAGAAATACAGTTTTTTGACATTAGTACTGAACCCTATAAACCATGATATCATATCTAAAAAAAACTTAAAATCTTAAATTCCCGAAATTCATGTATAAATACTATGCCATTAGCATATAAACCAATATTTTGAAAACAGAAATAAGTCCTTTGATTTTAGAATTTAAGCATCATTATGATAATATAGCTTTTCTGCTCTCCTTGTAACAAAATTTCCTCTTTACTTACTCCATATAATTTCATTGATCTTTACAGAGCTATTTTCATTCGTCGCAAGGCTTTAAACTCTAAGAATGCTATCGAGTATATATTTTTATTAAGTTTCGCTACATTAGACCAGTGGTGTCATAGGTTCCTTTTAAAAATTACGTGAAGGCTACGTGATAGAAATTTCTCAACCTCATGTCCCTTCAATTTTTGGAAACCCCTAGTTAATTCTAAGTTATTTCCGTTAGGATTTTTTTAATGGAAAAAATACCGATTTCCAGTATTAGGTACGGCCGTTAGGTGTATATATATCTAAATCCCTTAGGCTTGAATAACTTTCTCAAAGTTGTAGAAATCTCACCAATTAAGACATCAAAGAAAGATATTTTTACGTAGATATCCCTAGGGCTAAACAATTATAAATAAATTTATAAAAATATTTTTGTCAATTTTAAAAACACTGTTTCAACTTCAGTTTGACAGATCCGTTTCATTTTACAGCCCGGGTAGTCTATAACACACATGCCATGATTTTTTGTTGTTTCTTCATGCTGTACTTAAGATTTCTTACTCTTTTTTTTCTTTTCCTAAAAAAACTTTTCACAGTCATCTTTAGATATATTATTTTACAATACGTGTACTGGATTTACTGTAAATCTCTTTCTTAAAACCCCTTATTAGTATGTAAGTACTATGTATTTAGAAGTATTTTACAAGAACTGAAATAAGTTTTTTGATTCAGGAACTTAAGCTTCATAATAATGGTATTGCGTTTTTTTTTTTTTTTTTTTTTTTTTTTTTCTTGTAAAACTGTTTCCATTCTACTTACTCTATATTATTTTTTGGATGTTGTGAAGGCTATTTTTATTTGTTTCAAGGCTCTAAAATTCAATAATATTGTTGAGTATGTTTATTTTATTTCGTCCTGCTACTTTTAATCAACTAGGTGTAAGCTTCCATTAAAAAATTAAGTCATAGCTAAGTGATAGAAAAGCGTTAAGATACGCAATCTATCCCGTTCGATCGTTGGGAGCCCTTGATTTATCCTTACTTTTTTTCCGAATTCCTTTTTATTGTAAATTATATATCCCCAATTTCCGTTTTAGAAATAACCGTTAGACGTATCACTGATTCCTAAGGCTTCAGAAACTTTCTCAGAGTTTTAGCTTGCTCACGAAGAGTTCACCACAGGAAAATATTTTTACACATTTAGATCTATTGTGAATCCCTGAGCTGAAAACGTCATATTTATTAAAATATTTAACCATTTATCATCAAAACTGAATTTAAAAAATATTTCTTCAATTGTTGGAATATATTATTTCAAACATATAAAAAATGACTTTAAATTTTAAAACATAATAATCAAAATTTGTTAATGAATAAGAGGATATTTTACAGATAAGTAATACATATATATATTTATATATTGTAAACTGTTTTGCACAAAATTTATCTTTACATTATGATTTTTAAACTATCTTTGTAAGAAATTTACTACTTGCATACACCCATTTTTTAAGCTTAACAAATTCAAATTTTACTTCAGTAATAATAATTACTTCAGTAGCAGAATAGCAGCAATCAACTAAACGGTCTTTTCAAGATCATATTACTTATCTGCAGCACAGTGATAAAAAAGGGTTAAACTGTTAAACATTCGTGGTAGTTAAACTAGAGACCGATTTACGTAAACATAAAGTTCTTGTACATACATGGAAATTAGAAACCCGAATGATGTTTTAATGGTAGGAACTAGAGGTGAAAATAAATGCTGAGACGTCAGTGGAAAACGTGACTACTGCTTGATAGCCACACAAATATCAGATATGCTCTCCAGTTCCATGTGAACCATGCTGTTTTGTTCATAGCAGAGCTTGGTGGTTGAACATACTCTGTGGTATCATAGGTGGTTCATGTCTTTCTTTTCGTTGTTTATATCATTAAAATGAAATATTGCTTAAACTTTAATATGCTTAGCTGATTAATATTTGGAATATTTATATTTTTCAAGTATCTTCTTCTCCAAACAACAAAATACCCTTACTTCGTGTATATGCAGTTCAAATGTTACTCATTTTCATCAGAGTTTCTAATTTTTGAACATTTAAAAGAATGGAAGACGTTACAAACGATTTTATGATCTATTCCCTAACAGTTATAAAGCTTTGAACACATATTAAATGAAGTGTAAGTACATTAATCACGTCATATATTTTGCTTAAAATCGAATATTTTTTTAAAAATTCGTTTATTATCAAATTTTTTGTTAATTTTAAAATATTCCTTGCCACTTTATTTAATAGATTCCAATAAGATATTTATCACACACTACTCCTAATACACATTTAACAAATTCTGGGCATCCTTTCAAATCTTGACTATATTTAGATTATTTTGAAAAGTTACATACAGTCATGCAAATACTTTCTTTAAACTTACTACTCAATATATTAGTAAAATAATATCCAAAAATGATCAAAAGTGTCAATAAAGCAAAAGTAGAAGTAAAAATGAAAAATTAATAATGGCCATTTTAGAATTTTTGACAAAAATATTTATAATTGTATTTAAAAATAGATTATTTGATTTTTATAATTATATTGATATTACTAATTTAGCTATACTTCATTGTATATGTACATAAAGTTTCATAACTCTAATAATTCAGAAACAATTGTAATTAAAGTCTCAACTTTAATTAAAATCATCTTTTGGGGGAGGTATACGTGTATACAGATAAACTGGTCTGATCCAAGGTGATTGTAAAATTTCAGTATTTTATCTATGCTTTTTGGAAAAGTTAAATCTCTTTATTCTTTTTACGAATGACAACATCTATTTCAGCACATGAATTGATTTATATTTTGATAAGGCTGCTAATATGGATTATAAGTGTTTTCATGTTTAGTTACTGCATTAGTGTAATATGTAATATTTTTATCATTATATTTATAGAATAATTTAGTTTAATAAACCTGTATTTTTGCTATTTTTACCGAGGATACGAGGTGTATCGACACAAATATTTAGCGTACTTTGGAGCCCCGATTCTCCAACGATATTAACAAACGTAGTAACCATTCAAATTTTTTCTCTTCGTTGTTATAGACATCATGTACTATTTTTAATATAGATTTAAATTCTGCTTTAATTATCTTAATTTTTATTAATTTATATATATATATGTGTGTGTGTGTGTGAGAGAGAGAGAGAGGGGGGATATTCAATTCCATAAAAAGACATATTTGGGTGTATTTATATATATATATATATATATATATATATATATATATATATATATATATATATATATATACCATAAGCAAACAATAAATTTTTGCAAAAATAGTAGTAATTTACTTAACTTCTATTTGAACTGTATTTCTATAAGGATAAAAAAAAATATTTTTCAATATTTGTATAATTTTGTATACAATCCCCGTTCTTGCCAAGGACATTGTATAAACTTCTCCATAAATTTTCATCAGTTAAATGATTTTCAATATTTGTATAATTTTGTATACAATCCCCGTTCTTGCCAAGGACATTGTATAAACTTCTCCATAAATTTTCATCAGTTAACTAAATGAGTTTTTAATTTTATTACCGGCAAAGTATATTATAATTCGATATATTTTGTCAACTACGTTATTCAAATTGAGTATTTTTATTTTCTTAGAAACCTCAAAAAGGAATTTGTAAGTTTTGTTTATAGTGAAACAAGGCGATGTAAATTGTTCCCATTTACTGATTGGTTTGGTTTGGAGCAGTACGGTCTACTGTTTTGCTCACAAGGGTTAATGAGACTGGAACCTACTGCTTAAATCTGATACCGAACGGCTACGTTCAGCCGTGCCAGAGGTGGGATTCGAACCCGTGAACTTCAATACCGAAGAGCAGTGCTCTACTGTTCGTCTATCGTTCGGCCATTTGCTGATTTCTATAAAGTTTCAAAAACAACTTAAACCTTTCTATAAAAATGAGTTATTTATTTTTTTAAAAATGGATTATATAAATGTTTCCGTTTTTTACTACCATTATTAATTCATGGTATTAATTAAACTGTAATATACTCAGCTTATTAATGATTTGAACATTTACTATTAATTTAAGTATCATTCACTGGAAATTCATATTTAAGTATTCATATTAACCATATAATTTTAAAATAAAAAATTACGGTTTTATATTCAATTTTCGTCTGATCGAAATATTTAGGATACTGGCATTTGGAGCGGAAGAGCACAGATTCGAATCCAACTACTGAAACGTATGATCATAGGCGTTTCGAAACGTTTTTAGGCAGTCAGTACCATGCCTAGCCCTCGTGTAGCAAAAGATAATAGTAGTTTTCCAAACCAAATCTCGTAATTTATCGGAAAATGCAATTTTAAAGGTGGTTCTTTCTGAAACGTAAAAAAACTTCTAATTTCGTTTTCCAGATTATTACACGCGTTTGTAAGAAACATTTTTTTCTTTCTATTAATAATGAAATATGTTTTATAATAACGGTATAATACATTAATTATCTTAAACTATTTTTATATTTAAATCATCCATTAAACTCAGATGTTTTTAATTAATGTAGTGTTAAATAAGCAGATATGTTTATGATATAATATAGTACATGATGTTCATAATTATATGAGTCATTCAGAAGCCATTGTAGTTAAAGTTTTTTGGATGTTTTCAGATTTTTGTAAAATTAAATGGGAAAAACATTTTTTTAGTTAATAAAAAGTTCACTAAAAATTTAAATAAATATTTTATTACAGGAAAGAGATGTTTGTTTTTATTATCAGCAATATGATAGAGAATTAACGGGTTTAAGCAGTCAATAAATGAGTATAATATGGATGTAATTACATCCATATCTAAATTTTCTTATTTAAATCTTTCCTATAAACATAGAATTCATTCTAAAATAACTCTTTAAATGACATTTTTACATGAATCTCAAATATGATTGAATATTACTGTAATCATTAAATGAATGTTACGTATTCAAACTATATTATCAAAACTAATTCTAAAAAACTTATAAATGAAAATTATTTTATTGTATATTTTTCATACAGCTCCTCTACGAGTAAATATATCGCCAGAAAAATCTATTTATTCTGTTTAATTTTTCAAAAGCTATGATTATTTTGATTTTATATGTAATTTCTTATTTTTTAGGTAAAAATTTCTTTTTAAATAAAACAAAAGAAATTTTACTGCATAAAAATGTCACCTATCACACTTTGTAAGTCCTATAAAAAACCTCATTTTGAACTGAACTATAGCTACAGTTTAATGAATATATATTTTGTGTGATTACTGGTGCATTAAACGATTTTTTTTTTACAACGAAAGGCGTTGAGAGTAATTGCACCTTGCTAGTTTGAAATTCTATCAAAAAACTATCCACTCTTATTACACACCAGTTCACTCAACGAGACATTGTCATTATAAAGCAATACACTCACTAACAATCATCTTCAAGTTCAAGGACATAAACCTTACATATTGTCTTTTCCGTAGCCCGAAAAACTCTGTTCAACTGAATGTCTGAAAAGAATTGCTCCAAAGAAAAATAAAAATCTCATACCATTTACTTTTTTACATCTCATGCTATTTATTTTTTTACATCTCATACCATATATGGACAGTGATAACCTTGAGTTCATTTCTACGTAAAAACGATGCTTTTAGTATTCTTAACTGAACTGTCATATAAAAGGAACTCCTTATTCCTTTAAACGTGACAGCTGGAACAATGGCGAAGATGAAATGTTATTTGCGTGTGTTTTCGTTTTGATTGATTTTCTTGAATGTTTGTCCACAAAGTTTCGATTTTAAATGGACTTCATATAAAACGTCTGGTACTTCATTTTATTTTTGAAAAGTAAAGGTATGGTAAATACTAAAGGAAAACTTTTTGAAGAGTTTTAGAAATTAATTTAAAATTCACTGAATATTATTCGTTTCTTGTTGAAATAACAGTGTTTTACAACTACTGATAAAATCAAAAGTTAAATAAGTTAATTGTATTTTACAAAAGAAATTTAACTAGTACAATAATAAAATATACGAAATACCTTCATATCATGCTAGTTAATAGTTTGTATTTACAAGAACATTTAAATTTGTAATTAAAAAATAATTCAATGTAAAATATGATAGTTTTTATCCCTATCGGAAGAGTTTAGTGTTAGTACTTTCTTAAAAATTACCTTGGTCGAGAGTAGCCCAAAAGGACCAAGGATATATGTTTAATGACAAAAAATTCCAACTCAATGTTTTCTATATTTTTGAATTGGAATGGTATTGTAGTTTCTTTTATCTCTAACACTAACAAAATATGGAAATTTCTTAAATTGTCTTCACTTATTTCCTTTCTCAGTCACAAGATTTATATTTTTTAAAATCGAGTTATATTTGAGTTAATTTTTACCAGTTAACTTTAGCAAAAATAAATGAAAAGGAATTTGAAAATAATAAGGCTTATTTTTCGAGTTAATTTATTTTTTTAATCTCATGAGTATCAATTTCTCATTTTTCGTTCTAACATTAATAAACTCAGTTAATTATGTCTTTTAATTGTACAATTGTTTGCTTTCATCCTATAAATACATGTGTCTCAAATGACTGTATGAAAATTAATTTACGTTTGTAATATGTATTATAAATTAAAAATAATAGGAAACAAATATGGAATTTAAAATTTTATCTAAATATATTGTATCTAGCTGAAATTTCTTTCCAAACGGCATAAAAAAATCATCGTAAGAGAGATGTAAATATTTTGTCGGTAAAATATAAAGAGATGGAATTATGGTTTGCAGTACTTGAATCCATAAACTAAAATATTTAATAAGTAAAAGATGATTAATAAAGCTTAAATAACATTAGTCTTCCAGTAAAATATATTTTAATTTCTGGAAATCAAATGGCTATAGATTGCTAAATTATACATTTTAAGTACATGTTCCTAGCAAAGCAAACACTGAAAATGTATTAGAATATATAAAATATCAAAAGTAAAAAATCTAATTGAAGTAATGTTTAAAATATTAGGCTTTAATAGTATTAGTTTCGAAGAAGAAGAAAAGAGAAAAATATAGAATTAAACAAATCTATGTATGTAATGGTGCTTCGAATCCTTTTCCAATACCAGACTTACACATCTAAAAAGTTATCACACCTGTACCACACCTCTAAGTTTACAATATCTAAAAAAAGGTAAAACTTAAGATAATCTGCAAAGGAAATCCCCTTTTTATTAAACATACCTCTATACATGTTTATTATCAAAACATTAATTTATTGAGATACATATATATCTTTACCTTTAAATATATAATATTTAAAGGTTATTTGACAGGGGGGCGAGCAATATGGATAAACGGAAGTATAGAAATTGAATAATAGATGGCTGGACGCTTTGGTTTACTAAGAGCTCTAATGTTAATAATTTGTTACTTAAGGGCTAACTAAAGAGATATCTACTGCTGAAAACCTATTTCCGAGAGGTTTAAAGCATCCATATTTTCTAAACAATTCCAGAACCAAACGTATACATCCTAAATATTTTGCCACGCCCGGCTATATCATTACAGATATCAATAAATTTTATTTATAAGATAATATTTAATTTATAATGATACTCTAATCAATGAAATAGAAATCTAGATTTAATATTTTGTGCCTTATTATTCTGTTTACACTATCGAATGTGTATTATGTGTGAGATATATTATTGCATTACCACATGAAGTATCTGTCACCTTCAAGGTAAAAATGTAATATAGTAGTAATTGAAATACATGAGTGTGCTTCAGATAATGCAAGAAAGATACATTTGATACTATGATACTTTTCCTAACTTCTAAACTCTATTGAAAGGTCACAATGGGCAAAAAATTAGTCAAAGTGAGCCTTTAAGATTTCTATCAGTTACAGTACAATGAAATCATATTTTTGCCTAACAGTCAATCTTAAATGAAACATTTGCGATGTTTATAGATTGATTAGCCTAGAAATTTCTTCTTTTAGATAAGCATAGAGAATTATATTTCCTACTTTCAAATATTTTTAAATTCAAACTTTTGAAAACCAATGAAATCTTCAACATTCGCATTTTCTCCTGATAAATGGGCTCTAACAATATGTAAGACTTGTAGTCTTCTTTATTTTGCATCATTTCCTGTGAGATGAACATGCACAGTGTGCTTATAAAGCATTTTATTTACGCCTCCTACAGCATAGGTGTACATGATTGTCTATAACCAATGGATGAATTCGTACGTAATATCTTTATATAACCTGTCATTCATAATTATAAAAAATCAGTATAAAAATAATTGATAGTTAGTAAAAACATGAAAACTTCTCTTTTACAAACCACACTTTCATCAAGAACTAGAAATAAGGGCTATTGTAAAATATTTTTATGAAATAACACTATGAGAGTCAGCTATGCCGATGATATAATAAAATAAACAACTAATTTTATAGTTTTAAACACAACTTTTCATTTTAAATATTTGAATGCTATTCTAAGAGTATTAGTAATTTTATTCAACGTCTTTATTCAGTTATTCCTCTATCTGCAGTAGGATTTATTTCGTGAAATTGTTTTCTTCGAAATATCAAGTATAAGGAGTTTCAAATCGAACAAGCATGATTTCAAATCTAAATGTGTTTCTGTGATATGTAGCTATATTTTGAACATTTAAGGTTTAACATATATCATTGTTAGAGATTAGTTCCTTGTTCATAATGAAGTACATATAAAACTAAACAGTTTATCTGAAATCTCGTGCACTGTTTCGTTTTATTGTAAAGCTTAAATCCTTTTAATAAATGGACATATTGCATCAAATCATAAATATTTGCCTAAATTTCAACAACACATATTTTTCCTGTTTTAGCCCCATTTTATTCTGATAGCTTTTAAATATGTATTATTAAGTCTTCTTGCATAATATAAAACATTTTAACAGCTTATATTAAAATTTAATACATAAATAAATATTTTAAATCTTACCGGAACATCATTTTAAGCCCTTTATTAATTTAACTTTCCTGTAGTAATATTTTGTTATAACTGAGAAATTTTCCTAAAATTAATTCGAAAGCATTTAAGCCACTAAGAAATTGGTTTAATTTATCAATGAAAGGAAACTTGTTGAATTTTTAACCAATAAGAAAATATTGTTTTAAATTTACTAAAGTATTTCTAATTTAGATATTATTAAAGATTTCTAATAAAAAGTCTTAAATTATGCCAAGCAATGATTATACTTTTTTACCTGTAAATCTAACAATGACGAAAAATAACAAGACTTTAAATGATCAAAAGAAATAAGATGTCTTTCCAAAATCCTTTATATTTAATGCTTCCTAATGGCTTACTTTCATTTTTAAAAAAAAATTACTAAAATATTTCTAATTTAGATATTAATTATTAAAGATTTCTAATAAAAAGTCTTAAATTATGCCAAGCAATGATCATACTTTTTTACTTGTAAATCTAACAATGACGAAAAATAACATAAGACTTTAAATGATCAAAAGAAATAAACTTGCCTTTCCGAAATCCTTTTTTTTTTTCAATGCTTCCTAATGGCATACTTTCATTTAAAAAAAAAACAGTGTGATCATGTTAAATTTCAAATTTTAGGATTCATAGGAATTTTTATAACACTTGTATATCGCACTCCTTTAACATTTATTCCAAATCTTGGTTGCATGTATTAAAACTGATATCCATAGATTCCTAAAATGGCGGGGAATCGGAGCAAGGCTCGACGGAGCAAAGAATATCAGCCTGCTACACATATCTAAACTGTCCTATGTAGTATGTATTGTAACTAGGAAATTCTCCTAAAATGAATTTGAAAGCAATTGTCATTAAGAAATCTGCTTAATACTTTTAATGAAGTAAGAATAGCTTAAATTTTAATCAATAAGCAAATATTTTAACACTAGTTATTTTAACACTAATTAGAAGTTTCAGTATACCTAAAAACCGCAGGCTGCGTCTAACTTACCCCAATTATTATCCTCGTTGTTGTACAAAAAATATACTGTATTTATAAGCAATGGTATTAATTCATTTTTACACATTAAATTATCCCAAGAATTAATAAATAATAATAATATATTACTATATCGAAAAGTATATATAGAGAAATTTAATGCAATTATTTAGTGTCTTACCAATTAAGGTTTTTTACATAGTTCAGGTGCAGTTTTGGAAACTTTTTTTATATATATTTTGTACATTTTCTACATATAGGTATTTTACAGTAAGAACAAATATCTACAGTTTTGTTTCCACACTTGCAAGTTTAGTAATGAACCATTCTTCGTATATGAACAGATTCTTCAATATTATATTTTCATACAACTAAGAAAAGTCAAGAAACCTATTTCAATTTCTTTAGTAACTTTTTGAGAAAATTAGACACAAAATAGATTTTTGGTCAAAATGACCCAGTCAGCGGTTCTAGTGTTAAACATTTACTAAAAGTTTTATAATTTCCACTTCATAAAAAGTCTTAAATATGCCAAGAAATCATTAAACCTTTACTTTGTAAATATAACAATAACAAGAAAATAACATAAGTCTTTAAAAGACTGCAACTCAAACAAAAGAAAATTGTCATTTTAAATTTTATTTTTTTCACTGCATCCCCACTGTTTTATACATTTATTTAAAAAATATATATGATCGTCTTATTTCCGAATTTCTGGAATTCATAGAAAGTTGTATAACACTTTTGTGTCGCACTCCATTAACATTTTTTTCCAAATCTTGGGTCCGTGTATTAAAACTGATATCCATACATTTCCAGTACGTCAGGGGAATGGGAGTTAGGCTTGGCTAGAATTCTTTATTCCAGCCTGCCACTCAGAACTTATGTGTCGAAAGCCTCTTTTAGCATAACAGAAAATCTTACGCGTAAAAGCCTGGGATAAGAGGATTAAAAATTTCAGATCGTAAAATATCAAAAACTAAAACTTATTCATACAGCTTTTGACAGATACGTGAAAGATCGAAAAGACATTTGTATGGTAGAATAAAATGGGGGGAAAATCGCTTTAGAGTCTGTAGGAAAAAAGACTAAGTATAATCTCGGATAACCTTTATATGTAAACATTCGCATTTGTTCAATACTTAAGATAAATTATGTTACGGTGTTTTGAATACATAAATTATAAAACCTATGCGAAATTTTTATCCTAAAATGTATTAATATCTCATATATATTACATGTAGCTTGAATTTCTATCAAAACCCATAATGCATAGCTGAAATTTAAAAAATAATTAAAAACAATAAAAACATGTGAAAAATAAGTAACTTGTTAATATAAGTTAATTTTTTCTTGATTGAATAGCTTTTGATATGTTAAGTGAGAAGCTTATATCTTTTTTTACTGTTATCTACTTTTCCATACAGCACACAATGTATCATATATGATGCAAATACGTATCATATAGAATGATATGTATTTACCCTGTATATGATACATTACATGTAGAATGGGTTGAGAGCAATTTTCAAATTTAAATAGTTAATCATAAAGATACCTTAAAAAAATTCTTTTATTTTAATTTTCATTACTACAATGATTGTATTTCTATGTGCCATTCTTCAGGAAATTATAAAATATGATAGTGCAAGAAAAATACAAATTATATTAATTTTTTCCACAGAAGACATTAGCATTTTGAAATAAGGGGAAATTAAGTCGCATTCTAACAAACAGATTACATGTTGCAGGATTATTATTGATTTTAGCCTTATAGACTTCACTTTTAACTTTATACAAATCAACGGTTAATCTCTACATTTTTGGGAAATATTTAGTAAATGTGACCACTATAGTAAGGTTTTCCCTCAAAAATTGTTGATTTAACTGTTATGACCTCTGTAATAAGAACAATTTCTTTTTCCAGATGTAATACTAACTAAATGACAATTCTATTTTTTAATATATATTACTCATCTTCAAAGAGTAACAATGCCATGGTCGTAAATAATGACGGATTCTCTCACTTTTGAGTACTCAAATTGTCAAAACCATTCAAATGAAGTAGGAAATTCAACGTTTCCAATTAGTGACATGGCCAGTAAATCTGGAGAAATTATACGTGCTTCACTTCATTTCATCTTTTAAATTGTTTGGTTCACTCGTCCAAAAATGTCGTAGAGGAGAAAACTCAAAATGAAGTGGCAGATGTAAGCAACGTTAGTAGAAAATAAAACACCCCTATCCATAACATTTCCATGCAAGAGAAACTTTGAATTTTAAAAAGCTATCAAAGCTTTGAAAGAAACCTTTATCTTTCTCTGAAGAGTAAATATTAAAAGGGGAAAACCAGTTTTATAATTCTTGCGTTGAAAATTATTTGCAGATTTTAAAATGTTGTTGCTTTTAAGTAACAAGATTTTTCTTCGGAATATTCTAGTTACACCAGCGTGATTCTATCAACCTGACATTGCATAAATCAACAGTTTGGGCTTAATGTTTTGATTTGTAAGAATACTACATGTAAATATGAAGTCTACTTTGAATAAATGTTTACTGAAAATGCAACTGCATGTTTGAATAAATTCATATTCAATGATTACGAGTGAATTTAACGGGCGTATTCCAGGTCTGTTGAAACGTGAGGGTACATAGTATTTTATTTTTCCGAAAGAAGTAAAATATAAAGAAACATTTTTAAGGGGTATTATGAAAGAGAAATTTAAACTCCGCAGCGTAGCATTATGCATCTTTATAAAAATTCTGCATTGTACCTTGACACCCCAAACCATTGTAAGGGAGCATTTTATTAAAAAAAACTGTATTTTTTCATTCATTTTAAATAGCGTTACCACTTGAACCCATTTCTTTCCTTTTAACTTAGCGAAATATACTAGTTTCAAAATTTTAGAAATGTAATTTTATGTTTTTATTTCAAATCAAAATTACACGTATATATTAGAATGGGAGAAACACGTTGTACATAATGGAATGTGTAAATAAATATGTACATAAATGGAAAAATGAGAGTTTTTTCAAAGTTGTAAGTATGCAGTGAATACGTAAACATTATTTTTAATTATTAGCATATCTTGTGTATTTTAAATTTATATTTCTTGCTTCAGCGAAGCTTATTCGTTAGCGTTGTTTGTGCGTCAATCAAAATCGACTGTGTTGTCGTTTGGAAAAGCACACTTGTAACAATCGGAAGGAAACGCATTTGTATCAAAATTTCGGCTTTGCTTTTGATGTGTGACACAATTATTTCCTTAGCGTTCTCTGATTGCTATCAATGTCGAGGTAACTCCAAGGTACGAAAAGTTTCTTTCGGGAAATACGTCCCCCGGAAATTTTCCGTGCATCATGAAAAGGATATTAGATAAAAGGAATGTACATATTGCTTAATAATGGATATTCCCCTGAGCTTCGTCAACGGTGAAATTTCTCTTTCATCAAGCGATAAATATTTTTGTTGTGTCGAACGCAATCACAAATCTTCGTGATATTTGAAACAATGCGTTAAATGTTTCTCAAATGCAAAAGCCCAACATAAATGCACAGATCGTAACCTAGCCATGTACTTAAAAATGCGTTACATAGTAATCTCTGCTCGTTTACAGTGATAGTCAAATATTCTTCTCTTATGGGTTTTATGTGAATATTAAATGGCTTGCACTTGAACTGTTTCATCCGATGTAAGAACAGCCCGTTGTTAGCATAAAACACGAGTTACAATGGAACAAAATACGCGTAATTTTCTTTTTTTATTTCGCAGAAGCTGTAATGGGATGATAAAACCTTCTTACTTTGATCTTTCTTAAGATAAATAAATAAAATAATACAACTGCTTAAAATATTTAGTTGACATATTGAATTTCGGTTATAAAATGTCACCCATATTATATTCATTTCATGTCTCTCTTTTTACCAGGATATGAGAATTTTAAATAAAATATTGTGAAAAACGCATTTTGTTTTGCCTTTAAAAAGTTATAAGACAAATACAATGTTCATCATGTATAAAAAATTACACAATAGAAAAGTAACAATGATTTTTCTACACTTCCATTTTTATTCTGTTTTTAAAATGTATATGGAATTTAATTCTAAGTCGTATTCGTATTTTATTTATTTTACAGACTTTGCTTTCTATAAGCATTGTATAATTTTTTATGTCTTTTTCTTTGTATTTTATATTATAACTTCAATGTATATTATTTAGTAGTACCTTTGATTTTCATAATATGTGGTAATGCAAGTGATATAATGAGTAAATGTGAAGTAAAAGTAGCTGAGACTTTATGGTTTGAGTATATTATCCTTATCGAAATGATTTTGAATGACGTGTATTGAATTATAAAAGTCTTGTATCGCTTCCCAAAATCACTGTCTCTGCAAAAATCCTGCCATATAGCCGAAAGTAAATTGGGTTTATATAAAGCTTAGTATAAGAACAATGGATTATCTTTTGGATCTGAAAATAACACTAGTAATTTTCCGAGAATAAAATTATACAAAAAACTGGTTGAGAATAAAATTAACATCTAATTGCTGTCAGAAAGTATATTTGCTGAAGATTGTGATAACTTCTTTTTATATGGGATATTTGTCTAAGTGATTACATTAAATCGAAATAAACTTAAAGAATTTTTTGGAAACTCTGTAGAACTCACATTATAACTAATATTAATTTTTGTTTTGAAAGAATTTCAAATTATAATTAATACTAATTTTTGTAAACAGTTTTATTCATGGCAATCTCAAATCTATGAAAAAATCTGTAACTCAATTTTTTAAGTTCAATAAAAAAACCAAAATTTTTAATAAACTTCGTTCAAACTAAAAATCATTAGATTACTGATACATTTTTAAAATATTATTTATATACTTCTATTAATTTAAATTTAAAATGCATAGAAAACTTTATGCAAATAAATTAAATTTCTGTTAGACATATATATGATTCCAATTGTTTAAAGACACTAAGAATCTCAATGAGTCATAATTTTATTTTTTATAGATTGCGTCATCAACGATGGAAAATTTTATGAGTCAAGTACTTCATGGATATGTGCGGCATAAAAACCCATATCACAATGATCTGCACGCAGCTGATGTTACGCAAACAGTTCATTATATGTTATGCCAACAGGGTTTAGCCGTAAGTATTTCTATGTCAAATATAATTAATATGCATTTCAAACTAGAACATAATCAGAACTGGAGAAAGCAGATAGTAGACCTTTTTAACTCACAGTAATATGGATTCCTCTTAATAAATAAAAAAAACTGAGTTTAAAATATTAGAATTTTGATGATTTCATGAAATTTAATGAATAAATGCATTGTGCTATAATTATCTAATAATTATCAATTGCTCAATGTATATTAATAGAACATTAACAAAGTAAAGACAAATATCAAATGTACCAGTTTTGAATTTTTACATTTGAAAGATGCATAAATCCATTTAAACATAATCAAAAAATGTATGCTTAGTAAAAGTTTAGAAATTCAGATGTAATCAGATATGATGATACAGTATAAATAATCTCAATAATATACACCAGAGAATATTATATATATATATATATATATATATATATATATATATATATATATATATATATGTATGTATGTATGTATATATATATGTATATATATGTATGTATATATATATATATATATATATATATATGTATATAT
>CM063502.1:152201448-152251448 GCA_032207245.1 Pardosa pseudoannulata
CAGTTTGCTGAAACTGTATCACGGATCTTTAACATTTACCTAGTCATATCTAAATATTGTCTGTATCCAAAAAGCAATACTTTTTTAAGAAGAAAAGATTTGAGTCAATTTTTGCATTGAAATAAAATATATGTTATATTTTTCTGATGTTTCATGTAATTTTGGTATAAAACTGTGACATAGTTTATTTTAAATGGAGAAGTTTTTGTTTTCGTTTATTACTATAAGTCATGTAACATCCATAATGGAATATTATTCCTCTCCATTTAAACTCCATTTTCAAATCTCGAAGATTCTTTAGCTTATGAATATGCAATGTAATCTTCAAACTCGTACCTATTCTATATTCTACGGTTTTTTGTGTCCTTATATCCCGACATCCGAAGTGGACAACGCTGTGGTCAGTTACTTAAGTTATAATACGGAAATTATAACGTTAATTGATATTGAATTTTTTTCTTATAGACGAAAGTATTCTTAAGGGGGGGGGAATATAGAAATAACATTATATTAAAGATTAAAGAACAATAATTCTATGGATTTGGGAGAGTTTTTGACAAAGACTAAAAAACGTGAATATAAGAAGAATTTTCAATTATACTTTCTACATTAGCAAATATTTCTTATTTATATCTTTACAAAGGTATGCATCATATCCTTTTAAAATGATTTATCAAGTCAGATAACCTAATCTAAATCCAAGATTGCACTAATAAATGGCAATAATCAATTCATTATGAATTTAACTAGTCAACTTTGTTTATAACACCTACTTATTTTGTTTCCACTATATATAAAAATTTGTAAGAAGATAAAACTACTGTAGGTGAACATTAGTAATTAATTCGAATAAAACCGTAAAACTTCTTCAATCATTACTATTTTTTCAGTCAAAACTCTTTTTGCAAAGTTTTTTCATTATTTTATGAAAGTAGGAAGAAAATAACTTACCTTTCTTTGTATAAATAACTTACCTTTCTGTGTATACTTGCATGTTTTATGTCAATTAAAGTTGAAATTTATCTCATAAGTTATCGGGATAATTAAAGAGAATGATCAAACAGCAGTTTCAGATGAAAATATTTTTTCAAATTAGCATTCGTTGACCAGTTAAAAGTTAAGTAAACATAAAAAAAAGATTATTTAAAAAGCTTTACTAATAATAATTTTTAAGATTATTAAAATATTTATTTAGTATTATTACTGAAAGATACTGGTTGCTGACCTTGTTTTAAGCAAATTTTAAATAAGTCCTTATCATTATATTGGATAGCTGATTCCTTCTGGCTTTTTTAGTACCCTTCTAAAAATTTAAGTTCAACGGCCAGATAGATGAAATCGTTTTTATCACATTTAAATTTAATCAAAAATTTCAAATTAATTAAATTCTCATGATAAAAATAATCTAAAGACTTAAGAATTAAATATATTATTACCTAATGTTCCTAAACTATGTTACAGTTATAATAAAGTTTAAAAATAGAGAATTCCAAATGATAACTGCTGTAACATTGTTATAAGTACGGACGCGTTTAAAAAATTATATTGGTTCATTCTAAGTGGCAATCTTCTTAAGATTTCCAGTCTTTTGTCATTAATATACACTCAACGGTAAGTATAACTTAAAAGTTTATATTTATTGCATCTTCGAGACAGACTGTCAAGCAGATGGATCTCTATATACATCAAAGTAAGTATGTTCACATATTTTTAATACTTTGGACAATCGCAATAGTCTTCATTCAGACGTACGAGAGAAATTCGTAAGTATTCTTTATTTGCAGCTTTAAAGTAAATTTAGTAAGTGCAGTTTTAAGATCATTTTACACCTTATGCTCGCTGTGCGCTGTAAAATTGATAATTAACTAAAGATTCCACTGAACAACTTTAAGATCGAACGAGGTAGTGACAACATACAATGGCACACAGGTAGAAAATATGCTAATGCACTGGTCACACACCTAGTGGGAGTTCCATGTGTAAAAACTTAATCTTATTAATGTAATAAAATTTAACATACATCACGGGCACATTTTAAACTAATTTAGAAAATTATTCGTTATGTAAGTTTAAAATCAGCTAACAAAGAGCATAAGGTGCAAAGTCTTCAGTTTTTACATTTGAGAATTTTATGGAACTCTCATTAGTCTGTATATCATGACCAGTGTAATATATTTTTATATATTTTTCTCAAATTACAGAACTGGTTGACGGACTTGGAAATATTTGCGGCACTCATTGCAGCTATTATACATGATTACGAACACACTGGGACCACCAACAACTTTCACGTAATGTCCAAGTAAGTCAGTTTTCCAATTTTTATCTGGTTACCATTTTACAGAAAGTGTATTTCTGATATGACAAAGGTTAGTAATGTAAATTTGATATTTTATGGATTTAAATGATAAAATTTGATAAAAAATGAATTAACAGAAGTTTCAAAATTAAAAATTCCGAGGAATTACTTTCTGAAATTTTCTTAGATTATAATCTTTTAATTTTTCCTATACAAGTTCATTCAGTAAAGAGAAACGTTTTTAGAATACTTTCTAAAGCTATATTATTTTTCTGAAAGAATATTGTAGTATATTTTGAATATTTTTTCAGAAATAATTCTCTGTAATTATTTTACTCAAGGGAACATTGTAAAATTTAAAAAGTGGATGGTTACTTAAAAGTTAGTTTAGTTTTTCTCAACAAACCTTTTCCCCTTTTCTAGTTATCTAAACCAAAGATTTATCACATATAATTGAAACTTCTTGTATATGAAATATATCAATGAAATATCACCGGAAGGAAAATTAAGCCAGTGGGTTAACAAAAGCTAAAATATAAGTGATATAGACATAATGTACTTATTGTATTTACAAAATACAAAGTTTTTATAAATTATTAAATAATATTTTCCTGTACTGGAATGAGAAATAAAGGGTATATCTCCAACCTCATCTCCTTTCATTACATTTCTAACGTTGTATTATACAATATAATTACGTTGATATGTATAACAACAGTCCACCTTTTACAGCATTTTACATATTTTTAGAGTAATTAAATATATATGAAAAGATTTTTAATTGAGTATTTATCATTTATATGTAACGTTTGTTATCCATATGTCTATTTGTTAAGAAAAATATTCATTTAAGTCTATTGTTAACAAACGTATTTTAAGTTACATTATTTTTTTGACAACGAATTCTTATTTACCGTAATTACGTGCGTATAGTCCGCACTGTGAAGACTCTCCTTTGTTCAGAGCACGAGCCAAAACCAGCTGATCGGAAAATCCCTCCTGTTTCGAACCGTCGACAATAACATGGCGACACCGTGTTTGGGATGTTGACAGTTCGTTTGAATAGGCGTCGAGCCCCGTGATAGGTGGCAGTAATGAGGCAGAGGATTGCAGAAACGGGACATCCAGCGAATGAGGATTCAGCTAAAAAAAACTAATTGCAACCTTAGCTGGAGTTCTCAAGTAACTGGGATCTTAACTGGCAAAAAAAAAAAAAAAAAAAAAAAAAAAAAAAAAAAAAAAAAAAAAAAAAAACCAGTTGGTGGGACCGTAACTGACCCCCAGGTATAAAAAGCCCAGAATTTTGCGACTCGAGACTTTTTACATATTAGTAACTTTGTCGTTTAATTGTAACTTACCTAATTTCATTCTGTTGTTACGTCTAAACTCAAGCATTTTCTCTCGCGTTTCTTCTCCATCTTATATTTCCCTTTTAATATTACTGCCAACAAATACTCTTAGATTGATGCAATACCATTGATAGCAAACCCAGTACTAGAGGGCTTGGCCCAGGAAGTACTGTTGCCAATCCTTCCAGAGAGGCTCCAGAGAGACTCGAGACTTTTCGACATTTTTTTACGTAGGTGCTTTGACCTCGTGGAGGGTTTCGCGTCTTTTGACCGGAGCTAGGTTTCTAGTGATTAAGTTCGGGAGATTAGTAAAGTCCGCTCATATAGGAAGCGGCAGAGTCTCTGATACGGAACGGGATATAAATTGGGTTTGCATCGCACCCTGGAAAAGCCTCCCCACTTGTATGAGATTATTTAATCTCTTTTTCTTTCGACTGTGATCGTCCTGAGGAAGCTATGCTGGCAACCATCCTTTGCAGTTCGACATGTTTTGGGAGATTAGAATCCCCTTGTATATAGCCGTATTTACTCAAGAAATAAAAGTGATTTCCAATTTTATCGTGACTGTGATCCTTTTTCCAGCTGCCTCTTCACTCGAGAACATTGAAGTCGTCACAGCACAATCGTATAATCCGCGGGCGGGATTTTATATTTAAAAATTTCATAGATCATCAGATAGTCTGCACGACTAGATAATCCATGGACTATACGTGCAAAAGCATGTATTTTAGAATGACAATATTAAATCATTTTAAGAATAAAAACCTAAGCACAGTAGAGTGCCTAAAAGTCTGGATTAGATTCAATTAATGCCATCTTTAAATTTGAAATCATTTCTTCTGCCATAGCCTCGAAGACGAATTTTAACTGAAGAAACAGAGCGGCCTATATTACTCTGTTCAAGAAACCAGCTATGTAAATCTTTTTCTAATACAGGCCATTGTATTTTTCCAAGACGATTGGATCGCTTTCATCTTATATTTTTAATGTTTCCTTTTGCTTGCGCCTATTTGTTACAGCTTTCTTGTCGACCTTCTGAATTACTTTCAGCTTGAAATCAGCAGTAAAACTGCGACGATGTTTTAAAGACATAATGAATGACCAATATTACCGTAAATCAAAACTATGAAAACAAAACACTCTGTTACTAGTGATCCTGTTGGTGAAATGACCTTCGACCCTCAACCTTCGATCTTGAACCCATCCACTCGGTGTTGTCAATCGGAGCTGTAAATAGTGACTATCGATATTTTCCCGTACTCCAGGACACAATTTAAGATTGCGCTACTTGCTACTACTGATTCGTTCTGCTTTATGGGTTGTATTTTTTTTTTCATGGTTTATTACCGATACGATGTTTTCTTGACATCTCGCGAGTTGTGCTTTTGTTTACATTTGATCATCGGCCTTACGCGCGACATGCTTTCCCCCGCCCTTCTTCCGATTTTGATGATTTGAGCAATGAACAACCAGCAGATAGTCCGCGGCTGAAGAAATTTGCTTTTTAAACACAGATAGTCCGCGGACTATACATGCGAAATTACGGTATCATCCAATTAAAAAACTTCTAAACAGTAGAAAATCGGAGTAATTTAGTACAACTGTGTGCATAAGGATTAACTTCAATCACCCCGTTATTTGAGATGTGTGACGAAGTGAAAGGAAATTGGAGTACTCGGGAAAGTTGCAGTTAAAAAAAACCTAGAAAATACTGAAACTTCCTGTCGTGAGAGTACGTAGTACTCGAATCTTACTTTAAGCATGCTGATAAAAGAGAGATAAATTTAACTTTTTGTACAAAAGAATCTTCAATTTTCTTTAAATAAATTTTCATCTTAAACTTTTACCGGAATTTCATCCAAAACGGTAAAAGTGCATGTTTTGAAGTCCGTTGGATCGTTTCTTTCTCAAAATAATGTATCTCGTCTACTCTTATTATTTGCAAATTAATCTAACCTAAAAAGCCTTATTTTGGAGTATTATTTATATTAATTGAAATTAATTTATTCAAATAAGTCCTATTCTTTAACTCTTCACTGTAGACGTTAAAAAAGATTTATTTTAATTTTTTCTTTCTTGTTTCTGTATATCAAACTACAAGAGATCAAAAATATTTTTTTTACTTTCTTTTGAAATATTTGTGCAAATGCTGCAAGATTTTAATAATTTATTTTACTGACAAATATGTCTGAAAATCTTTCACAATCTTTAATAATGGGTCCGGTTTTAAAATATGACATTTGTTTATGCATACTGTTACAATTTTTGTTCGGAAGAAAAAAAAATGATAAAACAATGTGTGGCTGAAAACTGTATTTTCGATACAGACGTTCAAAAGGTTTTGTCTTTTAAAATAAACTTTGAAAGTAATTTAATTAGGAACTTTTTCTGTGTGTTGTATAAACCAGAACAGTTACTACACAGGATTTCTAGAAACAAAAATTTCTAAACATGCCTTAGCGTAAGCATTTTTTCATTTTTTGAGACGTAGTTTTAAAATTTTCAAGGTGTTTTATGAACTGTAGATTCTTTTAATTAAATCTTTTTTCGGAAAAAAAATCGCAGGCTTAGTAGATGTTTAAAAAAGATAGTCCTACTTTAATAAATTTTGACATCACATTCGTTAACCAAAATTCCATTTATCTTAGGTTTTCGTGAAAAATCATTTAAATTGCCTTAAACTCTACCCAAAACTGAATAAAAACTTTACTAAAGAATAAAAAGTACGTAAAAATATTTAAAGTTCTCTAAGAGCTAAGTTAAACAGCCGATTGGATGGAACCAATTGTATAAAGGAGAACGAATAGGGAATGGAAACTAGGCATCTTTCAATATGCTTTGTATGCCCAACGTTTTTAAAAACTTTTCCAGATTTTCAAAATATGTTCATGGTAAAAGTCCTATGCTTTAGAAGCCCTTCACTAAAAAGTCAAAGTCATGGTTCTCTTTCGTCCTCACATTTGAAACTGGGTTTGAGTTTTCTCAATTTTTCTTCTCGAAATCTGTATCAGAGTCTGATAAAATACACCCTGGGGGCCGAATCCGAGCCAAGTAAATAAATCACGTGGAGATGACGCGGCTAGTCTTATCCAAACTAAGCTTTGAATAATGGCCGGAAATGACGCTATTTGTGCGATATTAGTACGGCAAAGAGTGGAATACCACTTATTCTCAGTTTTTTTTTTTTTGTGACACTGTAATATTATTTTTATAAACGTTCTATGTAAAATTCCAACAATGTCATTATTACTGATGACTTTTACAAATAACCTTAATGAAAGAAATTACTAATTTCAGAAGTCTAACGTGATGAAATATTTTTTCAAACGAAACAAATTCCTTCATTATATTAGTTCAAACTTTAAATATTTTTATAATAAATTCACTAAAAGGTTTTAATATTTAATGAACTTTTGTGAGGATCTGGCTCTGGCTTAAAAAAAAGTTTTCCGACCTCTAGTTTAAAATATGGCCATCGGGAGACTCATATGATGTGGTCAACTCAATTTTGTGTCGTTCCATGAACGGTTCAGTTTGGTACAAAGAACCATACAATGTACACTGAAAATAAAAAATTCCTAGCTCATTTATTATGGTGTCCTCACTTATTTTGCAGGAAATTTCTCAAAAGCTTACTAAAAGGGGAACTAGACTTATTTCTGGAAATTAATTCCCAGGTTGACATTAATCTGGGTCTCGAGTGACAATGATGACTAATGCGAAATTTCAGCTAACATCGTGGTTGCCTTATTTCAGAGTATGCATCACTTAAAACATTTCAAGGCTGAATTTGTTAAAGGGGATTTAAAAATTTCCTAGAAGTTTTCTTAACAGATTTAGTCGTAAAGAAAGATGGTACTGAATCCTTTCTGACAAGGAAGCCTCTTTCTAATTTTGTTTGAAAATTAACGTATTTAAATTCTACATGAATTATAAATAATTATGCCTTATATCATTTACTTACACTGATAATTAAATGTATGAACTTATTGTAATTTCTTACAGATCTGAAACAGCTTTGTTGTATAACGACCGAGCAGTTCTCGAAAACCATCACGTCAGTACAGCATTTCGCTTGATGAGAGATGATGATTCTAATATATTATTTCATCTCAGCAAAGAAGAATATAGGTAGATTAATCATTTCAATAACAACATTCAGAATTTTTAATCTCTGCATTTTCTTCATAACTTTATTTCTCTTTCAGAGAATTTAGAACACTGGTAATCGACATGGTTCTCGCCACGGATATGTCTTCCCACTTTCAGCAAATCAAATCTGTGAAGTCATTAATCGGACACAGTGAATTCAAGTAAATCATTTTCTAATATTAGCAAATAGTTTCCTATCTCTTCCATATTCTTTGAAAATATGAGAAAGCATTTTTCTATTAAGTTGTTAACATTGTTTAGCTCTTCATATACCATATCGCTCATATAAAGATCAATATTCTGTCTGTTTTTTAAATATATAAAAATATCAAGTCTAGTGTACTGACAAGCTTATATGAGTACATATTGATTTTTTAATTATTTGTGAACTTAATACTTGTTTATATTTACGTGATCGTTAACTTGTGAATTTTTGCTTGATAATAAGTAAAAAGTTTATCTGACTAAAAAGTAAACTTTGAAATTAAAATTCAAATTTTATGTCGTATGGGGAACCTATTATGTTCAACTGTAGACTTTAGTCATTAAATATACTTATGTAGGCTATAGAATTATCTTAAACTATATTTTTTTAATCTTAAGTTGTAAAACACCTACCTTAATAGCTTAAATACAGAATAATTTTATAGATTTAAGGAAATGTTATTTAAAACACAATCAGTCACGACTTTCTTTTTATCTCTTTACTCCTTTTCTACATGGTAGAAAATTAAATAAAATTTGTATGATAGTTTAGCATTTAAATTTACGTCTTAGTTTATCATTATTTGCAAAAACACACAATGATTCCCCTTAGCCTGTTACTGGTTAATTGTTCTGGTATATTTCAAACTAACAGAAGCATAATGTATAAATTCAAGCCTTCAGTGTTTATACTTGTAAGAATAAATTAGTCAGCAATTTTTATGAATTTCTTAAAAATGAAGTTTAGATTTTTTATCTAACTCGATTAAAAAGTCGATCACGTAAACAAGTATTACAGTTTCAACGAATTAAACCGCAGTTCACGTGTTATTTCTCCCACTTCTGACACATTCTGCTCTTATACCTGCAACAGCCCACATCCTGTTTTGGTAAGCAGACAACATACCAATATAAGACTCAATTTATCACTTACCTGTGATTTCTCGAATTTCTTTATTTTTCAAACTGCTTTCTGCTCTGTAACTAAGACCATGTAGCAGCAAACTATCAATAACAGGATTTTAAATAAGAATTAGAAATGACCCTCAGTTAGTCGCTATTTGGAAGGTCGCAATGTATCTCAGAGATACAAGCCTATTCCATAATAAATGACAGACGTTTTCTTATTTCTATATTTTTTAAACACGTTAACTGCGTCTTGTTAGGAGTAAACATAATATTCTGTAAGGAAAATCAATATTTTAAACCACATCCGGTGGAATAAAATGAAGGCAAATGAATTTTCATACTATGGCCAATGTATCTATGAGAACAATCAACTAAGAAGCCTTTACAAATATATGTATATATATATATATATATATATATATATATATATATATATATATATATATATATATATATATATATAAAGAAGAAACACATATTGTGTTTAATGATGTCTTAATTTTAAAAAAGACATTTGTATCAAATCTTTTAAATATTGAGGAAATGTTTAATTTTTATTCAATGTTTGTGCTGTTTCGTTAATATTTTGTTTCATTCTCTCATCTCATTTATAGCATCGAAAAGTCAAAGGCCTTGTCTCTCGTCCTACATTGTTGTGATATAAGTCATCCTAGTAAAGTATGGGACTTACATCATAAATGGACATTGTTACTAATGGAAGAATTCTTCTTGCAGGTAATATTAATAATATAAATGTATGCAAATGCACATATATAAACATGAAATATTTTTATGGATTTTCTTTATTTTCTCAATAATATGGGGTAATACTTTTCAGCTTTACAAAATATGCTTGCTGTGTCATATTTTTTATTGTTTATTTTAAATTCTAGAGAACTTTAAACGTATTTTTCAAAGTAGGTGAAGATAGTTATAGCAATAAAACACGTAATATAAATTAAAGTAGACATGTAGAAGGACATGTAGAAGGTAGTAGAAGGAATTTTCTTCTCTGGGTTTTAATTCACAATAACATAACGGAAAAATTGTAAATATTGTGTATTACTTGAGGGAAAATAACTTTGCAAGCAAGTATAACGTTTTTTTATGTTTTTGTGAGATGTTATAACAGTGTTGACAGGCGTTTAACTTATTACTTGTGTCTTTTGCACAACAACGCACAAAATCGGCATTTTTTATACAATAAATCTGTACATAAAAATGGACATTATTAAAATAAGAAACGGAAGATCTTTACTAGGAGTAAAAAACTAAATCTCATATTATTTGTAGAATACATTCGTTCTCAACAATTCAAGGAATTTTTTATGAGTTAGAAATAAACCTAAATAAAGCATATAGTTAAAACTATGGCAAGCACATCTAACAGATAATTTAAATTATGTTCTCGTTATTAATGCACCGTCCACATACTTAGTAATACACATATCTCGTAATACGGCAAGAGCAACATTTTCAAATTTTGATACTTTTTCAATTTACAGTTCATAATGCTTCGTTATAAGGGCAATGGCGACTTTCTGTTCAGTTTAAGCCAGTCTCTTCAGGTTTATTCTTAATATAGCATTATTTCCAGGTAACGCCACTAATTTGACTTTTTCATCACTTTATTTATTGTGCTATCACTTATTTTGACGTGTTAATTACTGTTTTGTTTGTTTGTTTAAATGAATTGCTGATTTGCAAACGTATTTAATTTAAATTTAATTGAAAGCATAAAAATATTTGAAATATAAAGACTGTGTTTTCGTTATATCCGTTAACAAATTTCTTTATTTTTTCAGCTATAATATTTCCTTTTTTAAGAAAAACTGCTACCAATATTTTAGATTACTCTTTATTGTCACATTGTTTTCTACTTTCATTTTAAAGTAAACGTTTTTATCGGAATTAAAAATAATAAAATGCTGTATGAACTAAAGACTTATTTTTATAAATGAAAAATTGGTACAGATCCAATGAAATTTGTATAGGTTACTATCAAATTTATTGGTTTTTTATACAGATATTAGCTTTAAGGCAAATTTTTAATGAATATACCTAGTCCATAAAGTATGGTGGGGGTGTACTTAAAAAGTGTATACCAAGAAATAATTAGTTCTGCTAATCATCGGTGCGCAAGTCATGAGTAGTAAGAAAATTTTTTCGGGTCACCAACAAAAAAAAAATTATTGGACAAGAAATTTCTAAGAATAAATATGAATTCCCTTCAACAAGTATCAGTCACCAGTTAAATAGTAAAGAAATATTTATTAAAATAGAACTATATTTTCTTGCCAAGTAGTCGTGACAAAAGTTTACACAAAATAAAGAGTCGCGAACGAAAATAAATTTCTCGCCACTGCACAACGCTGAATTAATAAGCATCGTTTCTCAATATCATATAACATTTGACGAATAAACATGCTTTATATTTTTTTAGTAGATTGGAAAACAGTTCAAAGTTTACAATAAACTTTTAAAGAAATAAAAAACGATTCTCTAAAGAAGCAACAAATTTAAAGTAGAAATAAAGAATCCACAGGAGTTAGATTTGAACAGTTTAACATCGTGATGAAGAGAATATATACCGCTAAGTACGCATAAAACACTGTCACATATAGATGTATTTATACATATTACAACTGTATATATATACAGAAAAAATGCGACAGAGATGTGTAATCTCCAAATCCAACATAACTTCCAACCAATAGATGTAACTAGAATTTTAAAGGAATGTAAACATAGCAAATATTTCGTAATTTATTTTTCCTTTTTTATAATACACCTGACAGTGTTTTGTACAAATCCAAAAACATTGTAGTAACGATATTTTTAAGTTACATATTTTATAAAAATTATATGTCATAAATTTTTAGATCACTTCAAATCTTTGTTTTTACCTAAAATAATGTGCAAAATCCCCCATCCCCCCAGTTTGTATCATGCATTGGAATCGCTTCTCACTCCAAAGTAGCAAGTATATTGTGGTTTTCCCTTCTATTCTCCGAAATGTTTTCCTATTATCATCAATAAAATTCTACAGGTACATGCAAAGCTTTACGTACAGCCAGAAACAAGTTTATATGCTTCTATGAAATTCATCACAACGCAGATTAGCTGGGTAATCAATGCCTTAATGTAATTAATAACAATTCAGTGTCACCCTTAATATCTATATTTACATTCTTTGTAAATTAACTAGTCAGATGAGTTTCAGCTGCATTTATTCTCTTAATTACTCATTCATAACCTGTATGAGCTTATTCATATGCTATATATGATATATATAACAAAATACAGGACAAACACACACGCGCGCGTGCGCTCACAGATATATATATATATATATATATATATATATATATATATATATATATATATATATATATATATATATATATATGCCTTATGATATAAAAAGGATGTATGCCAAATAAAAATACATAAAATTAAATAACAAAAGTAAACCAAGTAAAAAAGGAGAAAACTCTATTATATTAAAGCAGACTTTAAGTATTGTCATATGAATTACGCTACTTAATTTGCTTGAATAATCTTAAAATGTTATTAAAAGTAAAATACATCCAGTCGTCCGATATGGCCCGATATAGAGAAAAAATGTTCTATCTGCATATTTAATCTCCAAAAAATTTGACCTGCCCTAAACCTTCCCAAAGTTTACTTGAGTTACCATGCAAGATATTGATTCAGCCATTTAATTATGTATAGAAAACAAACTGACAAATATACTGAAGATTTTAAGTTTGGGGTGCGTGTGGGTGGAGATAGGGGGAGAGATAGGGGGGACGGAGAAAGAGAAAGTAAAATAACCAATCAAAATGCATCAAAAGCTGATTTTATGTAATTCGATAAATTGTTCACAAGCAGCCATTTCCGCTGATACGACTCAAATATTGAAGTTGGTAGAGAAGATACTATAAGAACTTTCACTTTAAAGATGAATGACTCATTCCAAAGGGAAGTGACCCGCCTACTTGCAATGCAGTGTGAATTGCATCTATGAAGGATTCATTGCAAAGACCGTCATCCATAGGTCTAGTGTCTTAACACTGTGAAATATTTTGAAATCTAAATCTTAACTTATGTTAAAATGTTTTAATATTAACCTATAGTCTTAACACTGGAAGGCCTATTGGACTTATTTCGACTCTAAGCTATGTATATTATTTTTATAAAATCCAGTAACATATCACCATACAATATATATATATATATATATATATATATATATATATATATATATATATATATATGTCAGGTCTAAAAGAGGGGTAGTTGTAAATTACGTAAGTTATAAAGCGATTTTAACAAGGGAACTCTTTTATAATAATAAAATAAATGAAAAAGACCCACGCTCGCGTAAGCTTTTGAGATCATCCGGTCAGGCGGAAGCATTTTGAAACAATTTGATGAGCTTGCAAACAGATAAGATCAGTCAGCGCGTGGACATGGAACTGTGAACACCTATTCCACGCTTAGCTCCGCCACGAACAATGAAAATGGCGCAGGTTTTGCTTTTAGAAGAAACGATGATTTAATAAAATTATTATTATCAAGAAGACTGTTTTCCATTCGCCTTAACTCTGGATCACGACTTTACACACATTATATATATATATATATATATATATATATATATATATATATATATATATATATATATATATATGTGTGTGTGTGTGTGTGTGTGTGTGTGTGTGTGTGTGTGTCAGGATTTAAATGGTAGGTTAATTTTAAAAGATTATAATTAGGGATTCTGTACTGAGAGTGATGCAGCGTGAGGATGCAGCGTGAGGCCACATAAATACGGCTCACGCGCAGTGATCTGTAACAGAGAGCAGTGTGCACACTCCGCAGACAGAGCTGTGGCTACCCGAGGCAGCTAAGCCTGCCTTTGTTAAAAGTTGGGCGCCAATGTGCGACGCCATTGAAGATGATTGATGAGTAGTGTGCTCTGAGATTTGAATAAAGCTATGAAAATGTACTCAGGACTCTAGTGTCATTTAGTGATAGCCTGACATATATATATATATATATATATATATATATATATATATATATATACATATATATACATATATATATACATATATATATATATATATATAAATATATATATATATATATATATATATATATATATATATATATATATATATGTAGCGTATATATAACAAGAATACGAATATTCAGGATAAGTTTTATAACATCTTTATTATGCAGAGTACAGAGCAAAAATCCTGAATTTCTCAGTTCTTCTGAGACGGATCTTGGTGATGGGTGCACACATTGTCAAGATCAGGTTGAGGAAAGCTATGAAATTTCAGAGACTAAGACACAAGGCGAGTTAAAAGAAATATTAGGAAATTACACAGATATTTTTCCTACATATATATATATATATATATATATATAATATATATATATATATATATGCACATATATATATACATATATATACATATATATATATACATATATATATATATATATATATATATATATATATACATATATATATATACATATATATATATACACATATATATTTATACATATATATATACATATATATATATATATATACATATATATATATATATATATATATATATATATATATATATATATATATATATATATATATATATATACATATATATATACATATATATATATATATATATATATATATATATATATATATATATATATATATATATACATATACAAGCTGACTTTCAGATGTTTCAGTTGGTCTTAAAACTATATGTGTAAATTTATAAACAATCACCCCCATCCCCTCTCCTTCTCACTCTGTGTGTCTGTTCTGGCCTGTACAAGATTTTTCTATAAAAATATTCATCCCGATTTTATAAAAGAAATATCAGCGTAAAGTAAATTATCAATATGAAAACTTTTTTATAAGTTTTAACTTAATACACACATGCATGCTTATAAATTGAAAGAATTTATATGTGGAACAAAATATTATATCAAATACAAGAACATATGTACCGAGTTTGAGATGAGTTTTCGTTCGTAAGTGTAAACATGAATAAATTGCGATAATTTGGTGTAAAAATTCCATTGTCTTTTTTTCTTGTCCTTCTCGTCTACTCAGCAAGACTGCGGGTCGGAAATATCCGCTCGAAACTTCCTTCGAGATAAGGTAACGGCCTTTATTTCATGCATATATGTGTGTGTGTGTGTGTGTGTGTGTGTGTGCGGATCGACATGCAGAGCAAGTAGCAAGGTTCCGAGAGTTCGAGTGTTAACAACTATTTGCAACTACGACCAATCGAGTTTTGTTCAGCAATACGTGGAAAACTCGATTGATCATTGTCAAGTTATGGCATGTGGATTAAGCTTACTGTAAGCTTTCTATGCACTTTTTCACTAAGTTTCATTTTTACAAGCAGTCACTGTGAAAACTCGTTATTTGTATTCAGCTATAAAGTATGGTACCATCTGGAGAAATTGTTAAGGAAAGAAACAAAGAAACCTATCGGTTCAAATACTTAACGGTTTAGTAAAATTTAAACGTGATATGAATGAAATTTTAAAATCCTATTACGAATAAGATTACGAATGAAACTGCAGATTTTCTTTTCTACTATTACATCTAGAACCTTCTCGATTGAATGACAACCTCTAATTCGTCAATGATAATCTATACATATGTATGGTTTTTATGGATAAATTTTAAGTGCGTTCAATAATTTTTATAATTTTATAACGCTCCTATATTTCTGGCAAATCTCCTAGCTTACCAATCAATTCGCTTAACGACGCATTCGTCGGAACGAAAATTGTCGTAAAGTGAGGATGCTTGTACTGTGTTTATACGTGATTACCAAATAAATCTCTTATAAAGAAGTACTTCTTTTGTTATAAATGGCATTCTATAACGGTTAAAATGACCTCTGATTACTAATGAGATAGGCTGTAACATTCAGGGTAACTTAAATTGTACATTTTCTAGCAAGTTAGCTTTAAGATATTCATCAATATGTATTTAGTAGAAATGACTCGGAGATTAATTGGTTAAGCTAGTATCAATATAATTATATAAAAAATCAGTTTTAAATGAAATTAAATTAAAAAAACAGCGCAAATGATGTCGTGACATGGTAGAAGTTTGATTAGCGACTAATTAGAAGAATTTTTTAAATTAACATATACAGAAAATAAATGAGGAGACTCTAAGCAAGAAAAGGATGCAGGTGATGAATTTCCCCTGTTTATTTGCCTGAGCCAACTTTCAGAAATAAAAACGTGATTAAATACAGATCGTGATTTCCAGCCGTGACCAACCATGTAAACTTTATATACTAATAATTGCATTTCATAGATTCATTTAAGATAAGAAATTTGATTGCAATACTTTTTGCTTTAATTCATTCCATAAATCACGATTATATTAGCTTTTCATTATAAAATTTAAACGCACAGCTATTTTGGTTGAAGATAAAAAATAATTTTATCTTTAGTGTCAAATTAGTTGAGTCATGACATTTCACGTAAATGAGGAACTGGTCTGTAATAACTGTACGTGAATGTATGCATATATGCAATATATTAAATAAGGGCCTAATAAGGGCCTGAATTATTTTCCCTGAATTTAATTCCTTCTTCATGATGAAAAAAAGAGACTCAATTCAGAGAGCACAATAATTTCTTTTTCCCAGTAACAAAAAGCATTAACTTCTTAATCATTCTTAAGGATTATTACACTTTTTTTTCTATGTTCTTTCAATGGTTCTCATGAGAGTTTAGTGATCCATCTCTGTTCTCGGACTACTGATTCTTGTAAGCTTGTAGTCCTGGCTATTTCAGGAATGCTGAACTAGGATAATTTCTCGAGAGATTAGCATGACCCTGCTTTTGATGCAGTTCAAGGTCAGTTCATTGGCTGTTTTTGAGCTGTACAGGCGTGTTGAAGATTCATTCTGATTTTCAGAATAAATTAAAGTTACAGGAGACTAACTTGCGAATGTCTTTTTGAAGAGTGCGTCATTTGTGATATGTGGTTGAAGGTGTGAATTTTGTCCAGCCCTCGCAAATCAGATAAAGGCAGGTCTTTCCCCAAAAAATTATGTGTCTAAAATTTTTATAATTGTGCAACAGGGATAGTACTTACGATAGACAACGTGGGTATCGTACCTAATAAGCTAATAAATTTAAATAACATTTGAAATAAAATTTACTCTTCAAAATATTTGCATTTCATTTTATCAATTTATAAAGCAACAAATGAACTGGGGGAAATCATTCTCATTCTTGAATCGGGTAAACTCAATGAAATATCATAAGAGAAAGACAACATACTAGTGAAAATTTCAAGAAAAATAGTTTAACGAACTCAATATAAAATTTTAACTTAACTCAGCCTTTAAAACTGTTTTGCAATTTTTATTTTAAAATATAACAGGTGTTTATCTGATTCCAAAAATATACAGTTTATGTAGGATTCGAAACTTAAACCTAGGTTAACGAAGATAAGAGAATGTAAACAACCCTGGTACAGAAAATTTAAAGTTATTTAAGTTCTTCTCCAAATCTATTTCTTCTGTAATTTGGTACACTTATGAAAACTATCCTTCTGAACGACGCGAAATTTTTGTATTAATATTTCTCTGGTGTCAATTCAATCAATGAATATAATTTCTTTAACAAATATTGTTTTTTTATTCATGAAATTTGTAAAAAAACATGTGCTTTTTTAGAATTTCAATTGTTTTAATTCATTTCTTTTTATAAAATTTTGTACTTAACATAATAGAATTAAAACAATTTTACTTCAAAATAAATACATTTGTGCTTGCAGTAAAATATACTTTAAGATTTTAAAAGCAACAGAAAAAATTTTAATCGTATCTATGCATAACCAAGTATTGTACTACAGTTTCGGTACTTAAGGTATGGTAAGTACTTATTTCATCCTCTATATTTATTTAAAAGATGAAAATAATGATGTTTGCTTTGTAATATAAAAGAATAAGAATGTAATTTACAGTAATCTATTGTATGTGTATATAAAAGGGATGTATACAGTATTTTAAATGAGAAATTTCATTTAGTTAAAAATAATGAGGGTTTTATATTCTGTGATTTTCAGAAGATTTTCATATTATTCTGTGAAGTCAAAAACCTATATTTATTTAAAAAATGAAAATAATGATGTTTGCTCTGTAATATAAAAGAATAAGAATATAATTTACAGTAATGTATTGTATATTTATATTAAAGTGATGTATACAATATTTTAATTAAGAAATTTCATTTAGTTAAAAATAATGAGGGTTTTATAAATTGAAGATTTATATATTCTATGAAGTCAAAAACCTCTCAAGTTTCCTTAAATAATTAAATGTGCAGTGATCAATAGCCGATTTCTTAAATCTTCCGAATAATTATGTAATATTTTTTTCATAAAACTGTGATTTAAATTTTTAGGTAAAGTTCTGTGTCAATAGATACAACATTTATGTCTTATTTTATTTTAAATGCCAAACCACGTAAATAACATAAGTTTTTCCTGGCTAATATTATACTATCTGGCTTAAATGTACAATTTTTTGGCTTATCAGTTGTTGACAGCATCCATGGTTGAAACCTTTTTTATTAGTAATGGACAATAATTTTTTATACTGATCATAGATAAAAGGTAATTCCATATAAAAAGTTTATCCTCTTAAATCTTGCTGATTATCACTTCATTATTACGTTATGCAACAGAATGTAGCGTCTTCTAAGTCTGCTTTCTTTTAGTAATGTGTAGCATTATTTTTTTTTAATTATTATTTTTTTTTTGTTCTTACATTTCGCAGTATCCATGACTCAAGTTTTTTTCGTTGTAGACGGGCACAGAGGAGCACCAATTAAAAAAATATTCAATCCCATAGAGAGTTAGTCTTGCAGTTAAAATATGTATATTTCAGAACTGAAGGCAATGGGATGTCTAAATGGACATCGTTTGTAAAAAGAAAAAAAACCGCTGAATATTACCATTAAAACTGCCGTAAACATCGTTTGCGGTTTGGAAAATTTTTCGTACAAGAACTAACTAGAAAGTGACTTGAAATGACTAGTTTCAGCATCAAAGGAAAATGGTATAATTTGTAAGAAAACTCTTCGTGGAGAAAAAAAAATTAAAATCAGCAGGGAAAGTCATAAGAAGAGTCAGCTATCATACATTCAAAATATCGCAAAATTTCGTTTAAAGTAATCAGTGAATACTTTAAACGAAAAATTGACATATCAACATCTTCATATGTTTTTGGAAAAAAATCACATAAAAAAAGAAAAGAATGTACAATTTGTATAAAATATAACAAAGAAACTGCACAATAATAAATTCCTAACGTAAGGACATCCCCAATATACATATTTCATGCGAATAAGAACTGTAGGAAGCAATTTCGCAGTCGTGGGGAATCTCACCCTCAATGTATCATAAAAAAGAATCAATGACGATCACATAGGGAACAATCTACTATGAGTCTCAACCACAAACTTAATGTAGAACCTTTTAAATCAGCTGTGTTTTTATTGTTACATATATATATATATATATATATATATATATATATATATATATATATATATGGGGGGGGAGATTTATTCCCACGGTGGAAAAGATACACAAAAGCTTAACTAAAATGAAGTTATTTAATTAAACTATTTACACATTGTATACAGAATAGGTGGTGTCTAGGGACAGTTAAAATAAAACTGGACATCAGTGCCCGTCTGGCATAACATCAGCGCCCGTCTTGGCGATCAATCGGTCATCGAGAAGTGCCGTCCGCACTTGTTACCGTCTAACTCGCATCAGGCATCCGTCTATATCGGCGTTCTACCGGAAAGTGTTGTTGCCACTCTGTAAAAAGAAAACTTCGCTTGCTCGGAGTAAATTCACCTTTCTGAACATTGCCAAGGGTACCATGCCTATATATATATATATATATATATATATATATATATATATATATATATATATATATATATATATATATATATATATATATATATATATATATATATATAACTATTATTGCACCTTCATTTTGGTGAGTGGTTCCGAAAATGGTTCCTGCGGACTCAAGGCTTCGTGTTGTTACTGCTCAAGGGGTACGTGAACCATAAAAAGTAGTTTGAAGGTATGTGAGAAACATTTAGGGATCCATTAAAAGCTTAAGATAAAGTTTTTTTTTTAAATGTGACCCATTTCATTTTTACGAAAGTTAAAATAAATACATATAGCAAAACATATAAATACATACAGCAAAACTACCAATAAATAAATTGGTAGTTTTGATGGTATTGGTAATTCTTTTTTACTGTTGTTTTGAAACCAAGAAGAAGATTTGCTCTCTTATTGTCATCAGTTAATGCTTTAACAACACTTAATTGTAAAATAATATTTTTATTATTCCAAACAGTAGGTAATAACTTTAACAGATATTACTTTAAATACCAAATTTATTTATATTTCGTATTTACTTTGTTATTAAAAACATCGAGGTTAAATTGTAATTTCAATATTATATAACTGTATAGTTATTTCATTTGAACTTTCATGGCAAGGTGTTTGCTATGAGGAAGGGGGGCAGTGGGAAAAAAAAGTTTAGTAACTAATGATCTAGGTATATATATCTTTAAACAGTATATTTAAATTCTAAATTTTAATATATGGTCTTTTTCTTAATTCTGATTTCTTAAATTCTAATTTTCATTTCAGGGTGATAAAGAGAAAGCACTTGGACTTCCGTATTCCCCCTTATGTGACAGAAACACTACACTCATCGCTGAATCACAAATAGGTAAGTATTTCAGTTTGTTTTTCTCTGCCTTACATTATATTGCAACCAAAATACCTTTTAGCAGAAATTTCTTCAAAAATTAAATTGTTCAATCGAAAGGGGTGTGGCTCATGAGTATTGCTTAAAAATGGAGCAAATTTTACTTTATAAACAAAATTCTTCCTCCAGTAACCCTTTCACATTCCCTGTTGATTTTTTCATGAATTGAACTACCATCTACAAAATTGCTTCAAGTGATTGTTTACATTACAAATGACTTATTTTTGTTAAATATTCAACGTTAAAAATGTAAAAACTTATAGGCTAAACATTTAAAGCTCTAATTTTATTATCAGTGTTTTAGATAGTTCACACATAAATTTATGAAAAAATAACATCAAACTGCTGAACTAAGAAAGTGCCCAAGCGTTATCTTGTTAACCGGAGAGTGCGAAATATTTCGTCATACTAGGAAAATGATTCCAATGAGCATGACGACATTTTCCGTGATGAAAATTTTTAACAGGTGTATATATATATTTTTTTTTACTGAAAAAAAAGTCCCCTCTATGTAATAAGTTTAACAGAAGGTAATTCCTAGTTAACAGGTTAATATATTTATGTAAGACATTTTCTTAAATAGTGTGTTGGAAAGGCTCATCGATATAATGAAAATATCGATACAAATTTCGGTCGTAACCGCACTTCATTTATGTAAATTTAATGAATCAGCCTTGTTATAAATTAACTTCCCGGTAGGTTCCGGGGTTGTCTTGTCTTGCTTTTGCCTTGTGTTTAATATTGATGTAAATAAATATGTTGGTAAGAAATATCGAAGTACTGTGTTTAAAAATACCTTGTATGTGTAATTTGTTTTGTCGTTCAAGCTGGATGAATCAACATGCAACGTAATTTAACGCCAACATAGTGCTTAGTGTCCAGCAGTCAAACCTTATATATGTCAAATAAACAACCTTTAACTGTTAAAACATTTGAGATGGCCAATTTTTTTTAAATATTTAATACTGAGTAGAATACGAAAATAATTAAATTAAGCTGGTTATCTCCAACGTGTTAATTCTCCAACGTGACCCCAATCGTTAAGGCAAGGATAAATATTTAATGGTAACAGATTCAAATATTAAAGCACTCATATCAAAATACAACCTAAATATAACAATAGCGGAATTATGTAAATATAAATTTTCTCCTATGCCTATTTTCTTATGATAATGTATACATTTAATAATATTTCCGGATTCAGAAACATATATCGCAGGACGTGGATTCGCGTAGGAATAGAAATCGCGTGAATACATGTGAGTGATCCCGAATGCTTTAAGGAGGGATTCAAATTTCCCATCCGATTTCCGCCTAACTTTTTCGCCTTTATTATGAATGGAATGTTTTGGGCACTCTGAAAAAGACGAGAACGCGAAAACGCGGAATCTCATTCATCGTTTAGTAATGCATGTAAATAATGGGTTTGAATTCGAAAGAACCAACCAACTGAGCTGCATGGGTTTTTCAAAGTTTCCTTTTTGTGTAAACCTAATAAACTATAACCTCTTCCCTCAAGTACATTGTGAATATCGGGGAAAAGGATGATTTGGACAAAGTAATAACCAAACCATGGTTCTTCCAGCTATAATAAAATAATAGTATTAAATACCTAGTTATTGGGAGGAGAAATGCACACAAAACAAAAAAAAATTATTTTATGAATTTTTGAAACATTTACTGAAATATATCTGCAGTAAAATTTAACAGAATATTCGGTATAAGTAATTAGATATTATATAAAATAATGAAGAATTAAACTAATTAATTCAATAATTAATCCGTTATAAGCCGATTGTTTACCAATTCAATTTTCCGAGAAAGTTTCATTTTACTTAGTAGGGGTATCATGCCAGTTGGTGCATTAGGAGAGCTACAATCTTTGTTGTTAACAGAAGTATAGTTATAGAAGTTTCATTAAAGTAATAACACATTTCTAATTCAAAGTTGTATAATAATGTAATTTGTAAGCATTAAAATCATAAAATAAACTACGTATATTTAACCCTGTCTCTAACTTAATAATAATAATTAAAATATTAATTTTTGTAATTGGTTAGGCTTAAAAAAGCATTCTGGATTAAACGGAAAAACATTGTACAACATTATCCTATTAAGCATAATCCTAGGTACATCAAAAAAGGCTTGAATGACTGGGGGGTGTAAATGAAACTTAATATAAAAATTAAAACAAACAATGCCTACAGATTGTAAATTTTATACCTATACTAACATTTTAAATTGTTATAAAGAACACTAAAAAATAGTATAGCAACAAAAATCAAACAAAATTAAAATGTTTTGTTTCTATATTCACTCTAACAAATCTGGGACATAAAGTGTTCAATCTTGTGCTACCTGTTTTCAAGATTTAACTTAAACTTGAAGCCTAAATATGAAGGCTAAATGAATGAGAAATGTATAAGAGGTGAAGGTAAGTTTATAAGAAATTTTATAAGCTACTTTTCATTACTTGAATTGGAGCCTCATATGAGGTTCGGGGAAGAGAGAAGATTCATAACAAAACGTATTTACAGACATTTCATATTAAAAAATTTAGTATTATAATGAAAATGCCTAAATTTTGAATGGTATGCCTATTAAACTAGTGATGTCTTCATTTCGACATTCATCAATGAGTAAATATTTGTTTGAATAATTGTTAACTTTATTGTGCAAAACCTCAGAATCAGTATCGCCAAAGAAATATATTTTTTTTAATTTTGTGATTCATTTTTCCTGACATCGTTAAAATTCATAAACTGTAAAAATAAAAATCGATAAAAAATTATAACAAATCAAAATGAATCCATAAAAATAGGTTAATAACAAGAATTTAGTTTCAATTATATTAATTTGTTAAGATTATTTTACTATAACCTAAGTAATGATTATCACACATTGCTGGAACAAATCAACTTACTCATTTAGAAACGTCTTTTTTATTAGAATCTGGTATATTCTGGACAAAGGGACATGTACAAAGGGATTGCGTGAATATTGCTACAAAATTCAAGGAACCCAAACCACTCAGGTCTCAAGTTCAAATTCCGATGATTATAACCATAAAAAGACCAGTTATGCAATACTGTGGTTTACACAACTGAAAAAAAAATACATGTTTTCATAGAAGAGAGAAATATTACAAAGCGATCCAATTCATATTAGAAGATAATAGTTTTTTAATAGCTGTTTCTATATCTCAATTGTTCATTTGAGTTAGAAGAAATTGTAATTCATCTTATATAATACTTTCCACTAAATTATAATTATTTATTTATTATAGTAATTCTCTACATTATCTACAGTGTAAATTTTCTGTATTAGCTGAATTTCATTAGCATTAACAACTCTTTTCTACATTGTAATTCATTTATCGGCATATGTAACCGAAAAACCTCCTAATTAAAACAAATGACCCCACTTTTTTTTTAACCTTTTAAAGTTCACCAACATAAATTCTTTAAAATTTAATGAAATTAGTTTATAAATGTTATCTATCAACCTTATAATTGTAAAATATATGAAAAATTTTCTTTGCATTCTTAAGAGGGGGTTAACATTAGAGGATACTTAGGGTTATAGGAGTACTGACAAATCCACTCCCCTGTACAGCGATAACATAATACTTTTTTAAAATTTTAATTATATTGGTAGAACAATAATTAAATATCCTTAATATAATAAATAAAAAACTTAACAATTCATAAGGTGTTTTGGATAGATATTTTTTATTTGTGGTCGTCAGTGAGAAAAATCGAATTACTGACTTTCCATGTGTAGCAAGTTTAAATACATATATTTCAAAATGAACAATAAATTAAATGTAATGGTATCATCTGTTGTAAGTTCAAAATGTTAAAAACATAAAAAATTGAAAAACATCATTCGTATATCTCTATAAAAGTAAAGAAAAAAGATATTTAACAGGTGGTTTCACTGCTGAACCACAGTCCGCTAAAGGGTTAAAATGTTTCGTCTGTTACAATATTAACATTCATCTGAATGCAATGTTTAGTAAAAAAGTATTAAATTAATTTGCCTACCGTTTAAGTATTTTAAGCAAAAGGGACATTAAAAATACATATACTTTTCAATTTCTTTATAATAATTGATGTGCAAATTGAAATCTTAAATATGTTCGGCTTTCTAGGTAGGTTACGACTTAGATTAAGAAACAAACATGAGGATTTTTTTTTTCAGATCCCGTACGGTTCGAAGTATTTTTCTTTGCCATTCTATATATAAAAAGCAATAATGCTAATTTCATATCATCCCAATTTTCAAAGCCAATTTTTTAATCCTGTACATTAGACTAATTTACATAATTTTTCAGATCTACTACACTGTTAATACCCATTTTTAAGTTCATAAGCAATAGTAATGTGTATGAAAGGAGACCTAATACTGAACTTTTTCCTATGAACTCTTATTTTACTTTGAGACAGAAACGATGTTTCAAATTAATGATACTTAAAAAGTCTAAAAAAATCCATGTTATCTATTAATGAATATAGTTACAGTTTAAAAATTATACCATACAGTTAATTTGTATTATCTATAATGTATGAGTATCAACATCACTCAAGCTGCACAGAAATTTGAAAGTCATTTACATGTATCACACTTAATTTCAGTCTTCTAAAGTTATTTTTGCTTTTGGAGTTTCCTTGGTTACAATTCTTGGTTAAAATGGCCTGGAAAAATAAAAGGATTCAAGCATTTCAAGCAGTTTTATTTAGTTTCTAGAATATTTATGTCACAAATGATTTCATAAATTACTCGCTTATATCCTTTCTAAGATTAAATTTAACAAAATTATAATCTAATGAAAAAGTTTCCTTGGTGTTTTGAGTTAAAATAAGTAAAATAAATTATACGCTAGATGTAAGCAAATGGCAAATCTTCAGATTTGCCGTTTGCCTACATCTAGCGTATAATTTTACTTATAACTCAATAGTAAAATCAACTCTACTCAACTCAATCTGAAGATTTGCCTACAGCTAGCGTATAATTTTAGTAAACAGTTTTTCCAACAATTTTAATAAAAAAAATTCGGCGTGCAATTTATTTTCTTAGTAAATGAATGAGTTCTCAATAACTTAAATCTCCTATGCAACCAGATGCGTCCGGAATTTTAACAAGGGCCACTAAATTGTCAGCGTTACAGTTTCCGATGCCCAAGGTCAACACACTTTTTTCTCCGAATCTTTTTCCGTTATCTAAAAGATTTATTCAGAACATTCAGCTTTAGATGCCTGCACAGTGTTAAATATATAAAATGGCTAACTGGTGTTCCGATGACAGTAATTCGTCAGACTGTTTTCCCGTCATTTTCTCATGAATAGTAGGTAGAAGATTGATGTTCTTAAAACGAAAGTCTCGAATAACAGCAACTTACTGAAATAGGAACCTCAATCCTAAGTACTATCTGTTGCAATCTCTGTAAGCAATGTCATCAGAGAAATCCGTCATTTCATCAGATCTTATAATCTAATTCTATTGCAGAGACTTTTTATCCTCGAGAAAGACTTAAAGGGATTGTTGCATATATGCGTAGTATAGTTGATGATAAACTCTTCAAACTGCATTAAATGAAAAAAACCGAAAAGTAGGTTTAGATACAATTTGTCCAGTACGTTTTGTAAGTACCCTCAAAATCTGTTAGATCTACTGTTACTCATTTCTCCTATATAAATTATGATTTGCAATACAAACATGTCTACCATTAAACTGAAAATTATGCCAGGAAATTTAAAAAGAAACTACCAGTAAATCTCAAATACAAAAATATATCTATATTCTGTTTTTATTAACACTATTTGTACCCTATTGTTCATTTATCAGCTTAGTAGCTTAATGAATATCTAGTAGTACTGCATGATACAGTTCGTGAAATTTATATTATGTAGATATTCGAGGAAGAGTAACTGTTCATCTGTCGTACACGGAGAATGAAACCCATCTTTTAGAAAAGTGTTTATCTTCTGGTTTTGTAGTGGCATGAAGTGCAAAGTTTAACTCGTCAAAACGATGTCAGAAACGAAACTTACAATGTATTTAGAAAAGGGGTAGAAGCTGGTTAGACCACCCTGTTTTTCAAAACATTCCCATGATACGGTTAGTTTCTTTTGTAGAAGAGTCAGTCAAGTTGCCCCATTCAGGAATAGGAAATTGAATGACTCAGCCATAAATTTAAGGGGGCTGACACCTGACACCTACAATGACTCTCAGCGTGAGAGAGAAAACATTTGGTGCTAGAAACGTAAAAAAGTTACAATTCGGCCAACGAGTAAAGAATTTGATAGATTATTTTCTGCAGCTCGATCGCTTTGCCCTAATATTATGTCTTCATTAGGTAATAAAACTTTGACAAATTATTCTTTTTCTACCAATATGCATTTAAAAAATGTTAAATTATAAAAGTTATCTATTGCATCTATACACTGTCTTTTGCATGTTTACATTTTATACTTAGTGGGGTTTTTTTTATTTTTATTAATATTTTTATAAATTGATAAATAAATTGATTTCGTTATTTAATATTTTGTCGAGATCTACACATTTACAATTTACATTAATTCCTATTAATTCAGTGTTTTGTCTTTTGATATAAATGCAACTGATATTTAACTTTGATGCAAAATCTAAATTATTATGATTATTCAGTCCTTAAAATATACTGGTTCTGTTATTCAGAGAAAAAAAACCTATAAATTATCCGTAAACCACTATTCAGATTTGAGTTTACCGAATTACTGGTAAATGAAAAAAGTCAGTAAATGTACAAGCCCTAGTACCTAAACTTTTCTTTTTAAATCGCGATGGGCCGCCTACCTTCCCTGCCTTTCCCGATATAATATATAATAGAATCTTCTCAATTTTCATCATTCTCAAAGAAGGAAGAACTTATTTTCTCCTTATTCTCTTCTACCTGCTGACTTCCAAGAGAGAGAAAATTCAGACCCACATACTTTTCTTGGATGTTTTCTGAGTTTACTAGGAGTCGTTTTGCTCATCTACCATTTTCAAACCTGCTAACCCCGTATTTTACACCAGATTGCCTACTATTTGTCAATAGGATACCGCCTACCTTAATTAAGATTTAAAGCATTTTCTGCATATCCGAGAGATTTGTCCTAATGACGAATGAAAGGTTCTAACCTGAGGCTCCATGTATCGAAGGTATACAGGTTTGTCCATAAATTCATAAAATATTTATATTTACAAGAAGGCTATAGGGAGCTACACGTGTTGAGTTCTTCAGTTTGAGTTCAACCGCTCACAGAAACGAAATCAGGAACTTGAGCATGCATTAATTTGGAAGCATACAGACTAGAAAATGAACACTAAAATATAACGTGTACATAAATTCAAAATTTTGATTAAGAAAAACAAATCAGAAACAGATGTAAAAAGAAAAATATAATGTTGTTAAGGATAAAATAGCACTCTGTGAGAAAATAAAGCAGAGTCAGTAAAAAGAATTAAAGATAAAGCAGTATAAACTAGGAATTACGATTGACTTTGAGTGGTAAGAGAAAATGGATTCTTTGAGAGTCGTAATATCTGTGAAGTGAAGAAAATTTAAAAAAATATATAATCACGAAATACCTACACTGTATGATTTTGATAATTATGTCCACAACTGACAGTAATCTCTACTGTGACGAAGAAAGTTGACCTCAGAGCTAACTTATTTAGGAAGTAATCCTAAGTAAGTAAGATACATAAAGTTTTTAAAGAAAGTGAACTTTGTATAAAATATATACTCGGGGGAACTCACCACGTCAAGGCCCCTGCACAAGCCTTAGTTTGTCCTTTATACTATTGTTAGAAAAGAAGACTTTATCTGACTATGTGATTTTAAACAAAGGTAATAATAAAAAAGTGATGGTAAAAATTTTGTTACATAATTCCATAATGCCAATTTTTTTAATATAGGTAAGCTTCAAACCGACATACTCATATATATATATATATATATATATATATATATATATATATATATATATATATATATATATATATATATATATATATATATATATATATATATATATATATATATATATATATATATGTATGTATATATATGTATGTATATATGTATATATATATATATATATATATATATGTATATATATATATATATATATATATATACACGCACATACATAAGCACACCTGTTTTACACCTGTCTATATTTCTATTATAGGCTTCATCGATTTCATCGTGGCTCCCAGTCTAGAGGTTTGTGGCGATATGCTGGAAAAGATTGAGCAAAAGCTACAATCGAACCGAACTCCTGCTATTTCTGAGTCTGTTAGCGAAGAGGGTTCATCTGATAATTCTAAAACATCAGGTTGGGTCATTTTCATTTTTTTATCATTTTATAACATCCCTTAAAATATAAAATATATATTTATCAAACTTCGGAAGTGTATTACATTTTTTCAATTTCAAAAGATGAAAATAGATTTTATTTTCAGGTATTCTTTAAACATAAATCTTAATTACATCACTTCTGCTACTGTCACCATGCATTAAGATTATGGAAATTGAACATTGTGTTTTTTGATTTCCTGGCGTATTTAATATTCTATACACAGAATAGCTGACATATTTTCTTGTCCCACCTTAAAACAAAACAACAATTTAGATAAAATCTCATTAGTATGGTAAGTTTATGCACAGTTTCATTTTCGTAATCGAAAAATAGTTACATCCGTCAAGTCACAAAAATACTGTAATTATCTTTAGAAATTCCCATAGTACTAAACATGTTTGACTTTAGGCATGATTCAACTGGTTTTATCGTAGCTGCCAGTCCTTTTCATGACAGCCATTCTGTTCTGTTTTCAACTTGAAACAGATCTCACGAAGACCTAAACCTTGACCCAACTAATTCATATGAGTCTTTGACCTATCAACTCTTTAGAAAGATCGCACTCCATAACACTTGAAAAAGAAGAAAATTATTGTCAGGTTAAAATGATCTAATCGTTCCATGCAAAGTAAAGAAGAATGGGCTATTTAATCGAATTGTTTGATGCCGGATTCAGTTTCATCTTCTTGCAATTTTGGATATGATACAACCTTTCTGTATTTAGTTTCAAGTTTTTTCCTCCGGGTGACAGATATGAGTAATGAATGATGAATGCTATGGAGTTTTTCTTGTTAGACATTTTTTGTCAAGTAATAAATATATTTCAGTTTTGAAAATAAATAATGTACATATCTAAAAGAATTTTGTGAGACGTAGAAAAAAATATTTATAAAATTATCATAACAATAAAAAACAAATTTGTGAAGTATTTGTAAATTATACAAAAATAACGTCTATAGTTTGGTAAATAAGACAGCAAGACAAAAAGATTTGAAATATTTTAACAGGAATTGCTCCATGTGGTTAAAATAAAGGATTTAGTGATTCCAAAAGGCACCACCCTGCATAATCTTATGTATATATTATATTAATGCATTTAATTATTATCGATGCTGTCTAATTTAGAATTCTAGCTCTTTTGATGAATCTTTCAGCATTGCGCCGCAAATCGCAGTCTTTAACTGGAGCTCTGGCTAGTGCTATCAGAAGAGATTCTTCAGATAATACAGGTGACTCGAACTCAGGCACAAGTAGTGCACCACCATCTCCAAAAGCTACACCATCATTCAAATCCAAAGTTAAAAGACCTTGGTTACCCCATCTTGAAGAAAACAAGACAAAATGGAGAGAAAGAACACATAAAGGTATTCTTCTTTCTCTATTCTCAATGAGTCCTTATATATAAAAGCCATACATGCTATGTCACTAAATATTTACATTTCTCATTATTTTTTTAATTATTTTAAATATTTTCCCATTTCTCGTGAATCATCACATTAATTGACTTGAAAATTCTGGATTGAAAATTCTGGATTCAAAACTGAAGCAAAAAATAAAAAAAAAGGTAAAATTGATTTGTAGACTATAAAAGACTTAAAGGTATTCTAAATGGATGGTTGGTTAAAATGATCGCAAAACACATTTCGAAAGTTTTTATGTATATGTATGGCATCAAAGAACATACATTTATTTCTCTGGTATATGTATTGCATCTGCTCAGTCTCGAGTTATTCCTACCTTTTATTGCTTGTGACCATCGGCTTGATACACAATGACAAATTAGATCAGATACTACTTTTTAATTTTAAACGGTGCAAACAGTGGAATTCACTACAATTCACTCATTTAACGAAAGGCATCACTTTACTTCTTGTTTTCTGGACTGATAATGAAATAATTTTAATTACAAATTTTCGTCACTTTTTTAGAAAAAAAAGAACTTTATACTATGAATTTTCTTCTGTAAATTGTGGGTCAATAGTCTCAAAAGTAAATATAAGTTAGCACAAAAAATTTCCTCCGTACCATTCAGTTATTATTTTTTTACCATTCAGTTATTATTTTATTTTAAAACCCACTGACAAGAAAATTTTCAAAAAGGAAATCTGCTGAATTTGCATTGTTCTACTCTACTTCCTTAATTAGTTTCTGTTTCATTATGAAGCTGAATATTTTTAATAGTGAATTTTCGTCCTACGTGACCACAATGTCACAATTTTAAAATATTAAAAATACACCCTTAATTTAATATTGCATCCTATTTACTGTACTTTTAATAAAGTGATATTGCATGAATAATTATAACTCGAGTAAATACACACAACTAAATCGTTTCACCCCTCATCGTACTTGAAATTTTGCTTTCTCAACATATCTTAAATTTGTTTCCAAACAAAAACAGAGGCAAGAGAGATTTAATAACACACTTCAATGTAAACATTTCACTGTGAATATTTTGTGTGTCTAATTGTTTTCAAAAGAAATCACTTTTCCACTGTTTACTGACTTACAGTTAGTTTGTCATTTCTGTGATTGTTACTATACTAGTTACGACAGTTCCCTCTATTGTTTTTAAGATTTTAAAAAGATTTTAAAATTTTTTATGGGATATTTATTGCTTTGTTCTAGTAATTGAAGATATTTGATGATGGTCAAGCATGTATTCTCATGATGTACAATTTATGATATGTGAGCCGGCAGAACCCACAAAAAGTTTCAGTTGAACCTTGAGGCATTTTTTTTTATTTCGAAGTTAATCTTAGCCGACACATGTGTAAAAACACAATCTCTTTAGAACCTGTGAAATATCAAAGTAAATATGAAAAATGATCGTCATTAACAATATTTAATAAAGTGCAAAAAAACATTCTGAATGAATTATTACAGTAATAGACGAAAACCTGGGTTAGATTTACAAATACAATAGTATTATGAACTTAATGATTTTGTTATTTTTCAACCTATTTCATATATGTATACATATTCCTATTTATATATGTTATTTGCTTTATACTTATTATTATAAATGCACATTTCACTGAATAATGAAGACTAATAATTTCTTATCAATCTCCTATTAAATAAGAGAAAAACATTACCCTACAAATATTTTTCTTTGTGTGACAAACATATGAATCTAAAATATAGAAAAAAATAAGGTTGTTCCCTAGAAAGATTAATATAAAATGTAGTTTGCATTGATAAATCCAATTAAACGCTTTTTCCCTCATGCAATTTAATTTAGTTACTACTTAATGGTCTATCAATATAGCAAAATATTAAAATTTATTACTATTGACAGTTAAATAAATTAACAAGAGCTTATAATTCTAACCGATGTCTGTCTGAACTCTTTCGTACTCAAATTTTTTCTTCCTTTTCCAGATGCTGAACTGCGTGCTCAACTCTCTGTTGTCCACGACGACACAAATGGTGATCCGTCAAAAAGAGTAGTAGTATGAAGGGGTAATTTCCAGCATTTTGAAAGAAAACAAACTTCTTAGCTTTCTTTTTCTTCCTACGTTCTTTCTTTTTAAGCTTTATCTGCACCTGGAAATGACTTTTTACAAGCAAGGCATATCGTCTTTAATGAACGTTTACATATTTACACATACATATATATGTATATATATATATTTGTATATGTATATATATTTATATATGTATATATAATGTATACATATATATAAATATACATGCGAGATCTAAATTTCCGTGTGAGCCTCAGCATTCTGCAAAGTATATTTTAGAAATGATCTCAACAGAGACATATTGTTCATATCTGAGAAAAGCAAGATTTAAGACAATGCATATCTTCGACGAAGAACGCCCTAGACGAAAAGTAGTGATAATAAGCTACCATGGGCAGTATTAATTCTTTTCTGAATAATTCCTTGCTCGAATGAGCTTTCCTGTGCTTCGCCGTTGTGTCATATGATCTTGCATCTCTGTTGTTAATCTCTACCTTGTAGATTATTGTTTAAAATGTGTATTTTTCGTTTCTTAGCATTTCTTGTCTGTTTGTATGCACTTTCTAGAAAGATCAGAATATTTTTATGGAACTTCATGGTACTTTCGGAATACCTTGTCACCCTCTTAAACTTAATGAGGAACTAAATCAGTCACTAACAAGGCATTTTTTTCTCCTGCCACTCATAACAAAGTAATTAAAAACTGGACCTGTTACTGCAATTGTATATTTTGTAAAATAAGAGATTTTACTTAGATGTATACACTAATTATGCATTTACGATAGTGGCTTCACGTTTGCCACTCATGTTTATTCACTACGTTTCAAAACTAATCTAGTTTCTGCAGATCAGCTGCTTTATTTCAATTCATCTAATTTAAGTACTTAATATACTTTTTTAGACAAACTGCATTTCTAGTAAGGTATCGAAAAAATCATTAAAAGTTTCTCGGTATTTTCTTTATATTTTTTATACTTGTGCACTTATAGTATCAATCAAGCACATCCTGTTCCAGTGTTCTTCAGTGCTTTCAAATTAATCACTTGTCAAAGCTAAAATACCTGTGAGCTTTCCACCTAAATCTTTAAAACAAAGTGTCTTGTAAAAAATCTTTTTTCTTAGAAATAGCTTCAAAGTGACACATTTTTAGAAGTAATATTAATTTTATAGAGAATAGAATACATGAATTTATAGTTTAACCCAGACAAATTTATACTCCAAACTTTATCATCCGCGCGCACATTTAAACTTTTCCATCCCCCCCCAAAAAAAAAAATAACTTAATATATTACAAAGAAGTAATGATCTTTCAACAAAAATTAACGTATTATTTATTATGTCAATTGTTACTCTTATACAATATCAGTCTTTGTTCTTATTTTAGGAATCTAGTAGTAAATGTACATGAGTTATGTGAAATTAAATTCAAATTAATACAACTCCCAAATGAGCATAACTTAGAAATTTGAGAATATAAAAACGGTATGTATAATGATTTTTTTAGTATTTCCTAATTAATTAAAGAAATTCTCTAATTTAAGTTTTTCATGAGATTTGAAAAATAACTAGATTTGAAGTTTCAAGAAATTGAAGCAAGTATTAGTGCCTAGTAATTTAAAGATGTCATGAAAAATTTTAATTCAATCATCATATGAAAGCCCTTTCGGTTTTGAAGAATACCCAATATATGTCATAATCATGTGTAACATCTGTCTTAGAATTTAAAATAGAAAAAAATGTGAATCTGGTGTGCATTATAATATTCTAAAATTCAACATGTTATTCCGATGTCTATATGTATGTGTGACAGTACACCTGTTTAGGTAGAAAACGTTTGATTGTGTAGAAGCATGATTGCGAAACTGTGAGACTGACTAATTAGACATGCACTCGTAGATAATCAAATAACATGTTTACTATAAAATTCTCAATCTGTAGAAAAATATAGTCTAAGTAGTAAGCAAATGTGAATGTGCATTTTATATAGATTAACTTTTTTGATTTCAATAATGATACTTTCTGAAAGAAAAGTTATATTCATATTGCTCGGTTGGGCATGTTTTAATTGAAGAGATAATATTATGACATTAATCTTAATAGTAATAGACCATAAAAATAAGCCTATCAAAAGTAGTAATTATGTCTTTTAAGCATAAGATTTAAATTCGCAAAATATTTTTAACAATAGAAGCACTAAAATTTTATAAAAGTCAAATTGTCCTTCCTTTTGGAACATATTTAAATAAGATTATATAATAAAATGTAAAAAATTTTCTATTAGAATCTAATATTTATACCCTATTTTTATAAAATATTTGTCACTTTATTTTTATCTGATATTTCATGAGATGAGGGATTTGAAATCTAGAACTATAATATATTTAAAAGTTAGATAAAATTTATGAATTTCATCCAATGTTATTTCGTTATTAAAATATTAGAAAAAACTTGCGGTTTTATAGAAAAAAAGAAGTTATGATCAACTATTTTAATTTAAATATTTTGCTTAAATTTAAATGAAAAATCGAGAATTTGAAATGTCCGGATTTTATTTTGGTCATTCAAGGTGCTCAAAAACTAATCAAAAGCATTTCATAATATGAAACTATTAATTACAGTAAACCAATATTTTCAATACTTTTGTAGTGACCAGAAAAAATTAATAATTATTAGATTTCAAAATCAAAAATAAGTAATCAAAAATAAGTAGATAAAAACTTTATCAATTGTAATATGACTCTAATTAAAATCTTTAAACATCCAGTCATTTCTGTTTGAATGAAAAAAAAAAGTTTGTTTGAAAAAAAAGACTCAATTTTGAAAAATTATATTAATAAAAATGTAAGATAAACCTGTTTTTTAACATTCAAATAATGCTAAAAACTAGATAAATATCTTCTGACTCAGAAATTTTAGTTCTTATGTTCAAGTTGCTTAACAGTATTCGTTAAAATTAATAATTCCTGTGGCTAAAAATAGTGCAGAAAAATGAAAACCTGCTTTATTTTTTATATTTTAATTTATAAAAAATGTTTAGAAATATATTGCTATTTTAATTACTGATCGAAAAGAATTACAAAATATTAAAATGAAATTATCACAGGTTCTTTTATGTTCTTCCTATTTTTTATAAAAAGGTAGGATCTATGAACACGGTTTTATTTATATATATATATATATATATATATATATATATATATATATATATATATATATATATATATATATATATATATATATATATATATATATATATATATATATATATATATATATATATATATACATACATATATATATACATATATATATATATACATACATATATATACATATATATACATATATATACATATATATATATATATACATATATATACATATATGTATATACATATATATATATATATATATACATATATATATATATATATATCTATACACATATATATACATATATATATACATATATATATATATATATATATATAGGTTCCCATTTTGGGCTTTTACAATTTTTCTTTAATGATATCTATTTTTTCTTTTTTTGCCTTTGAAATGAAAGTGAAATAAAACAACTTTGTACATTAAGCATGTTAAAAAAGAAGAAGCAACGCTGTTTTATTTGTTCAAAAAATAATTGACACTGATTAAAGCAAAATTTCTCTTGAGTTCCCTGTTTGAAATAAAAATGAAATTAATACCACTTTTATCTCTCCCAACCAGTTATTTTCATCAGTTTTCTTTTCACATTTTTTTATTCAACGGTAGAAATGCTACGCTGAGATACTACTAGATAGTAGAGATTATTTGATCTCGCTATGTACATATTTATACTGAAGGTTGTCAGTATCTCTGTTCATTCTACCGATAATTTTTTTAACTTATTATTTTTAGTGATTACAGTTTAATGCTTTCATTGCTATTTGTGATATACCAGTTCAGTTTTGGCCAATTTTATTCAAATGTTTGAATTCTTAGTTTTAGACCCTTATCTACAATGTATTTGCTGAATTAAAATGTATTTTTTGTTAAGGCAAGACAAAACTATATTAGGCCCTAATAACTCTTTTTTGCAAAATGCATTAATAAAATATATATTTTTGTAAATTAAAAAATATTTTATTAAATTAATGTTTCCAAACAGCAGAACAGCTAACTCCAAAGAAAAATAGTTTTATTTTATTTCTCACATATTACAATAAACTACAACCGACTCATTGATGTCATTTTTATAAATTTTCTAATGGCATATTTTAGCTGAAATGTATAAAAATTATATAAAATAGTCACCTAACCAATATAACTGAATTATTTTCCACCAACAAAGGATATGGTTTGTCAATTTTAAAGATAATCAAAGATGTTTCGGATAGTGAAGCCGTCCAAGTGCAAATTTGACCAAATAAAAATTATATTTTCAAATGCATATGGAACATAAAACAAAAATTTCCAAGAAAATATTTCCATACTTCTTAACACCTTTGGAACATTATAGGAAAGTTTTCTGATACATGTAAGTAAATACTGGATAATACAAAAACTTTTTGAAATAAAACTTCGTTTTAAAATGTAATAAATATAGCATTAAATTAATTTGGAAATCTCATATTGTAGTCTAAATATTTCTTATAAGCTTATCGTTTGAAAACTACTTCACTTTAACTGTCAAGTAAATTGATTCTACAAGGAAGGTATAAGATTTTCTAACTATGTATCTTAAAACCATTAAAGAAGTTGCAACAGATAAAATAGAACAATGAATATTAATTTGTTAGACGCTTTAAGTGTTGATTCTCTTTGATAAATATAAATGTCTCAATGAATTATTTCTGTGTGATCTTGTTCAAGTAATTCATAGTTTTTCTTGATTTTGTAAGGAATTATTAATGTTTCTGATGAATTAGATATAACTTATTTACCATTACTGAAATGGATATTAATAAACCATTATTTTGAAATTTTATGCCTGATACTGAAAAGAACGTTAAATATTTGTTGAAAATTGAAAATTTCAGGTTTTGAAGAAAGCAAAAAGTTTTTATTTTAAATACGAAAACTTAAGTAAAATAACTAGTTTTTATTCCCATTTTTACTTCAAGCTATAATTCATTAAATATATAATTATACAATTAGAAGTATATTTTGTTAAAATCTTTATCTAATAAGAATCTCCTTGTAAATCTCAATTAAGATTGAACTTCTAACTTAAAGATGGTATTAGTCATTAGTAAATTGTCTATCTATTCTTATAACGTCCATTTTTTATTTCTCGTTTCATCAATAAAAATTGTCCCACCATTTTAACTTATTTCCTTTATTTTTGTGACAAAATATCTCTAAATTTGATAATTTAGATATTTTTTTAACTTGATCATAAAACTTTTTAAAAATTCGTTTCTGAGAACGATAAAACGTGTGTATTTAGATTGGAAGTGCAGTTTATTGTCCATGAAACAGAAATTCAATTTAATTAAAGCAGCATTAAAAACATTATGAACATTAATAAATTCTTGCATAGCATTCAATGAAGAATTTTTTAATAGTACATGTTTAACCAAAAGCCCATAAACTGATTTCTTGAAAAATTTTTAAACAATAGTCAATCACTTTTTATCCGTACATTTGTTATACTTTAATATTATTTTATTGGCTTTAAAATGAATTTATGTGATGTTATGCCCAAGAAACATGAAGGTTTTGTGTCCCAAAATTAATAAAATTCCTTCAAGAAATAAATGGAGATTTATGAAATATGGTCCATTTGAATAAAACTTTTAACGATATACTCGTTGAACACCTTTTAATGCTTTTGATAAATAGTAAAAGCATTACATTGGTAAGGCTAGTGTATATTAAAAGTAGGATTGCTCATTGCTTCATAGCATAATGTTTGATAAAGCGATGTTTGTTGTAACGTTGCCCGCATTTCTCTTAAAAATCAAAAATAGTCGATTTCATTTTTTTCAATATCACAGTAGATATTGAAGTACACTGTATTAAGTATAATATTTATGCACTTAATAAGACACAGATTTTAAAATCTGGTAAGAAATATTATGAAGATAACATATCAGTATTTTCAGAATATTATATATACATATATATACAATATATGATTATATATGTATGTATGTATTTTTCTGCCTGTTTCATTTTTCCGTCTTATTGATATTAAGATATATATAGAAAGAGAAATTAAAGAACTATAGTAACATACATTTATATACAGTTACAGTTTCTTAAATAAGAGAAAGAAATTTCTCAAATAAAGGACGCTATTTGTAAATTCTCTTTTGTAAATTTTTTTATATTTTACCTTTGTGTATTGGACCAATTTTCTCATATCTTTACTTGTTAGAATTAGAATTAAGGTCCCCAGTCCATAATAAATTGGTATTTGTTACCGTTCTAAATCATAAATGAAGAAAAAAAGAAATTCTTTTGAACATTCCCAAAATCCTTGATAGGGATAAAACTACATGTTTGCCTTGAAAAGTTAAATGCATTAAGAAAAGAATGCTCTTATACATTTTGTACAAAATATTTTATGCTATGGAAGTGTAATAATGAAGAATAATCTTATAGAACTGTTGTACAGCTTACTAAAATTTTACTTTGTCTGACACAACCTAATGTTTCATCAGAACTTGTTAGTGATTTTGATGACAATTATACAGTTTGTAAAGCATAAACAGATAAAATGATGCTTGGATTTGAACAATAAAGGAAGTGGAAAAAACTTTTCCTACTCTATTTAATTTCCCCTTTTTTTTAAACCGGAATTACAAAACAGTTATAAAATTTAGCCTTCAGCCATAATACCGTGGAAGAAACAAAAAAGATCGGGAGCATTTAAAGAAAATCTAATCTCAAATGGGAAGTGACTTGAAATGGTTTTGCTTCTCTTTAAATTCTGTTAATAACTGAGATAACCAAAAATAATAGTAACTGAGCAACATCATCATATTTGAAAATTTATCACGCACCCTTTACTGTGTTAAAACCAACAATTTCACTGATTTCTTTTTTTCAACCCTTGTTTTCAATATTTTTTAACTTCATCTACTCCTGAGATTTTTGATATCTCGTTATATTATCCTTAAATTTACATCAGAGATGATTTCTTGTCACATTAACAAGACTGATTCGTGTTTATAAATCAACTTTAAAACTCAAACTTAAACATCTCGTGATTTTATGCTATTTAAAACGGTCTTATTTTCTCTAAATAAGCAAGGTAACTTTAATATACTGTGTTTGGAAATAAAATAATGACAAAAAAATGTCTAAATTGATTTATTTTAAATCTTAAAGTTAGATAATGTTTATATTGTGATTACGGCGATAAGCAATAAATTAAGAACTCCTCGAAATAGTTTGCAAAAATATTTAGCAAGGAGAAATGCTGGAAAATATATGCTGCTGCTTTTTTAATGTTAGTCTGTAATCTTTTAAAAAAATCATTCTTGATTTTTACGGAAATCTAATATTAACATTAACATAGAATGCAGTAAAAATATTTGTTGTGGCCTAAAAAGTTTTGAAAGTCTATCGGACGTTATGATACATGTTACAAAACTATATGACTGGTAAAGTTTCAGGGAACACGTTAATGTTTTTATAATAAAGAAATTTCACCGACCATAGTATTTTCTCATAAATACTGATTGATAAGCATTGATTTTTCGTACTTTTTTTTAACTTTGCACATTATTAATTAAAGTTAATTATATCATAAAATTCCCTTGTTCCTGACATGTCTTGAATTATTCTGTACATAAGAGGAAACATAATGAAGTATGTATAAGGAAAAAAATATTGTTACTTAAATGGGTTTTATTTTACAGAACATGTTAAATGTTTTTAGGATACGTCATGCAAACGAAATTAGAATTATTTTCAAATGTTTTTAACTCTGAGATTGGTATTAAATGGTTTTCAGTTATAATACTCTTTCAATGGCATAAATATCCCTAACACTTTTTAAGAAACTGCTTATTATATCTGTAATTTGAACTGTACAAAACAATGTGAACGCGTAATTTGTTGCTAAATGTTTTCTACATATGCCTCACATATAATAATTTGTAACTGTGTGCTGAGTGAATTTTTATACCTAACAATGTAATCTTGCTGTAATACGTTCCACTTATCCTCAAAGACAAAAACGCTATACATAAATTATATTTATATTATCTTTTGTACACTTCTGCGGATAGCAGATAAAGGAACATAAGCCTAAAATTTAAAGCAAAGTATGCCAATGGTTTATTTCTTATCTTATAAGTAAAGTTTAAAATCTGTGTAAGCTTAAAAGCAGAAAATTGAAATTGTAGCATAAGCATTTTAATTCCTGTTTTGGATAATTGTTTTTGTTTAACTTCTATTCATTTCTGCTCTCCACTGAATTTAACGTAGTATTATTGCGTAACCCATTACATGTTATTACAGGTCTATTTATTTTATATTGCTAAGAAAGTAAAGATAATGTTATATATTTATTTTAGTATCTCTCAGAAATTTAAATCTTTGTCTCGCTATATCTAAATGTTTGGAATGGATATAATTTTTAAAAAAAATTAAATATTTTGAATAGCTCAAAATACATATATCTGTATGTTTCTGGACTTAATTCTAAATACTTTTGGGTATCTGTTATAATATATTTAAAATTGGTTGCAATCTTATTTCCAAGACTTCTATCTATGTAATGATATAAAATGTTTGATATATTGTGTTTCCAATGCAAGTGTTGAAGACTGGAGAGCTGTTATTTTCCGGCTTACTTTGATAAAATTCGCTCTAATATGAGTTATTATTTAAAAAATTATTGGCGTCAATATAGATGTGATGTATCTGTTTGTCTTGAAAAATCATATTAAAGAATTTTTAAAATAATTTTTCTGTGTCCATTTATGATTGTTTTCTTATTCCGTTGTTACAACTTCTGTGAAACCATTCACTTAAAACATGTCAAAACTTTTCAACGTTAAATTGGTTAATTTAACGTTGAAAAGTTTTGACATAGTTTGGAGCGCTAAGGTCTACTTTTTTTTTTTTTTTTTTTTTTTTTTTGCTACACAAGGGCTAATGGGACCGGAACCTATTGCTTGATGCCAATTCTGAACAGCTACTAAAATCTATGCCTGAAGCATCCGGTACCAAAGAATAGCACCAACATTGAAATGAAATGTAAAATGTGACTGTATGAGGGTTCATATAGGTAAGGTGGTTTGAGAATCTCTGTGTTCGTGTCCACTACCGATATGGATGTTCATAGACATTCAGTATCGGCTTTAAGAAGAATGTACTTAAGTAGACGTCCAAAACAGACAGTAAATTTACCTAAGGAAGTCTATCATCTGCTATTCTATTGTATTTTAGGGTAACGTTGTGTAGAGTATTAGTGTAGAGAGTTAGTATAGAATCTATTTACAATAGTAAATATTAATAAAAATTTATTTTCTTCAATATATCTTATTTATAAATCAGATCAGTGTAACTACAAAACTCATATAAAAAAAAGTCAATGCAAAGCCGTGTTAGATGTTTAAAGCCTTTAAAGAATGAAATATAAGTTCTAATCAGCATTAACAGAGGAATGAGAATAAAACGAAAATAAGGTATGCCATTCCATAGAACTATATTTTATATGCTGTTCCCAAGTATTCGGGAAATAAGAATTTCTAATGTTTTCTCAGAAAATTCAAAATATGTAAGGACAGAATAAGTATGCAGAAGTCCATTAATGGTTGTTTGAGATTGCAGAAAGCTGTAATTACATTAAAATATCTGAATTCATATGAAATTCACTACACAAGTTTTTTGCTTATCACTTTTCAATCTGCAGATTCGGTTCTCAAAACAAACCATAAATTTAAAAAATATGTATGTGATATGTTGCTCTTTATTCTAGTGGTTTTTCCAGGAGTGGTGGAAAGAATATGACAACTACGCGCTTCCCACACTGTCATATCAGATTAAAATCTATTGAAATATGTAAGATTCACCTAAGGAATTAGCTGTGAAAACATTCCGTTTGACCATTATTAATGTGTACAGCCATTGTTCGGAAAGTAGAAACGAAGTTTTCATACAGGTTTTTCACGCTATGTTCATTGATTATACTTTAGCTTCTACCTCACGCACGTTCAGATGACCTGGGGGTTTTCTTAGAACAGCAGGATCGAAAACAAATCATACCTGACCAAAGTAAAAGGAATTTCCTGTTCCAAAACAATGAAATAAATGAATACTGGGTTTTTTTCATCATCAATGGTGCAACCTTTTTTAATTCATGCTTCCAAAAAAAAAGATATTTGGGCGTTGAAAAACGAACAGCCCAGATTTCGTGCAAAATACTTTTATTGTGCTTTGATAGCTAGAAAAAGATCACGAAACACATAGATGGTTATAAAGGTTAATAGAAAACGATTATAAGGGTTATATAAAAGGGTTATTATAGGTTTTTAAGCTTGTTGTCTAGTGAAGAATGAATCAGTGCTAAAATTTTCCAAGAATGCCCCAATTTTCAAAGGTTAACCATTGGAAGCAGTTTATTCTCACGAATTTCTATTCTATATAAAAATAAAATATTTCTTTTTTTTTCAGCAAACTTTTATGGATCTATTTCTGTCTCACCTTTTAGTTAACGATAAAATTTCGAGTATACTTTGAAGCATTTTTTTAAATAACAAAAAATTTTACATAATGTAACAATAAATGTTCATTATTTTATGATTCTCATATTCTTCAATATATTTTAAAAAGAAGCAACTCCATTATAAAGAAGTAGTTAATATATTAAAGCCAACTCATAAACTCGTTTAGAAGTTCCATTTACATGTAGCTAGATAGACTCATGTAGCTAAATAAAGTTGGACATTTTTATTAAAAAATAACTTCGGCAAAGTTTCTTTAGCATAAAGAGAAAAACTCAAGGTGAACTATGTACAACTATGTTAAACTCAGGTTTTCAATAGAAGTTTGTGTATTAGTTCATAAACAAATAACCTTATACAATAGTTTGAAATCTCCTTATATTTATCACTGTTAGATAAAATATTCCAATTTATCATAATTGCGAGCCATCTTCTTTCTGTATTCTGGTAATAATAATAATCGTTAAATACATTTTGGCCTATGGTTACTACTTTTTGTTAATATTACAGTTTTTCCATTTTTAATTTCTTAATTTTGACAATAATCCAGGTTCCAGCTGAGATATGTTTACATATCTACCTTTCTTAGTAGTTATATCAAGAATTCTCTGGTGAATTCAGGTATTTTATTAATTTCTTCAAACTCTAGTTCATTGTTTAGTTTTGTAAATAATTTGGTTGGAATTCGTTTGGGATGAACAGAATAGAGAATTGTAACATGCCAAAAGCTCAGAAATTTATTAAGAAACCTTAGAATGCTCCACATTTTTCTTAATGAATTGAGGATACTACTTGTGAAGATAAAACCTTTGTGACGGAATACAGCATAAAAAGCAGGGCCAATCGTAAATAAGACACAAATACTAAGAAAAAAATTCTCTATGTTGAATTTGTATTTTAGGCTCTAATGATACTACAGTAATCACAATTTTTTTTCTTAAGGTGCATCTAATGTTTCATTGGTAAATTTCTCTCCTTGCAAAAGATAGATTCATTGCATCATTGTGATTCTTTAACATTATTTAATGTCTTTCTTCTGAAAAGTTATTTAATTAGACATTTATTGTTATGCAGAACAATAATATTACAGGTTACAGAAGGATCATCAATGTAAAAATGCATAATAGCTTAATATTGCTCTAGGGTAATTTTTTTTCAAATTGAGTTTCTTTGAAGGAAACTAATCTTCATTCATGCAAACATTCATTATTTAAAAAATAAATTGCTTTACTCAGCAACAACTCTAAAGAACAGTATGCGAATGATGAATAATAAGCAATAAGTTGTATATTGTGCCCATTTTCTATAAATAAAGCTTTCAAAACAATAAAATCTGATTACGTCGGTTGAATTTCAAAACACATTTTATGAAAATAATATATAAATCCCCAAAATAATTGTATAAATGAAATTTACAAATGATTATTAACATTACAGAAAATTTTTGCTGCAAAATATATTTTTTACAAAGAAGAAAATAAAAAATAAAATATAATCTAAAATTTTAAAAGTTAAATTAATTGTAATTCTTAAAACAAAGAATTCATATTTTTCTTATTTGCCGCTGTAAACGTCAAGATTTCTTAAAAAAACTGGCACCCTTTTATCTATTTACTATACTTTAAATAGTTTAAAAATAGAAGACATGATTAACAGAGAAAATTAGAATAGAGGTAATAGAAATAAATAAATGTATGTACTTTCCCTGCAATGATAGCTTGTCACTTTGTGTTTTCTGAATCCTTAATTTCCCAGTGAAGGGATCTCCCAGCACATAAAATTACTGACTGTTACTCATTAAATCAGATAGTAACCCAATTTAGTCGTCTTTTCTAAATTCAGGTAAAATATTTTTCTAAAAATAGCAGATAAAGTAACGTTTATGTTATTTTTAGTAAACTCCATGGTTTCGCCATAATGCCGTTATGATGACAACATGATCGTCGTTAAAGTAATTCTGTATCATGTCGACGTCATACGGACTCGATGATTAGAGTAGTGTGACATTTCATCAACACTGTTAGAATAATACGTCATAGTGTCGTATATCCTTTACGTTTCCCATCGTTTTACATCCTTCGGCAAAAAACGTTACGGGAAATTTCCGATGATGATTTGATATACTTAAAATATCTGGGGAAATCCCTCAGGTAACAATTCATATTCGGGGCTTTTTTCTGACTTATCTCTCTCCTCTCTATAGCTTTCTAAAAATAATTGAAACAATCATTCATTTTTATCTTATGCGTTATATTTTCTAATGTTTTTTTTTTGTTCTTTCGTTTTGTTAATGTTATTTCGTCTACATGCATATCTCTTACACTTTAACCTTTGTTTGGATATCTAAAAAGGAACAAAGAAAGTTTCAAGGAAAAATCAAATACTATAAAATTTTGCATTTAAACAACCGATTACACTCTTTTCATGTCACTCGCATGCTCTCTCTCTCTCTCAGACACACACACACATACAGTGGAATATTTGCTCAAGAAGCTTAACAAGGAATTGAGAGATTAAAACTTCTTAAACGGGAAATAAGGAAACATGCCTTATATATATATATATATATATATATATATATATATATATATAAATATATATATATACACCGAGGGGGAAAGAAGAATGATTAACCCACTAATTCACCTACTTGTTTAAACTATAAAATGTATTTTCACGGTCGTCTTTATATTTTCCCTTTTTCAGATTTTTTTTATTTTTGTCGTTTAACCTATGTAGAGAATCAAATAAAAACCAACCATAAACAGTCATACAATATTTGGTGATGCAGAACATGCTTAAAATTTATTATCTATATATGAGGAATTTATTTATAAGGAAAATATATTAGCTATATATATATATATATATATATATATATATATATATATATATATATATATATATATATATATATTAATATATGTGTTTATATTTATTTATATATATGCACACAGAACGAGAAGCAAATTAGATTATTTTATTACGTTACCACTTTTAACATCAGCATTTATTTGTAGGCAGTTATGGCAGATTTCAATGAACTTTATTGCAAAATTTTGTTTTTCAGAAATATTTGCTAAATACTTAGAAAGGTATCCAGAAATTGACAACCAAAATATTTAGAAGTATTTTCTGTAAATCTCTGTAGTCATACTTGATACTGCTCATTTCCTTTTCAATGGTATAAAGAAATGATCAAGAAGATGCACATTAACTATAAACATTCCGACATTTTATATATACCTATTTCTACCTATGTCTGTCAAATGACCGCGTTTTAAATAAACGTTATGTTCTTTTTCAGTTGTTAAAAACGATACAGAATTTAACATAATCAATAAAACACAAAATAATTATCATGTAATAATTAAAAAACGTTTATTTTTTCGGGTTTTAGGAATATACATTTTTAGAAAGAAGACTAGATACTGAAAAAGTGGATATCTTCCAGCTGCAGAACCTTGTTGAATATTTTGCCCAAATAGTTCCATCAATTGAAATTTCAATATTTTAATCATTCTCTTCACATTCATTCTCAGAACTAGAAAACAATCTCATTCTTTTTCGCCCTCAAAGCGGGTTCACAATATTCTATTCCTCATTATCTGTATTGAATAGCTCATAGTCAGTGTCCAATAGATCATATATACTAGCCCCCCTCCCAGAATTTTCTTCATATATTTTAGAGCATAATTCGCTTATTTTATTTAGTTCTTCCAAGAATTTCCTTTGCATTGACATTTTAGAGCAAAATATTTGAATTTGTATTTTAATAATCCATCAACAATACAAAAAATTAGTACTGAGTATTTTTATTTATTTATTGCACAAAGTTTGTAGCTTATTTTATTATTCCAAATAGAACTGATAATATTTATTGCAAATATTTGTAATGACGCGTTTAGAACCGATGTATGAATTGTAATTATTTTGCCTCGTGAGTAACCAACATTCGGCACCCTATACCCAGCATAAAACAAGCTGTACATAAGCACATGCCATATTCCTAAACACAATCGGGTGGAATTTCTTCAAAAACTTAAAATTAGCCGCAAGTTTGAGATTTCAATGCAGATAGCTTTATAAAATTTCATACATTTTCCAACAGTCATAAGGCCGCTCACTGTAGATAATGGTACAAAACATATGATTATCATGAAAAACGAAAGGAGAGCTATTGGAAAGTTATGCAGCTGTATATTATGGAAAACGTAATGCAGTAAGTACAAGAAATATAAAAATTTTGAATTTACCAATTTTGATTGAAGTCTCAAAAGTGGTCAATTGACCACTCTTTAGTGTTAGATTAGTTCAATTCTGACTGTAGAATAATCAGTATTCTTCTAAAATGCTATTGAGAATTCTTTCCACAAAGCGAGCTAACAGTGTTGTCATATATATGAACAGATTTGTCTTCTTTATTTATAACAAGGATTTGAAAGATGAAAGCACTGTTACATTCTAGAAAAGACTGAAATACCAGCTACACTAAAAGCTAAAATAATGCTACAAAGTACTCTAATTTAATATACATACTAAATTAAATACTAAAAACTGCAGTAAATAACTATAATCTACTTAGCAAATATGTTTTTGCTCTACTTTCCTCAAACCGCCATTCTGTTTTAAGATCACTGTCACATTGTGTAGTGTGAAATCAGTTTCTAAAGGCTTTATTCCTTTTTGTCTCTTGGATCTGAGAGGATAAATACAACCTCTTTATATTTTCCCTTATTTGTGATATAAATAAGGGTATCAGTAAGTACGCATAAGTACTAATCCCACCAGATTGTGTGCATCGCTTTACACTAAATATACCATAATCGATCAAATGAATGGTAATGTATATGTAAAAAAATGCTATGGGTAAGAAATTAAAAATTGTTATTCTTTGTGTTTGTAATGCATAAAAATTGACAATATACAATTGTGTTAAATTATAATAAAGTTTATTTGTCTATTTCCTTCCCAGTATCCATATTTCATACATTCAATCAGGTAACATAAATTCCGGTCATTTGACCAGCTATGGTAGAAATAGGTATGTATTAAGGGTTGGTATGTTTATTGTTAAATAAAGACACAGTACACAAAACAACATGATATGAAAAAAGCAAAATATCCCATCTACATTGTAACAAGGTAAGTAGGTACGCAAAATATTAGAAGAGGAAAATTTAAACATGGCTTTTACAACAGTAATCAGATAGGCTTCACGGAATATAGCATAGTCTTTGAACTAGTAGTGACAGCATGCGGTAATAGTTCATACCTTTCTCTGTAATTTTGACATCTATATAAGGTAATCGGCAGGGAACTTATCAACTGTTTCATTCATTGGAATCGCTCTATTGAAATGCTCTTTCTTTCTCGAACCTGCCTGTAGCATTTTTGATCTGAAATAAATTCTAATCATCATCAGTGGAGTAAACGTCCTGAAAACTGTCGACAAGCGAGAAAAAATGTTAAAATAAGCACTTAAAAATATAAATACTAAACACGTTCATTATCCAATTTAAAACGAACGAGAAATTATCGTGGCAATGTTTTCTGTCACTCCTAGGTAAGTAGTCTTAATTTAAAATCCTTTTTTCTTCAATTAAACATTTTTAAAATATATTTTAGAGAAGTGGTTTCTGCAAAAAATATAAGGAAGTTGAAAAAAAACTGAGAGCATAATAATATTAACATAAGCTTATTATGGCAGTGTTAGAAGCAGCTTCAAAAACACTTTAAAATGAAACGTTGAATATTATAAAATACTGCACTTTACCTTTTATTTGAACTCCGTTTAAATTCGCTGTCTGACTAAAATAGAGAAGATATGCTTTCTTCGTCGGTACGTACTTCTGTTACAGATCAGTACTATTTTGTTTTCATAATATCTATAGTAATTTCATATATCTTGAGTGGCGTTTGTAACCCACAACCTCAGTGGTCTGAATCTTTAAAAAATTCTATTCGTGAATTCAGAAACAAAAAGGAAGCATTTCAGTATGGAGTTCCAGATGACATGTAAAGAAGGATTTTCAATCAAAACGTTAGCATTTAAATTTCTTACAATTGCATACGACATCCACAATATTCTTCCGACTTTATAGCATAACGATGTCACTCGTAGGTTGTTAAAATCCATCGTGCTTGTGTGAGGTACAAGTAAATGTCCTTATTGGACATTCTTCGAAATTATGTGATGAAATCAAAATTATTTCCTTTGACGGTCTTCCAGAACAGCAAGAATGGCATTAGAAATCAAACACTTCTTCCTGTTTCCGGATTTTGTTCAAAAACTTGGCCAAGGTCTATTTTGGTGCTTTAACAACATGCCAATTTCCCTCTATATAGTTTTCTGCACCTCACTTTAATGTTCGAGTTCACACAATTTCTAGAAACCTCTGGGAAATAGCTAGAGTAGTATAAAATATCGCTTTCCATTCAAATCTTGAGGTAAAATTTCTTGATTATTGGGATAGGATTTGCATACTTACTATACAAACTAAAATCTTTTCCACAGTAATACATTTATAGTATCGAAATTGTGTCTCGCTCAATATCAGAGATTGTATTAGCATATTCGGGGCCGACAAATTTTTAATACGAAGTACAGATAGAAAGTTAATAGAAAGCATGAAAAAAAAATGAAATAAATTGATAAACCAGAAAAGT
>CM063502.1:152253948-152268948 GCA_032207245.1 Pardosa pseudoannulata
AATAAATTTTTTATAAAACATTACTAATGAATATTGAAGTGGTTTTAGTAACATCTGTATTGTATGGATTCATACTCACAAATTGAACAGAAGTTACTTCACTCACATCATGGAGTGAGGACATTGCGCAAAAAAAGCATATTTAAAAGACATATCTTTTCATGTTGATTAAATTTTCTCAACGTTACAATATCTGTTTGTATTATTTGTAATATAGTATTGTTTTATTGTTATTTTTTGTTTTATTTCTTAAAATATTTTATAATGATATTTTGTGTTTTTTATTTTTTATGAGATTGTAAATAATGTAGTAAAGTTAAGATAATTTTTGTAATCATTATACACAGTCTAGTAGTGTAGAATTCTTTTAACATCATAATGAGTTTAGTATAATATTTCTATAAACTTTCTTCTTCCTTAACATAAAAAAATACATCTGTATATACTATTATGTAAACTCTTTCAAATATATTATTATATTATCTTTAGATGTTTTTAATAAATAATATAACCATAGATGGAAACGAAATTTTAGTAGATATTAAATTTAATATTAGATATTTCACAATTACACTAAGTAATATTTATTGTACAAAAATGAATTTATAGCATTTAAAAAAATAATACATGACAATATCTATATATAAGATAAAATTTATATTTAGTTCTTATGGATACATAATGTTTTATCTTTTGAAAACACCATGTTTTAATTAAAATTTCTAAACTACGTGTAAGATATTTTTAAAATTTATACGTCTAACATGTGTTGATAAATTTGCCTTTCCTCTTATATATCTATGTATTTAGACAATATCTGTTATTATATATTAATCAGATAGATAAATATATCTTTGTTCTTTAATTGTTATACATATTTGGTAGTGGTTGTGGAGGTAAGTATTCATATATTATTAATTGTTGAAATTTTGTACATCTAATTTTTCACATCTTATATCTTTTATATAAATATTTAATTGATTTGTATATATATACAGTATAATGTAATTTCTTCTATCATCCTATTATTATAAATTAATTATATAATGGATGTTATTATATATTTGTATATATATTACAGATCAATGTATTTACGATTTGGATAATTGTATACATACAGTTAATATATATACACTATTTGTATAGTTGTATTTACAATAATATATACATATATATATAAAAATGTATTGTAGTTTTGTATATATATATATATATATTTTTTATTATTGGTATATATTATAGGGGTTTGTTTGTTTATATATATATTATATATAATATATTTTATATTAATATATGTTTTATATTAATTAGCTTCTTTGTAAAATTATTTGGAATTTTGTGTTTTATATTTTTTTGTTTTTGTTATTTTTTTTATTATACAATTTATATTTATTATGAAATTTTTTGTTGTTTGGTCTGTTTTATGATGTTTTTAATTATATAAAATTTATAAAAAATTATGTTTTTCGGCAGTAAGTTATTATTGAGGTATAGAAAAAAATTAAAATTTTATAAGAGGGTCAAGAAATTGTCGATTTTTGCTATTTTATTTTTTAGTAGTTTAGTGTTAAATTAAGAGCGGATTACGAATAGCAGGATTCGAAAAAATAAAAAATGTTGTAGTCGGGATAGCCGAGTGGTCTAAGGTGTCAAATTTAAGCTCTGATTCTCGAAAGAAGGCGTTGGTTCGAAACCCACTCCTGACAATTAAATGTTAGGTAGAACAACTCATAACGTTTTGTTACACTAGTCTTCATAAACGCTGTAGTCGGAATGGCCAAATGATAGAGTGCTGCTCTTGGGTACGGGAGTGTGTGGGTTCGATTCCCGCTGTGTTCGTAGCCATTTGGAATGGACCTTTAGCAGTAGGTCGTGAACAAAACAGTAGACTGTAGCGCTCCAAACCTTATAAATATTGTAGTTGGGATGGCCAAGTGGTTCACGGCATTAGATTTAAGCTCTATACTCAAAGTTTTATAAAATATTATTCGAGTGGTTCGGTAAGTTTTTTGTCAGACTTTACCATTCAAGATTTATAGATTTCTTAACTTCAAATAAATAAATATTTCTTTGAATAGTAATTTTTATCAGGGTGGCCAGGGTGGTATTTTACCTTTTATTTTTCGGGCTGAAAAACTGCTAGAGCCGGCCTTGGTATTCGCTCGGGTAACACGAAGTTTCAGCTACTAAAAGGTAAATATAAAATTGACTCTATTCAGACACAAAAATTCCTGAAAAAATGAAAAAGGTTTTTCCTTTGCAATAATTTTATTTCTCTTTGGGGTAGTAAATTATCACATGATTTATGAGGAAAACTGAAGTAATTACGTCTAAATACTAAACTTTTATTAATAAATGGAGAGTTAAATTATAATCAGTTGTATAAAAAAAGTGGAAAACAATTTATTAGACCCAGTTGTTCAAGAAAAATCTTTATAATAATCATTGCTAACCCTCTTAACTTCTTTGCCCAAATCATTTTTTGAAAAAAAAAATTGCTAATATACAAAATGACTGTATCTAAAATATTTTCAAAAATATTTAAAATTTTTTAAAAGTAATTAATTTGGTAATAATTTTACTTATATTTACCAAGAAACACGAGAAGGCAAAGTTTTGGAAACACTTTTTAATATTTTCAGGTATATTTTAAGTGACCAATTTCGAAGATTATAAATTACTTAAAACTTTGTAGGATAGCTTCAGATTTTTAAAGCATTGATTGAAAAAAAGAACAGTAAACATAATTTTCCCAGATTTCCTCAAAATTATATTTACAAGTTTAATTACTGCTTAAGTAATGGAAATGTTATCTAAGAGTTTTTATTCAAAGAAATGAGCTCTGTTATGGGAATTTTCAAATAATATCTTCTAGTTAATCTTCAAAATCTGTTACTTTTTACTTGTAGTTTTGATCAAAATTTATAATTTTTATTACAGAATTTTTTCTCCAATATATAGTATATGATTTTTAATAGGAAGACTTGAGCATGTTAATATTTTAAATAAAATATATATAACTATTCTATAGATTTAAGGTATTTAAGTTAAATAAATTTATTAAGTTATGGTCATCACACCAAAAAATACCGTTTCAAGAAGAATTCGGGAGTCTTAGCCACATATAGATTTTAAATAACAAACTTAATCTACGAATAAAATGTATCCAATATACACAATTTATTAGCTGTCAATTCCTGTCTGTGCAATGAATAATCACTGCACAAACATAAGAATGCAACATCTAGGAAATTTTTAATAGTTTTTATCAATATAAATTTAATTATCATTCATTAAATATCGCCGTCAAACCATAAAATAAGTTAAACATAAACCACGAACTCCAAAGTCAAATAAATAAATAAATAAACAATGCATTTTTCATTCCTTGGCTAATGCGATAATTGAACGGACGTTACCTGAATAACTAACAGTTCTTTTCTAGTAAAAGCTACTCCTGCAACTACGTAATATCAACTTTGACAGTGTTGTCCGCCCTTGTATTTAATAATTTTAGGCAGGGGAGCACTAAAATGAAATATTGTTATGTCGCAAATACCATGCGTAAAACCGGCTCTGGATATACGTGACTGTAAACGAAACAAAAATAAGCAAATTAGTTTCTCGAACGTGGTGTCATCAGTGATTTCAGCGAAACGACCGGATTGGATACCGGCGTGTTTATGATGTTCACAAATCCCGTGCTATGCAAGAAAGATGCAGAGAGCACTTGAGAAACGACCATCTTCCTGTTCGGACGTATTTCTGCAATTCTCGCGTGGGCCGGCGGTGTTATAAAGCAGTATAAAGCGCTCGCATAGAGAGGAAATTTTTCACTAACCTGTGATACTCAACAGGAACAGACGTTGAATTTGATGGGAAGTTGCTGTGAAATACTTAGCGTAATAGTTGCACGTGTTTAATTTCTGGTCTTCAGCGATTGTCGATAGAACTCCAGTTTATTCCGCAGAGAAGCGTATAACCAAATTGAAGAAGATGTTTTATAAATTTTGTGTTTCGATATGCTTCATTTTTAATTTTGGATCTTTGAATTGCAAACCACTGGTTGAAAATACAAATTGTTCTTTTGGAAATGACATTACTGAAGCAAGTAAGCCGAAGATAGAAGGTATAATTAATGCAACTGTGCAAGACAGAGACCAGTATAAGTTTCTGATGCAGAAAGCACAAAAAACTTGTGATCATTTTATTACCCCGATTCCAAAGATTTTTTCCATGAAAGATTACTTCCAGGAGCATTCGATCAAACTCTATCCAAATTATGTTATTATACATAGGTGCGATGAAATCTGCACCAGTGAAAAGAGGTGGAACCCGGAAACAGTTGATGTTGAATTCACGATTAGAAAATTCATAGTCATGGAAAAAAAAACGGAGTATTTAAGAATAACTTTTAAAAATCATACAAGGTGCAGATGAACTGAAAAATTAAGTTATAAAATCATATTCTGTTTAAAAATGCAGTCATGACATCTTGAATAGTTGAATAAGAGACTATTAGAATTGAAATTATCATCTACTTTAAATGAGATTAATAAATACTGTCTAGGTCACTATTCATACTCATGTAAAAGTTATGAATGCAGCTCATATTATTTAAGCTGAACTAAAACATTTAATTTATACTAATGACTACTATATTTTGTGATATATTTATAAAAGTGATACTTAAATGTCCAAGTTTGTAATGTGCCATATTGTTGTTTTTATGTAAAAAAATAAATCACAAATCAAAGTGATATCATGAATTATTTCTTGAACAGATATTTTCTTCTTAAAGCAGCACTACATGAGGATAGAATTAGCAAAGTAAGTACATTATTTTTATAATGAAAAAGAAAGATTTTACTTTTTTTTTCGTTTGTGAAATATGAAATGAATTTTTTACCTGAAACAAATGTTATAAGATAGTATTTCAAAACCTAAACTTATTCACCATGGGTTTTTGTTTGTTTTTTTGTTTTTCAAGTATATTTATTCTGCTATTTCAATCTGCTATTTGTATTGTAAATTTGGCTATAGACAAATTGTCTATATTTATTTCCTTAAATATAAAATTATTATTTACTTATTCAACATAAAAATAATGTTAAAAATAATTTAAAGTATTAATCAGTTTGGTGAAACAATGGGCATATAAGTCAATGTCATTTAAAATTATGATTCTGAAAAAAATGTTTTCTAATTGCTATTATATAAATACTAATTACAAGCTATCAAAGTATTTGAGAGTTATAAAAGAGCTAAGAATGAAAATATATACAATCGAGAGTTTTATGGGTTGAAAATTTAAATATGCAAGACTAAATTTTATTGCATTAAATGAAATATAAGTTTCATAAGTGATAATATTTAACAATATAATTCTTCCTAATACAGATATGTTTAGAATAATATACCTGATTTCAAACAGTATATCTTATATATAGTAATATTTTATAAAAAGTACATAGTTAAATATAAAAAGATTAAAGTGCAATATCCTGAAAAATACCGTGACTTAAAATAATAAACGTATAATATTAATATTCACAGCAAAAGTTTAGAGAGGTAAATGCTGAAATAGATGAAAATATTTCTAGTTTTGTGCATATTAAATATATTTTGTAAATAAACTTTAAATTTATTGTGTTTTTACAAAGATAAATATATATATATATATATATATATATATATATATATGTATATGTATATATATATATATATATATATATATATATATATATATATATATATATATATATAGTATTTCATGTAGGATTTCATAAATTCTCTGTTGAAGACCTAAATCTTTCTCCTCTGACAAAGAAAAAAAATATTTTAATGTAACAACTTAATACTGTAATATTTTAATCTAATATTGCAGTTCTTCCAGGCAAAAATAATAAGAAAGCATTGCATAGACCTGTCTACTGTATTAAAATTATTGAAACTATCTGAATAAATTTAACACATTTTGATTAAATATATTTTAAATTTTTAAGACAATTTTTTTTTTGTTTCAGCACTATAAACAATCATTAAAATAATAAATTTGAAAATGATTATTTCATAGTAAAAATATCAGTCACGTTAAAAATGCTGGCTAAATAATTCATGAACATATTGGTATCATACTTTCTATTTAACAGCTTAGCCTAAAGATGGCGCTACATACAAGAACAATATGGGTTGTAACATTGTTTAGTTTTCTACTGAGGTAAATTTTGAAATCAATAAGATAAATGCAGGGAAGTGTATACGAGGTAGTCTAGATAAATACCTCAAATTCTAACTAGACATAAAGAGATAAAATGTGTTTATATACAATGTACTGCAAAAATTATTTATTGGTTATGAAATTAATTTTTCTTTCTATCGATTATTGATCTGTTGAAAGCACACATATTTGCGAACCAAAACGTTCAGAGATAGTGATGTTGTGGGTAAATTTATTTTAATAGATTTAATAAATTAAAGACAATACTTGAGTACTAAAAGTAATTTCGAATAGAATCTTTCTCAACTGATACAAGGTAAATGCACTATAATGCAATTAAAACAATACGAGTTAATTTTAATATGGATGGCAAAGTTATGAACTTCACTGATGGATTTCATATGTTTCTTTAACATTCCTTGTGACCAGAGATTAATTTTAGAGCTATTTTAAAATTCTATTAAAAATTACCTTCGCTTTAATGTGAAGAAAAAACAACTAAACAAGTAAACAAACTCCTTTCCAAAATTTCAGCAATCTGTAACGGCCTTTAACTTATTTTTACAGACTACGTAAAATTTGAAAAGCTATTCATGAAAAGGTTTGAGATACATAATATCGAAACACAAAAAATTTGTTTAAATGTTTGGAAGGAATAACTTGGGACGAACTAAACTGAACAAAATGTGACCAAAAATCAATTCACTTAGAATAACCATACATTAATTAAATATTTTAGATCAGTGAAACAAGGATAGAAAACAGCATTAAGTAAACATACTAGATATAATTTCTTTCTAAATTTAAAAATGCAACACTTAGTTATTGCTAGTTATCAGTTATTGATTTGCTAGAGCTATACACTACACTTTATAAAAGAAATGTAATTTATTTCCATGCTACGGTAACAAAATAAAAGTTTCGTTCATGTAGTCCTCTTTTCCCCTTTACAATCTTCCAGTTTTTGTGAGGAAAAAGTTTTGGACCTATATTGGGGATGAAATATTTATTAAATCAGATTATATCCTAAAATACATACCTGGATATTTTTAATAGTTTTTTTTTCATTGTGAACTGACTACGTTATTCTCATTAAAATAGTCCTTTTTTTTCTACTTCGTTATTTTTTTTGGTTTGGAGAAGAAAAGAACTTTGGACCTTTATTAAGGATGAAAGGGTTATTGAATTCCACTATATCTTAAACAACATACCTTACATACTTTTAATCAATTTTTCGTATTTTTAACATGTTATGTTTCTTTTCTATGTATGCTTTAATGTCGCAGAAATAATCAACCGATACACCTATTTCATTTGCTTCTAAATTTAATTTTATTCCAATTATTCTTAGTTATCCAAGTTATTATGAGTGTGATACAACTATACACTACACTCTATAACAAATAATTTTTCTCAGGATAACAAATAATTATTCTCAGGAGATATATTCTCAGGTTACGGTAGCAAAGTAAAATATCTCGTTTAGATGTCCTTCATTTACCTTTCGAAGTACTTCCTGGTTTCAATATCAAACGCGTAAGATATAGTGAACACTCATATCGTTCATTTTCTAGTCATACTTGAGTAAAGCAAAATAGAAAAACTCCCTCTTGCTTAATATGTTTGCACATCTGAAGCCCTGTTGCGCAAAGAACAGTTTTAACCTTGTATTTACAAAACTAGTTAGACTAATTTAAAAAATATTATTCAATCACATTTATTTAACAAATACATTAAGAATACTTAGTTAAGAAAGCAATATTCATGAAACAGATAAAATTATCTTATTCCAAAATTAATTCAGTTAAATAAAATACTTATGGAATGCACGTCCTTCGATATTTAAATTAATCCGATATTTTAAGTAAACAAAGCTAATTACATCAGTGGAAACTCTAAAATAACAATTTCAAAGACTAACAAAACTTTAAACAAAAGTAATTATTCTTCATGAGAACTTCAAAAATGTAGTAACAACACAGTAAACTATTATGCCCCGTATCGATATAACCTTATGATTAGCGTGCTGGATAGAATGTAAGACACGAAAAACATCTGCCTGAACAAACGGAATACGTGCAGGCTAAATATGAGGGTCATCTGAAAGTCGTCTCACTGTAAGGATTGTACAGAAATCGGATAATATTCTTTTACAATAATGATAACCAAAACTGAAGGAATGTTTTCTCCAGTGAGACATCACGAGTGATTTATACCCATCTAGAGAAAAGACATGATGTGAGTCATCAAACGTCAATTTTTGTTAATGAAACACAGTCGATCTATGTGTATACATATTTTTCTTCCCACTAGTAAAGATTTCAATTTCTGTAAAAGAAAACTAATACTCTTTAGTTCTTATGGGAAAACTTTAAAACATAGAGGATATATTTTGGCATAATATACTATCTCACTTTAAAAGTCTTAAATTATTTTAATTCCTAAGAATATGTTTTAAATTATAATGTGCAGTACTTTATTGCTCATATAAATATATTACTGCCAGATTGACGAAAAGTTACAATAAACACTACAATGGGTCCAAAACACCACTAGGAAAAATCTGAGTTTGGAACGAGAACAAACAGAACATTATTTTAAAAAAAAAAGCATGAATAATAGCTCAACGTAAAGCTTGTAAGCTATTACGTAAAAGAGAATTTGTAAAACTAGCACTGTTTCACTGTGTATCATGCATTCACTGTAATTTATATGCAGGAGTAAATATTGTCTTTACATATTTAGAAAAACACCTTCAGTCAGTCTTCGATGAAAAATAAAATAACATATTTACCACTTCTGAATCATAAACTTTGTTACATAATTTTGTTCAGTATTGAAAAATTGTTTAAAAGTACAGCAAAAAAAATTAAAGGTATTAAATTCCAAAATGTTACAAAGCCACAACATTTATTTAGTCTAGGGTAAGTAGCAATGCGAGAGAGAAAATCCGAAATTGTCAATGAAACAAGATGGAAGGTATCAGAGAGCCATTTATACGCCTATACGCTATTCACACAATGCAAAAGGGCCGTGCTATAATGCAAAAAAACGACATCATCAGGCGATGGCATAAGCAACTAGATATAAACATTTAAGGGGCAACATTTCGAAGACTTCCATCATACAAAAATTCTACGTCATGGTCCTGTAGAGACAAAAATCTGAGGAGCTGCAAACTCCGATGCAAAGAACCGTATGCGGGTAGCAAACAGAGGTCTGCTGACCCCTGGTGTAAGTAACAACACTTGCTATAAACTGTCTTAATTCTTGGGCATTTTCTTGGAACATTTAATGATTATATACATTTTATATAAAGTTTTTAAGCGTGGTTTCAAGAAGAATCAAGCAGATTACAAATACTAATAAAAAAAGAAAACAATTTTCTAGTTCTTAAACCTATCAGAGCTTAGAGCCCTTATTTGAGGAAAGTTAAAACTTCTAAGCAGAATTTTCACTTTATTCTCTAGGAATACTTTTCTTTTTTAGCAAAGATAGATGGCAATCCTACAAACAATCCCCTAACTTTTCAAGTATCTCTTATCAATTATAAATTTAGTATGTAGATCAATATTTTATGATTTTCCAAACCTGGCACATGAATTCATTTTTCCCCAGGTACATTAATTGGAATCATTACGAATAGGTATATAATATATATATGTGTGTGTGTGTGTGTGTGTACATGGTCAGTTCTGGGCTATTAGTCGCCGACGTGAAAGCACGCATTGCAGACCTACTAACCACGGCCCTGTATGAGTGTGTGTGTGTAACTTCATTTTACAACACTGTGTTTACATATGTTAAGAAATAAATCTTTTATGACAATTTTTCTGTGTGTGTGTGTATGTATGACACCCAATGTTGTTTAAAATTACAGTTCATTACCAATGAGGAAAGGTTGTTATATTCAAATTTGTCTGAATTTCGTATTTTTTTTACTCTTAGGCATCCATAATAACCTACATTTAAGATATTCATCAATAGATATTTGACATACATGATTTGGTCGTTATTGGTTAAACCATTCTATGTAACATTTCTTACAAAACAAATCCCCAACCGCAAATATGATGGCAAAATTAGTGAATGCACGTAATCATTTTTTTTTACTATTTACATTACAAAGTGCCAATTTCTCAAAAGAAACAACAATCAAATTTACGACAAAAACTGATTTCTTGGTTTCAATTTTTTAATAAAATATTTTAAACAAATAAATTTTTTACATTTGCGACAAAAACTGAAATTGCGGTTGAAATTTTTTTTCAATGTCAAAACAAAACAGTAACCGTATTGCGTCATTTGATTTGGGAGCATTTTTCCGCATACCGTAAATTTTGAAGTCTTAGTTAGCATTCACCTAAAGAATGGTTTCATCCTCTCTCTGCGCAGACACCTAAAAAAAGTCGGATGTTGTCCATCTTGATGTCTTATCTGCTGCTAATGAAGGTTTATTCGCCGGGCACATCGAACGTGACTTTCATGACACTCACTCATTATATTCCCATCACGAACTTTCCGAGAAGCTTTAGAAATTAACAATCAGTGTAAAGGGTGAAGAGTTGGTTTCGATATACGTGAGTTTTTAACTTTAACAAACACTACATCATAAAAATTTTTAAACTTCGGTAATTAAGTTAGTGGACTATCAAAATTATTTTTTTAAATTAATCTTCTGGGAAATTTAATGCTTTTTCAACATATTTATGTAAAAGTACACAAAATTTCAAGTTAAAATAGTATTTTATTTAATAGTTATTAACTATTAACTGTGTGAAAATCATCTGTAGGAGAAATGCTCCAGCACATCCTTCTTACAAATAATAAGGACATTTTTATTTATAAAATACCTCTCAGACCTTGAGTAAAGCATCGTTATTATCCCAAGTACTCACGTAAAACATAAAGAAGAAAAAATATTTAAAATATCCATTTTTCTGTTCACAATGCCTACAAAGGTTCTTTTAAGTACAAAATTAACAGACTGAAGCACATTAATTTGAATCAATTTTAAATTTATGCGTTGTAAAGTAAACAGTCGAGAATTTTCAAAATAGTAAGCTGCAAACACACATGGAATGTTTCAGATATTCATAAAATCTGACTACTCTAAGGAAGATTGTTTTATTTGTTGACTCTCAGGCTGCAGTCTTGGCCATTGCTTCTTTTACAAATGATTTTTTCCTTGCGGAGGAATTTAACCCCTTGACATACCATGTCGTCTGGGAGACGTCAATCATCTCATGTCCCAAAGTAGAGTTTAACGTCTCCGAGACGTCAATAGCTGTCTCCGACAGACATCATGCAGCATTATATTAAACCATAATTTTAAAATTTTATTAAATTATTGTACATTAGCATCATATATAAACTTCATTAAATGTTACATAGCAATGCAAATTTCAAAATAAAACGTTCACTTTCTCAACTTGCCCAAAATTGTTTAGATGAGCCAGAACTAAAGAGTATTTTTCGGATAAATCAGAATCCGTTTTACTTGTAAGTCAAGGGGTTAAAAAGCTGGTTTGTCAATTGCAATTAATTTGTTTCCGACTAGAAAATCTCACTTCAATGGATTCCCAGCCACTGCAACATACCTGGAAGCGTAAAGCTAATCTACTTGCCAAAAGCGGTTGTAAATTCCAACATCTGATAGACTTTAATTTGGTTATTTAAAACACGCAGAAACAAATTGGATAAAAGGCAATAAATTTTGAAAATACAAGCATCAACTACCCAGATTATGGTGGAATAGGCGCGGAGCTGCCTTTTGATACCAATGTTTGTGGGTTCTAATACCGCCATCGGAAGAAATGTTTATTTAGAAATCAGCTTTGTAGAAATAAACCCTCGGTATCATTAGTCCTCGTATAGCGATAAAACAGACCCGCTGTTACCCAACAAAACGTTAACCGATGGTACTCACCGAAAGGATTTTAGGTGACACAGAAGATAAAATGAAAATTAAACGGAATAATCCAAAAAAATTTTAATTCATACATACAAAACTCATTAATGTTTTAATTTTGAAAATTTTCTAACAAACCATAACTTTAATTTCCTATTCTAACTGATGTTCTTCAAATATATAACTTACAGGTGAATGATTATTTGTTAAAATTATTTACTTTGTTAATAGACAATTTTTATGTTTGTATCATATGCAATAGTGATATTAATCTCATCAAATGCAAAAATAAATTTCTTTAAAGCATTTCTATATAGTGTCAAAGAATATATTGATATTGTACAAGTATTAAGAAATATATATTATTCGTGCTATCAACTTTTACAGAGGATTCAATCAAATTTGAAGTTACATAAGAGACTTAAATATATAAGAGGTGTCACTGAAAATAAAGAATTAGTTGAAAATAATTTTAAACTATTTTTATTACTTAAATTTCGAGTCTCATATGAGGTTCTGTTAAGCATTAAGATTAAAACAAATTTTTAAATAAATAAATAGAATTCGTTTTGAGGTGCAACGCACCCCAGGTCTGATTGCTGAATTATTTTAACGCTAATAAGAATGAGTTGTCTATCGCTGTGATAACTCTATGGTAGCGATTTTTTTTCCTGGTATTGTATACTATAAACCAAGCATACGCAACTTTGAAAGAACGAATTAGAGATTAGAATTATTATACGGGTCGGAGTAGTTTAGGATTCATATATATGAAAATTTTAACAATTGAACACATCTAATTAGTTTAATCTCTCTATTACTTCATATAAATCCCATCATATAATGTATAAAATATGCAAACACAAACTATTCTATAAAAAGACAGTTTTTAATGAAACAGTTGTGACTTTATGACTCACACAAGATGATCAATAATTTGGTGTATGGATGTTGATATTTGCAACGTATTTCCTAGGTGCGCAACAGTAGTTCTTGTTTTGGTCTTGGTAGTCATAAGCTTCTATACCTTGCTCATAATATAACTTACTTTCCGTCCCTACATTCCTAAGTCTATGAGTCAGAAGAGCAAAAGATTCACAACTATTGCAAATAATGGCAGTTATGGACATGTGGTAGCAGAGAAAATAAGTGCATTATAGAAGCACAACGGGGAAGCATCAACACCACCATACAATTGAAAATAGACCACCCTAGTATGAGTCCCAAAGTCACCATAAAAAGTACTAAATACAAGAACAAACAAACTTCACCAATACAGGCCAGATTCAATGGTAGTTGGAAAAGTCGTCGCAGGCAGTATTTCGCACATGTCTGCTGTAAACTATATAAATCATTTTCTAAGTACCCAATAACAACAGTTTATTATTTAACCTAAGAGTCGGTAAAAATTTTCTTAGAAAGGGCCAGACTAAAAATTTTAGGCCCGGTAGACCAAGTAGCAAACATGAAGATATGTATGGGTAATTCTCTCAGAGCAAAAAAAGTTTATTTTTATATTATGAATTGATGCTTTTATATAATATTTATACACATTTTACTAATGAATAAAAAAACTAGCATTTACATATTAACAGAAATTACGATTAAGTAAATTGAATTTTCTAATGCGAAGAATTTAATTGTTTTCTATAAGATATTTTCTTATACTTGAGTTCGAAATTAGCGCTTTCAACCATAAAAATTGTTTGCAAATGGTCATCTCTAAACAGTGATATGAAAATTATGATTTTAAATGTTTCATTTTCAAAAATAAAAATAAATATATAAAATAAAAAATAAATAAATAGTGTGAATGTAGTTACATTCTTAAAAAATTACCCAAAATTTAAGTATCTTATATTATTTTTAATTTTGACATTTGAATCAACATTTATATTTATGACTTTTCAAGACTCTCACATGAATTAACTTTTCAGTAGTTGCATCGACTAAAATAAAGTCGAATATCTATACCTATTATTACACTTCCCCTTTAGCCCTTAACGTGCAAGCTCGAGTTAACTAGAGCGTGCTACTAGCCAAACTGTGCACACTCGAGATAATTCCAGCGGCGTTGTACTTTATGTTGCTATAATTTTTCATACCCGAATGTAATCGAGAATTGAAAACAACAATGTGAAAGAAAAAAAAATCGTTTTATTGATATTTATCATTTACATGAGGTTGTAAGCTATAACACTTACTTATTCAAGTATAAAAAATATTTTTTTTTCTATTTATCATTTACTTATCTCTTCCTTGTATTTTTTGCATTTAAAAAAATTGATTTTTTTGGCCGGCCTTTTTCAAAAAAAAAAAAAAAAACTGTGCATTAAGGGGTTAAAGTACTATGTTTACACAAAGGATGGTAAATGAATTCATTATCACGAATTTTTCCTTTTTGATAAATGACATTCTATGATGTTTAAAATTACAATCCGTCTACTAATGGAGACAGGTTTTCAATGCTGTTTTAAATTTCGTATTTGTTTTATCTTTAGGAGCCCATAATAAATTAGCTTTAAGATATACATCGACATCTATTCAATTGGAATGATTACGGCGAAAATGAGCTAGTAGGGTTTTTACAAGCCAATAAAGAAAGAGGCAATAGCGACTTATTAGCCTCATTGATTATTAGAAAGTTAGAAACAAAATTTTAATAATGCACAAATATAAAACAAATCAGCACCCCAGAAAGTTCTTAATACAACACCAAGTTTACAAAATCTTCGAAATATTTAATTTTTATGTTTGTGCATTAGCATTGATCTATTTAATTTACTTAACCCGTTAAAACTGTCGGATGCATCAATATTCTGAACAGTGACGTAGCCAGATTTTTTTCTCGGGGAAGGTCTAAAGTCTT
>CM063502.1:152273948-152391448 GCA_032207245.1 Pardosa pseudoannulata
AAATTAATACAAACGTCATCGAAAATATTAAAAACATTTTAGCATAAATCAATCTTCCAAAAGTAATATTGAATATTAAAAATAAATGTGTACTTACTTTTTTCAAATTTTGTGCAGATACAACCACCACTTGGACATCCAGGTATTTTCCAAACTAACTCAAACCCTTCATCTAAAGTTTCATTTTTCTCTTAGACACTGGTTCACGACGTCACTTCCTTCTCCCCCCTCCAACTACACACCCCATGATGTCACTTTCCCGCACAAACAAGGAAGTTACTACTAACGTCCATGCCAGCAGTGGGACTCGAGCCCAAGATCTCCGGTATATGTTTGGTTTGCAGTGCTACGGTCTACTTTTTGCAACACGAAGGCTAATGAGACCGGGCCCTACAGCTTAAAGCCGATTCCGAACGGCTACGAACATCCATGCTCCAATGGAATTCGAACCCATTAATTCCGGTACCAAAGGCTAGCACCCTAACCATTCGACCATCGTTCGGCTCACGAGTTCCAGTACCGAAGAGCAGTGCAATACGCATTCGGCCATCGCTCGGAGAACCCAAGTTCATGAACTCTTCTGTAAATGTGTAGTGTTATGAATTGTATGCAATATCTATGATATTATAAATCAGAAATAATTTGTTATGTGAATATAAAATATTTTCTGAATCGTTTTACGAAAGACTAAATTTTACATTCTAATACAAAAAACTAAAACTTTCATTATAAATTAATTTTTCATGTAATGAGCATTATACATATATTTTAATGATACCGTATAAGTGGCAAAAATATCAATTGAAAAGGAGAAACTTTAAAAAAAAATTTACTGAAAAATGTTAATTTCTGTTCATTAATTAGGATCCTTTAAATAAAAGTTTACTAGCATTTAAAGAAATGATAACTGTATAGTCAGTTTGAATCGGGCACAACTTTTGAAACACATAGGCTAATTATGCATTTAATAGTTTTATGTAACATAAAAACTACAAAAAAATAACTTTATTTTGAGGGGAAAATAAATAACTCCTTCTATATCGTTTTTATGATAGTATTGTTAATTTAATGAGTAGTGATTAAAAGATTAACTCTGCAGCTAACCTTGAGGAGTAATAAAAATCATACCTCTTTAAGTACTAAATAAACACCTGCTTTCGACACAAAATTAATTTAAATATGAATGAAAAATTTCTTTAAATTCTTAACAAAAAATTAAACCTGTTTAGAAAAGAAAAACATAGGAAGAGTCGCAAATGTTCAATTACTCTTTGGATTCTGCGAGTTCTGAAATAAAATTTGTTATAGATTGATTTTTTTCAACGATCATACAAAATGCCAAAGTCATTACCATTTCCAACTGAAATACTTTTCTTGTGGAATGCTGCAAATTTTAAAATGCCTTTATAGTATTCATCGCTAAACAGGTAAAACTATTTTCTTCGATAGCGGAAAGAATGCGAGTACGATTCATGCTGCTGGCATGGAGGCAGGTTACCATTCGAAATCGGTTCTCGGCAACAAATCTCAATCTAAGCCCTAAAGTTACAAAAATAATACCACAGCGCCCCAAAAAGCTATCAGTTATGAAGCCATATATAAGAATCCAACTGGAGAAACTTTGAAAATACAAAGTAGGCATATTATATTGTCAACAGATGTAAAATCGGGTGCCGTTGGGCGTAGTATTAAGCATATAATAAAATTGATACTGGCAATAAGAAATGACGTTCTTACATAAGACTGCTATCAAAAGAATGTTAACCTATGTTAATTAATAAGAGTAATTTAACCTGGTGCGTCTGAGCTACGCCCTGAACCATACATGTATACAGTATATACACCAGATAATTAAAAGGAGGCTTTAAAAAAACAAAATAAACATTAGGTACTCGTCTCCTCGTGATAATATATATATATATATATATATATATATATATATATATATATATATATATATATATATATATATATATATATATAAAAATATAATTATAAAAAATTTCAAAACAAGTAAAACAAATGGTCCAAACAATAAATATCTTTTATAATAAATAAAAAAAAAATATATTTAAAAAAAATTATAATTCTATAATTTTAAATTTAAAGTATTTTTTTAAATGCATCTTTATATTAAATTTTTTAATGTTTTTGCCATTGGCAATATCTTCCACGAATTTTTTGATTATTCATTTTTGTATTTTTTTTGGGGATTTATTTTTTTGAACGCTTTGAAAAAAAAAACGATGAAATAAAACTTAATAAATAAATAAATAAAACCATATAAATTTAACATCTAAAACATAAAAACCATAAAATAACACATACAAATAATAATTTTTTAGCCCTTTTTTCCTTAAAACTTGAAAAAAAAACATTCTTTAATCCATTTAATATTTTCAATTTCACTTTATCACTGATAAATTTTTTACACATTCAAAATGTTTTACTTTATTTTTCTAAGCCCTTCAGATTCAAATTTTTATTCAACAAAAATGAAAAAACATTTTTTCACATAATCTATACTTAATCCAATTTAATACAATTTTATAGATATATTATTTAAAACTGCTAATTTAATTATTCCCTGTATAAAATTTCATTATTTTTGCAATTATGCATAGTTCAATTCTGTTTTTAATTCATATCACATGTATTTTACCATTATAGAAAATAAGTAATACCAAAGAATAAATTTAATATAAATGTATAATTAACACATTCGCGACTGCTAACGTAAATTCCCGTCATTTAAAATTCTATTCCTGGTTGCCAATGACGTGCATTCTAGTCCTTCAATTTCTGTTCGTGAATGCGTCGTCATTTTCACATGCATGTGTTACCATTAGAAAATAAGAATAGAAGAGAGAAAAATTCTTTACATAATTCTGTTATTGTTTTATATATGTTGCATTCTGATTTTTCTAGTGCTCTCATATTCGAACTTGTTACCATTCAATTTTTATCCTTGCCTTAACAATACAAATTTGAGGCAACCAGCTTCAGTATTTCATTATTATCGTCAGTATTCAGCATTAGAAACGCAAAAGATTGCCGATCGCGAAAGTTTTCATATATGATACAGTTAGCAACCAAAGGTAAATGGATTTCATAGTTCTTAAGATTTCAAAATGATTACGTTTCGTATCCTTAAATGCTTCAAGTGATACCTTCTTACATTTTCTTGTTAAAGATTAAGTTGCATTCATATGGACTTTAAATCAAAGATATCTGATAAATAGTTAGCTTTTACTCACTTGAAGCAAAATCATGTGAAATGAATATGACTTTTAAAGGGGGTGAGGAGTTAAACCTAAATGTAATTTTTGTAATATTCTACCTTTCGTAAAGTGTTAAAAATAACTAAGAGTTTTGTAAAATTATAATACTAGTGAACATGAAAAGTTTGATAAATAATCGTTTAGTTAAAACAATGCATCTTTGTAGTTTTAATCCATTATACATTTATATGAAAGTATAAATGAGATCAATTTCACACCTACAAAAAGATAACTAAATGAAAACAAATTATTACACAATGAGTTTACCAAACTAACTATGGTACATAAATACCAGAACTCAAGAACTATTCAGCATAAGGCTAATGTCACATTAATTATGAGCGGAAACTTTAACACATTTTACATTAATGATAAAATAAGTATGGAACTTCTAAAGCACACAAGGCTACTAGGCGTATCAATAGGTAAATATACTAATTATACGACATTTTGAAATATGAAAAGATAGAAATGGAGAGTATTATCATTACATAAAATTAGTCATTTATGCAAAATTCAAAAAACGTAATAAACTCACCTAAAACTGTAATAGACGGGTTAAGACGTCCATTATTGTTAAACAAAGGTACATTTTCCATTTTGGCGAACGGTTTGTTTGGATTTGGATCACAAGGAGTTCCTTCAACGCGTGCCCAAGCTCCAACCATGCTATTCCACCCAACAATGCTATGAAGAACTAATGAGTGATCCTATTCAAGTAGAATTAAAAATACAATGCATTCGTTTAAAACTGGTAAAATATGCAAAATAAAATGGAAATGTAAAAAAAAACAAAGCATGAAAAAATAGATCACCATTCTTTTAAAGAAGTGGCCATTGTTTCCATTACGCAATAAATGCAATTATTATAAGGGGTCAATATGACCAGATTGAAACCAGATTGTATAAAAAAAAATGTCTGAGCTCCACTTAAAACCGGATGGCCAAATGGGTAGGGCGCTAGTCTACGGTACTGAAGTTCGTGGGTTCAAATGCCGCTATTGGTATGGACATTCGTAGCCCTTCGGAATCGGCTTTACGCAGTAGGTCCTGGTCTCATTAACCTTCATGTTGAAAGACAGTAGCGCTCCAAACCAAATCTACAACCGGACGACGGGCGAATCGGTAAGCTGTTGCCTTTTGGGACCACCGTCCGAGGGTTCGAATTCCGCTTCTAGCATGGATTTTCGTAGTCTTTTGGTATCAGCAGTAAGTTCCAGTTTAATTAGTCCTTTTGTAGCGAAAAAATTGACCGTAGCGTTCCGCACCAAACCAGTTAGACTAGAAATGAGAAGTTTAAAATAAAAATAAGCAATTAAAAAACTTTAATTTCTTAAAAAACTTTGGGAGATTTAAATATTTTTAATGATTATTTTATTTAAACTATGGCCCTATTTTTTTTCTATATTTAAAAAAAAAATTTAATGTAAACAGAGTCCAATATCGTAGTAGATACGTCAAATTAAGCAACGTGGGATTCATCATCTAAATGACGCGACTCGTTCACTTTAATAAAACTTAACTTCCGAATGTAGAACAAGAGAATGGAGAAGATAAGAAGAGAATAGCTTTTATCTGCGTTAACTCAACGTTTGAACTGCAAAAGAATATAAATACAGCTGAACATCCGCTTTTAGATATCAGATTAAAAATACACCCAGGATATTTTGGCTAAAGTGTATTCCGGGAGCTTCTAGATTAAAGTTTATTTTAAAACAAAGAAGATATTTCTGCAAAAAGGGATAATCACATTTTTCAGGAAAATAGAATCAAGATAATGTGTAGATCACATACCAGTATAGTCGCATTTCCTAATACAATTGATTCTCTTATTCTGACACCAGATCCAATGACGACATTTATACCAATGCTAACATTAGGTCCAAGCTGTTAAAAGAAAAAGAAAAATGATTAAGAAATATATCGTTAAGAAAATATCATTCGCCAGGCTTTATAGTGAGAACATTAAGGAAAGACAATCATATAATTCGTAACTGAGTAATTACATTGAAATTCAACACGTGTAATCACAGGATAGAAAATTAAAGCAGTCAACCTCGTAATTAAGAACAAGATTTCGAGTGTAAGTATTAATCAAGAACTATTACTTATTGTAATTTCCATTCGCAAAGAGAATAGAACACAATTTAATCTTTATTAATTTATTTATTGGAGAGGTTGTACTGGAATAAAAGCAGTCCTAAAAGTGTTTCTAAATGCTTTATCACACGTCAACCTGTACATGTTGTAAAAAGCAACCGATTAAGTTTATGATTCCTTTTCCGATAAAGAATGCGAGGATTTTTCGTAGGATAGTGAAAATTTTTCAGCTGATTAAAGGCTTCATCATACTTTAACTTAAGCCAAAATGAGTCGGATGAAAAGTTTTGACTATCTAACGAGAAATCCGTCAATTCTTTATCCGGAAAAGGAATCATAAACAAAACTCATTGTTTTACAGCTTGTACATGTTAACGTGTGATAAGGGCTTTACACAACCATTCATAACCGTCGTCGTAGCATACAAATTATGAAAAATAATTTTAAATTTTCGATTAAATGAAACCGCATATACTACTAATACAAAAATAAATATTAGCTGATTTTAACGTAAAGCTATCCAGCTTTATTATTCTTCGCAATCGCTAGAGTTTTGCTGAAATTTAATAATCGATCCCCACATGCTTAAATGCCTGCTAAGAAAATAAAATTATATCCAAGATGCATTTCTAATGAAAATAGCACAATAGTATCTGCGAGTTAAGTAATAATTCCAATAGTTTCTTTTTTGGTGATTATAATAGAAAATAATAAACATATATATGTAACCAGCGAAATTATTCTCGCTAATTACACAAAAAAATTATCCCCTATTATTTTGGATTGCTCCGGCTTTCTGGACAGTAAGATAACTTAAGTAATAAGCAGTCATGGCTCCATTTAAAAAAACTAATTTCAAAGTTGGGGAACTTAACTTTATTCAAGCTAAAAATGAATGTCTTTACAAGACAAGAGCTTTGCATCGAATGCTCACGAATACACACTTCTATCACAAATTTCGTACCCAAAGGCGGTAGATTACGTATTTTTTTTTCCAAAGAAACCAACAGCTTACTCAGTGTTACTGGCAGTCAGGTTTGGTTTGGAGCGCTACGGTCTACTTTCTGCAACACTAGGGCTAATGAGACCGGGACCTACTGCTTAAAGACGATTCCGTAAGGCTATGAACACCCATGCCATAGTGGGATTCGAACCCACGAACTCCGGATCCGAAGGCTAGCACCCTAACCAATCGGCCATCGTTCGGCTATTGGCAGTCAGGAATGAACTTTTTTTATATATATAAATTCGATTTTTAACGAACTATATATAATTCTAATGATAGAAATATTAATTTTTTTTAGTCATGTAAAAAATGCCAGTAACCAAATTTATAGTTAGAAATTTTACTGGTAAATTTAATAACGAATGTCCCTATAAAATGTGAAAAACTGGAGGACTGTGAAAGGTGGTGTGATCAGATAGACCACGGTACTCCTAGTTTTACAGAGAGAAGCCGTTGTTTGGTGAAAATGTGAAGAAAACAATCTTGCACATTTTAAACAACTAGTAAAAGTATGAACTGCTGATTCAAATCTAATATCCTAGTGTTTCTGAGTAGTTATACAGATATGCTATGCGATACTTCATCATCCTTACAGATAAGTACATCATACAATATCAATTTTTGCTATTAAGACGACAGAGTCTTCTTACATGATAAATGAAGCAGTACATCATACGCCTTAGGTTCTAAATCAGGAGTCAGCAAATTATTTAAGGACTGGGCCAGTTCATAGAAAATTATATTAATAAAAATTTTAGAATGTTTGGTGAGCCTGGCTGTTAATTCGAATAGGTATGTTTTTGCTAGGTATTTTCACTTATAAAGCAAAAAAACATTTTCTTACGAGGCAACATTTCACATACATAATATTATTATATATATTATTGCTGATTCTAAGAAACAAAAAACATTTTTTATTATATTATAGAATGGCTAAAATTTGTAGCAATGTGAAGAATGAAATTCTATATCAATTTCTATACAATTTTTCATCATACCGGACTTCCAAGTTAGTAACATTGTTTATAAATGGCCATCAGTTAATAAATGATCTATCTATATTGAAATTATATATCCCATTTCAGAAGAAGTATTTTCACATAAGTATATACTTCCAAATACTGATATAAATTTCAGTGTAACTGATTTTGAACTAGCCGTACTTATCTCCAAAAAATATTCATAGAATTGGATTAGATAAATTTCTTAAAACATAATTTTTAGCTTATCATTTTACAAATCAATTACAGTTGAAGATTCGACGGATTTTGGAACTATGAAATGCCTTTTGCACTTCAACCATTCTATGCCAACAGTTACTCAATGACCAAATTTGAAAACTAGTTCCAGTCACATGTTATATATTAAAGTGTTGCTAAAAGTTCACTGGTTACAAATATGAAATTATTTTTTTTCCTAATGAGTAAAATAAATAAAAATTTACGCTAAATCCATCCGATTGAATTTTTATTGAATAACTCACACTTCCAGATGATTTTACATTACTAATTGCAGCCACATTTGTAAGTTGCACATTTTTGTTGATTGTCATTTCAGATTCATACAAATCCTGTTTTTTGAGGCGTTGAAGAAAATAAACACAAAGGTAAGATCATTATTTTCTGTTAGTTTTAATTCATCAATTTGATGTCACACCCGTAACATAAAAGATAAATAAGTTTATTTTAAGAAAAAGCTATTGGACCTAGCAACTTGACCTTTTGGATTCACTTTATAAAGCATGTTTTCAAGCATATCTAATAGCTATATTTCATAAATGGATATTTTTTAATATGTCAATTAGGCGTCACACCCATAACGCTATGTGATAACAATTTTATTAATCCTGTATAACAACTTGTTGTTTGGGATTTACTGGTTAAAACTTGTTCTCAGATGTATGGTTCGATGGTTAAATTTAATGAAAAAATATTTTATATTGTGCTAATTAATGTAAAAAATGTGACACTATACATAAATTTCTTTTTTAGTTCTCAGTAATTAATTAATTTTATTTTCAAGTACTATTGAAAACATGGTTTTGTTATGCAAGTTTAAGTTTGTGAAAGATTTATATTATTTATTTTGATTTCTTTTTATATAGTCTTACTAAATGCATTAATTTTGTTATTTAGGTAATGGAAATATTTAAAACTAGAGTTGAACCAAAGAAGTAATTCTATCAAAGTGCATGAATATCTTTAAAAATAAAGATGTGATAGAAAAAGGAGACAAAGAATAGGGAATTGATAAATTAGTAACAGAAAGAAGTTATTAAGTGTAAAAAGGAAGAGTTATGCTGAAAGAAAGAAAAAAAAGGTTGGAAGAGAAGAAAACAGAAAATTAAGAACTCTAGTCGATAAAATCAGTAAAACAAATCAAATCAATAAAACAGCCCATTTGGTTATATCGTTATAAACGGACGTATAGTAAAGCATTAAGGAAAGTTAAAGCAGAATGTCAACATAAATCCCAATATCCCAGGAATACCGTATAAGAACCAGGGATTTTCAATTGTTTCTTCTGATTTCGTACAAGGATCTCCTTTTGCAAGTGGCAGATTTTTTTTTTTTTTAAATGACCTTTTTTTCTTAGGATTTTATTTTAGTTTTCCAAGAAAGGTCAGAAGTAACATTGAGTTACATGAAAAAATTGGAAGATACTAGATCTTACCAGAAGAAAAAGAAACGTCATGTGAAAGCATGGAAAAATACACAGAGTACAGACATCGATTTTCATGAACAACAGAGGCCAATCTCATTTTCATTGATAAAAGTTAGAACAAGTAAAATAATTTAACTATTGTAAATATGTATAACTTTGTTTATTCATTTACTGTTCAAAACAGCACATTTAATATAAGATATTTTAAAAGAATTCTGAACTCTGTGACACCCTTAACATTGTGTCACACCCGTAACATGTTTCTCGAAAAAAATCTAGTAATTATGTTTGTCGTTGAAAATTTACAAGTAATACATAGTATTAAATATCTAACCTTCTTTATCAGAAAAAAAATTGTTAATGACTTTTAGGTATTACCTATTCGCAGAAAAATTGGTAATTGAGAACCTATGTGTAACATCTGGTAAAATAACTATCACACCCTTAACAGCATATTTATAATTATTTAAATATGTAAAGAAGAAACGGAAAATCTTTAAATTTTGCAAAATGCTTCCTTGGATGGTGTATTTGCTTCATGAAAAAATAGATGTTTGAAACATTAAATACTTCTTAAAAAAATTGATAACAGTCGTACGATGTGTCACACCCGTAACAATGGAAAGGCCGACTACTATCAATATCCGAAAAGCACTACTGTAAGAGTAATTTAAATTGAGAAACAACTTCCCTGAATTAACAACACGCAAGTAGCGTCAACTGTAATCATAATTAAAAACTTAGATTGGATAAGACTGGCCGCGCCATCTCCTTTGATTTACTTGAGTGGGTTAGATAGAAAACAGGCGGCGGACCGGATTTGGCCCGTGGACCGTAGTTAGCCGACCCCTTTTCTAGAACATGAATCCAACTTCCAGCATATTTCTTAGTAGCCACAAATCCTGGAATTTAAACGTATAGAGATCATTTGGAATATGTTGGAAAGGTATATCGGAAAGCAATAGCCTCTGCTACCCTCTTGAGTAGTTGTTAAAATCTGTGAATCCAATGCATTGCATTCTCCAAATTTCAAAGCACGACAGAACCTGTTTAAGCCCATTCCAGAACTTACACGTAAAAAAGGTTATCCGATAGAATATTGATCCTGGTCTTTTAAATCATTAACTAGGATGTGTAATTTAATTACACATTTTAAAACTTAATATATAATATACTATTTAATCGAACCATTATGACCTTGCTGTTAACCAACGTGCCTTACGAAAAATTGTAAAATAGCTTCGTGCTCACCGAAACTTCCAAGAACTTGTTAATCAATCACGAATAAGTTCCAGACCCAGCGTCATTCAGAATTATAATGACATATTAAAATTCATTTTTCACAGTTACGAAAATTCGATGCCTTGTTATCTGCATATGAAATGCCCAGCGCATGCTACTCTTACCTTAACCTTTCCCCCCCCCCCTCCCCACACACACACACACTTTCAGCTTTTATTTAGAATTAAAGAATATAATTTTTTTTTCCTTCACGATCTGCCAGATATTCCGAAATAAAAGAAGACTAGCGAGCACAGTCAAAGCGTATAAATGACTTTGCCCAGGGCAAAATGAACAACAAGAAAGGTATGCTACTTATATACAAGAGGAAAAGTTTAAAAAAAATCGACTCCCATGAAAGAGCAGATGGAGATAAAGGGTCTTTAGTGGGGAAGGGGGAGGGGCAGAACCGGACTTGCTGTATGCACAACAATACAAAATCTACAGTCATTTAAAATATATTATTGAATGCTTGTGGAAATGAAAATATAAATATGAGAACATGGAAACAAGAATAAAACTATAATGAAAACTAGTGTAGTATATATTTATAGGAGAAAAAAATATAAATAAAGCCTACATGCATACGTTTTTGAAAACTTTAACGAAGATTCACATCCCCTAAATCATTAATATTAAACACATAAGTGATAAGGTAGACTAAGAATGAGGCGGTTAAATGCAAGGGAATAAAAAAAATATTAATAAAATGTTTAAATATTTAATATTCTATGTACCAAAAAGGCTTACTTTAGTCTACGTTCATCAATTGTTATTTGTATAAAAACACGGTATTTTTTATTTTAGTAAATGGGTAAGTATTTCAATATGAGTAATAACAAAACTTTTTTTACCTAAGTAACCTAGACATTTAATTATTATCGAAGTGTAACCATGGAAAGCTTCTAAGTTCAAACACATTTCTAGCAGAAACAAGTCTACTCGAGTCATATGATGAATTGCCGCGAGAGAACTAATACACTTAAAATTGACTTTGATAGCTACGCCTAGTCAAATTGTCAAATACAGTAAACACTTCGAATCAAATCACGTCAAACACAGTAAACTATCCAAGCAAAAATTTCATAAGGATATAAAATAAGGAGCTGCTACTTTCTTACATTAGAACATATTTCTTATTCATTTTATTATTTAAAGGGGAAAAATTAATATGAAAATAGTTCTTAAAAACAAAATTTACCATTAAAAAACACATTTTTTATAGCATTTTCTTTAACTTTTTTATGCCTGCATTATTAATACATCTACAGATGGCATCGTGTATCTCCTAGTTATATATATAAATAATAAGCATAGTTAAGTTTATATTTCAGATTATATTTTTTCATTAAATTTAGACTCATATATTTAAATACATTCACCTGAGCAACTAAGAAATCAAATTTTTACTGAGTCAGTATGAGTAAATACGTTTAACGTATTATTTAATCAACATATACGTGTAATATTTTTTAATGAGTGTATATATATATAATGAGTGTATATATGATATATATATATATATATATATATATATATATATCATATTTACTGAGTATATACGAATAAAGTATTATATACTTAATTTAAAACATTTATCTCAAAACTACACAAATTAACATATAAACGGTATGCAATACCTGTTAGTCTTATACATCTTCCATATTTATACCGTTATTACACATCTTCCATATTTAACGTTGTTCTAAGTTTAAAAGTAAATCAAATTCTAAATCAAGCCATGTTATTATTGTATTTCCTAAATTCACCAATTGCCTTTTTAAAAGAATTTAGGTACTGTTTTAACTTGAAATAAGGGGTGTTTAAGCTTTTACATCTTATTATACAGTGAGTCGTATCTTCGTTAATAAAAAGCACTTTAATAAACTTTGCATCATCTGTTTATCTTTAGTAATTAATTACTAATATACGAAACCCAGTAAAATATCATAGAAATTGAAAAATGATGTTCAAAAATGAAAAATGCTTTCTGTATGAATCAAGAGATGGCGACACCAACAATTTCAAAAGCGTTCTATTCTTTACTGTGTACATCATACTTAACTCAAATAAAACTGTGTACTCAAGTCTAACGTTGTTTAAGACTGTATTAAAAAAAAATACAAAGGGAGTTTGTTTTTTTCCTCACTTGTTTTATTTGTTAGTTTCGAGGACTGATTCCGAATTTCAACTTTGCTACTCCCACAAATATGGCTTCACAGCGAAAATCGTAAAAAAAATCTCACAACCTTTTCTTCAGTTTTATGCCAAAATGTCATAAAATTATGCACTTTCCAAGATAGACTATTCTATATATAAAAAAATAAATGCAATTTCGTACAAAAAGCACCCCTCAAACGTATTTTTTGGTTTAACGGTTTAGCCGCAAGAGCACTAAATAAAAGTTCAAAATTTCCTACTTAGGACAAACACAGTTTTCTCTTTTTTTTTGGGGGGGGGGAGCTTGTTACTAAAAAAACTATGTGATTACCAAAAAAAAGCTTCGATTCTGCTAAAACGACATTCAGTTCCATAAAAATGGTATACCTTAATCACTTATTTTGGCTAACCCGTGTAGCCGCTAGAGAGCGTTATTTTACCTCATATTACGCGAAACTGCTAAGTCAAGAGTCCTTAACCTAAAATTCAGTAAAGGCCTATATTATTATTATTTACTTACTAAAAACTATTTATGTTGTCCTAAGAATAAAATTACTAATTATATATCCATTTAATTACTACTTATGAATTATATCAACTTTTTTTCCGAAATATGTTTGGATATTCAGATACAAAATGCTTATATAAAAACTTTCACAAAATAATTTATTATAAATGCTAATAATTTATTATAATTATTAATATAGGTAGATAAATAAAAAAAAAGAGGTGGGCAGCTACAGTCTACGAAAATTAGTGATTGCCTTTTGAAATATGAATGGAAAACACTTTATTATTAAGGATATTATCGAATAAATAGTTGCATTATTTTTTTAATTCAGAATGAAATTATTTCAATATTGTATACCTCTCTCATTTGCAACCACTGCTTGGGGCTGTAGATTCCGTGTTAAGGCCTTAAGATATGCTCTTCATCTGAAAAATGAAAGGAAACGTGATGGTGTTAGGGAAGCTACATGAGAATTTAATTAAATTTATTGGTACTAATGATATAGATTTCACATGTGTGCAGCGATGAAAATTATCTTGTTCTTTCACAGTGTGTTAGATTTGAGGTGTGTTGTCCATTTCGTTCAAATCTTTGTCACCATCAGTGAAATATTTCTCCATATTGCTGCAATTTTCTGATAGTTTTGGTAAACTCGGGGGGTATGTAGGGTAGCATCCTGAAATACACAATGTATTTTGCATTCTATCTTACATTTGCAAGAAATGAGCTACAGTAGTTTTTAGATGCAGGAGACTCGAGGGTGGTGATGGTCTAAAGACCATATATGTTTTTCATCCACACGAACCGAGTAGAATCATTTAAGGAACTGGCTGAACTTGGAGGTAGACAATCATTGGATGCTGCCGTGTTTCAGGTCTGTGTGCAGGAGAATGTCGATGCTAGATGTCATCTGAAACACAGATGATATGTACAGTTTATGTTGCAAATGGTTTAAAGAAGTCATTTGTTTACTGGATGCATGTTTATCAGGGTGAAGAACCCATTCCTAAGACCTCCCGTCAACATAATAAAGACCATTAGGCTGATTAAGAGGTAATTGTGAGTGGAGGAGAAAAATTTCTCCTTGCTCTCTATGAATCTGGCAGACAAATAACATCCTTAAACAAACTGTGACATAGACCGTACATAACATCTAAATTCAAGGTGGTATTTAACATCACCATACTCCTCCCAATAGAGGCTGCAACACGGCAGCATTCCCTGAATGTCTCCCTTGAAGTTCAGGAGAGTCTGGGCCCATTGGAAGATCCTACACAATTAAGGTGGATGACAAACACAAATGGTATTCAAATCCTTACCCCCTTTCAGTCCCTACATTTGAAAAATGGCAGCAACTCATTTCCTGCAAATACAAAACAGACTACAAAGGGCATTGTAGGTGTTAGAAGGCTGGCCTACATACCTCCCGGCATTGCGAAAATTGTGATGAAAATTGCAGCAATATGGAGAGCTGATGATGACCAGGATTTAGATGAAGTAGACGACACACCTCAAATCCAACACATTTCGTAAGAACAAGGTAATTTTCATTAATGCACAAATAGAAAATGTATGTCATTAGTACCAATTCATTTAATTAAATTTTCATACAGCTTCCCTAATAGTATCATATTTCCTTTCATTTTTCAAATGAACCTATCCCAGGGCCTTTACAGTGTATCGGTGAGTCTGCAGCCCAAGCAGTAGTTGCAGATGAGAGAGATATTGAAATCCCTTGATTCATACTAAAAGAAAAATGCAACTATTCATTTTAAAATATCATAGCTAAAATGTCGTGTTTCCCTTTCATATTTAAGAGCAACCAGGGCCTTCAACCGCTAAGCGTCATAGACTGTAGCTGTTCACCTCTCTATCTCTATGTCTCTTTTTTTTTTTTTAAATTTGCCTATATTAATGATGATAATATGAATATTCATAATCAACTGGTCTTCCTCTATAAATGCACAGTTTATGAATTTTTTATTTAAAAAAAAGAAGTGGGGGAGAAAAACTGAAAAAAAATTTTTTTTTTCGATTTTCACTGTAAAGCCATTATTGTAGGAATAAACAAAATCTGAATTCGGATTTAAAAAAAAAAAAAAAAAAAAAAAAAAAAAGGAGAGAGAGAGAGAAAAAAAAAAAGGAGAGAGAGAGAGAAAAAAAAACTTTTTTTTTTCCTGAAACAAGCATTTTCGGACATGATTTGACCAGACAAGCGGTCCAAGCATTTCATTAACGTTTTAATAAGTATTTATTATTTAAGCTAGGACTTTTATCTGAAATTTAGAGGAAGATGCATCTACTTTAAATGAGAATTTTTCAATGCAGAAATTGTAAATGAGATTGTAGAAGAGAAAGAGGTGTTTCTACTAAAGGCTACATTATGGTTTGTGCCACAACGAAATATTCAAGTTAGTATATTGTAAACAAATTCGTAAAAACTTTTAAAATAATAATTAAAGTAAAAAATTTAAACTTTTTGGGGAGTTTATGAGCCATGAGAAATTAAATTAATATTACATTACCTTTAACTGCAAATGGGACTTATACGCCCCACTGAGATTTCAAATAATTACTAGTGGGGAAAATATCGCACAGAAACTGAATGCAAAGTGGCCCAGCTATAACACAAGAATAGTTTGGCATAATGAATTACTAACCTATATAGCATCATCTGCTTTCCGATCACAACTCACTGTTTATTCGGATCTTTCGTCATGGACGTGAGTTTTCGTTGACGCCAAGGAACACTACTAGCTTTTTAAGGACAGTCTCTCTGATCTCAAAGTTCCTAATGCCATCCTCTGAATTTCCCCATGGTTATTCTCCTACTCAATTTGATTCTCTTTGCTGTTGACAAGGGTTGCATTATCTCCCTTCTTTGATGCCCTGACCACGATGTCATTACCCCAAACGAGAAAGCTGACAACCATGGTTCGGTGGGGCCCTTACGTAACTCAATTTAATCACTTCCGAAGGTATCATTCTCCAAATCCGCCAAAACTGGTCAGTCGAAAATAAGTACACCTGGTTTAACAGAGACTACTACCAGGAGTTGGATTATATTACTAATCTTCTAGACTCGTTCTCGCCTTACTAATATCTGGGTTACTACTTGGCGCTCTCGAAAACATGTGACCAAAATTCAACTTTTTCGTATGAATCTCGCCTCCTCCCTACCCCCTTGTGTCTTTCTTGTCAGGTCCAAGACATTCCTCATCACATTCTCTCTGTTCGAGCTTTATTTAGTTTTTTCCCCATAGATGGCGATACTGTTAAAGTTTTTGAAGTTCAGCGAGAGATGTTGCAGTATTTATGCCGACGTGAAGTAGTGAAGGTGTATTCAAGGTTTTGGAGTGACTGCAACTAGCTTGCATACGAGATTCAGCCTTATGAGTAAACGTGGTGTGGAGTGCCGTTCTGAAAGACTGAGTTGTTTTATCGAGTTTTATTCTTTACTGAGTTTTAGTCAAGTTTACAGATTTTATGGTTTACATTTTATGAACCTTTTATGTGAGCGGTTTTACTTCAATTTCAAGTACTGTGTCATTTCAAGTATTTTGTTATTTGTCAAGCGTGCACTTTAACGCCGGAACATCTAGAACTGAATAAATTACTGTCCACTACAGTTCGACGTCTGTTTCTTTAGACAGAGTGTCATTTACAACACTCTCCTACTGCTCTGTTTTCCCAGTTCTTTTATCTTCCTTACCCCGTTTACCCCCCCTCCCTCCTTTTTCTTTCCTTGCGTTGTTTCGCTGCTTTCTTCCTGCCATGGAATAGCCGCTCTTGTGAAATTCACCTCGTCTGTACTCACGTCTTCGGCCTTCGGCTGTCTCTCATGTTTTTCTTAGCTCCTGGATAATTTATAACAGGGCTCTCCAACTGCAAAGAGCCAACAGGCCAGGATTCCGGTCACTGATCATCTGATGGACCACAGTTTGAAAAAGTTGAACAATAACCTCTTACCTCTTAAACAATAATAATTAATAGTTGAATGATTAATTATAAAACAATAGAACAGAAGTATTATAAAACAATTTGCTTACATTTTAATGGGAAAACTGAGGCCGATCAGCCTTGTTTACAAGGGCAGGAATGTCAACATCGATGTTTGTCGTTGCCTGTCGAAGAAGGTCTAACAATGAACTGTCGGAGTGAGAGCTCCTGTGATGATTCTTGATAAACTTCATTGCCAAAAAAGTACTTTTTCATAAATATGTGCTCCCAAACATGGAAGTTATTTTCAGTCCTAACTCACGCAGACTTGGAAACTGTTCAGTTGGAATCAACTTGAAGAATTCGGGTCCCTTTCGGCTCTTGTTTGAAAGAACGGGTCAGCCACAGAGCTCCAGATCACAGAGCAGAGGTTGCTTTCTGTGACTGGGTTACTAAACAGAGCCATGTCATTCTTGATGCTCTCAAAATCTGAAAATCTCGTGTTGAATTCATCAATAATAGTCTGCAACTGAGAGCAAAATTCAGAAAAATCCAGCATTTCCTCACACTCTGACGCCAAACGACTGCAGCTGGCAAAGTGAGATAAGTTATTTTTTCCCAAAGTTTCATGGAAAATTTTCAGCTTGTTTCTAAACCCATTGATCTGTGTCATTAGGTCAGACACCAGTTGGTCTCTTCTTTGTAGTTTTAAGTTCACATCGTTGAGGTGACCAGTAATACCAGTTAGAAATGTAAGGTGACGTGAAAAATTCATGCTTAACAGTTCTTGTTCAAGTTTTTCTGATGGAGAAAACTGGTGAAGGAAAAGAGGGATTTCTTTTCTCAACTCGAAAAATCTCTTGAGGCAGTTTCCGGCACTAAGCCACCTAACTTGATTGTACATAACCAGGTCTCCGTATTCTGCTTCAATTTCTTCCAAAAAGTTACGGAACTGCCGATGCATAAGAGCCCTGTTGCCGCCTCTGATCATGTTGATGACTTTCAAAACTTATTTGAGGGTTTCAGTTTGCTTCACCGATTTTCCGCATAAAGTATGCTGGTGAATGATGCAATGAAGTGCAAGGCATTTCATTCCATTTTCTCTCAAGCATCAAATCAATCCCATCTTTGGTCCTACCATTGTCTTTGCACCGTCTGTAGCTAGGACGGAACACTTTTCAAAACCTTCGACAATGTTGACCTCTTTCATCACTGCTTCAAATATGTCCCTACACTTTGTTGTGGAGTGAAGAGAACACATGGTAAGGAGCTTCTCTTTGATCTCAAAGTCTTCTTTAGCAGTGCGAATGAAAATCAAGAGTTGATTAACGTCCGACTGGTCTGCACTCTCGTCGATACATAAGAAGAAATAGCAGCATGTTTCAACCTCGCAGGACAATTTCTGTTGTATTTGGTCATCCATTTCGGCAACTCTTCGTTAGATGGTCTGATGAGAAGCTGGAACTGAATCAAAATGCTTAGCCATTTTGCTATCACCAAATACTTTTGCCATTTCTACAGCACATTTTTAACAACGACGCCATCAGTATAAGGTTTTTTCGCTTTAGCAAGCTCAAGTGAAATCGCATACAAAGCATTGTACTGATCAGATTTTACTTGAGTAAACATCCCAGTTTGCTTATGCAGTTTTGATTTCAGTTCTGAAACTATCAGAGATCTTGCTTCTCCTTGATATTTACAGTGACTCCCTTCGTGAAGACTCGCGTAATGCCTTTTGACATTATATTCTTTGCGCACAGCCACAACTTTCATACAAATCAAGCACAGGGGTTTTTCCTTTCTATTGGTGATGAAATACTGGGTTTCCCAGCGGTCCTGGAGCACTCGATTCTCACTGTCTATCTTCCGTTTCTTACTCATCGTTGGAAGTTGAAATATTCACAATCAACAATAAAATTCGTTTTCACACGTACCCAAAAAATATAGCTACGGTACAAGAGAGGTTTACTTCATATCTAAAATCTGCAAGCTTATCTGAGAATTGACGAACAAGCTCTCGATTTCTTTACCGAAATCAACAAAGGCCGCAGCGGCAGTGAAGGCAGTCTTTATTTTTAACCAATTGCGGGCAAGTTTTGCTTATCTGAAATGTTTCTCTCTTCCCTGTCTCCCCTGCCTTTTCCCCTTACCTGGCATTGCCAACGCGAGGCAATATTATTTCTAGGAATTTGTTTGAACAACAGCTTGCAGGATAGGGTTGCTTGACTTTGACCTGTGGATGTCCTATACCTTTTTCTCCCAATACAATGAAAGGAGTGAAAGAGCAATCAAGAGGAAACTTCGGGGACCTCGGCTCAACCAAGAATGGTAATCTAAGATGCTTCTTGATACCATAAAATTTCGAAAAAAGAAATATGCTGAATAAGAAGTTGGCGGGCCGCCAGTTAGACAGCCCTGGTTTAAAACAAAGCAGTCTTACTTTGTATGTATAGACCGTAGCACTCCGAATTAAAGCAAACCAAATCTACTTTGGATGTAGAATATATCCCATCTTTATTCAACCAACAAACCGATGAGCAATTTCATTACTCAAGTTATTGTATATTCCAGACTGCAATTTACAAACCACTCTACATGAAAAAATCCAAATAAAAAATGTCTTATGATTAGGATCTACACATTCCACTAATAATGTACACAGGATCAAAATAACATACTTTTTAATTCATAATCTAAGGGTTAAAGATACTTGAATTGAATAAATGTTGAGATTTATGTGGTACAAACAAAAATTACTGCTAACAATGTTTCAAATTATATACGATATGAATATTATAGTAAAATAATTTTTGTTCAAATTTCTGTGATGTATTTTTTATATAAAAGAGTTTTTCAGAATCTTCAAAATACATTATTTATCCCTTATGTTGTAACTTTAGAAAAAGAAAGCACATATAATCTATAATATTAATCGTTACAAATTACTCTTAATAAATACTAAAAATAACCCCATATCTGTGTATTAATTTCATGTTCTGAGATTAAATCCATGTGGTGTAAATATACACTACATCTACACCCGCTATACTCAACCTGCGGCCCGCAGAGGCTTTTTGGTTGGCCCAATTATTAAACTAGGTAGTTACAACTTATTTGTAAACAACTTCAAATTTCGCGCCCTTCAAAGGGTTGGTAATTGAACGGGAAGTATGGGAATGTGAGCGATATCAATAATTTGCTTAAATTGGAAACGCAAACTATCCTAATCTATGGTTGCGCAAACGATACGGAATACGCGGCGCGGGAATCCCCTTAAAGGTCTGTAATCTATGGTTGCGCGAACGATACGAAATACGCGGCGTCGGAAATCCCCTTAAAGGTCTGGTCACGCGCAAACGCGGACGGCGGAGCGACTTGCGAAGCTAAACATTGCTTGCCATGTGTAATGAGACGTGTGTTTTACTAATTGGCAAGTCGCCACGCCGCTCGTGTTTGCGTGTGGCCAGACTGTAAGATCCATGGACCTAAGTGCGTGTCGTTTTGATTGTCGATCGAAACTAAACTTGTTATAAATTTAATCTAAATTATTAAATTAAATTTGTGTACGTACCCGCGTCCTCTGCCAAATAATAGTTTTGTTTTGTAAATTAAGCATACCTATTATTTTCAAAATAATGTCAGGAGTGTCGTCGAAGTATAAAAGAAAAATATCAAGTGAAAATAGATTGTTTCAAGATGAGTGGGAATCTGATTATTTTGTTGTGCCAAATAAAAACAATGCAGCTACTTGTTTGATATGTCGGGAAAGTATAATATTGAAGAAATACAATATTTCTCGTCATTTCACTTCAAAACATAAAGATTTCGACGAAACATTTCCTCCCGGATCGTCTTTGAGAAATGAGAAATTTGAGTTTTTTTAAGAGATCATTGCATGAGCAACAAAATGTTATGTTCGCGGCATTATCACAAGACTCGGCGGTAACAAAAGCATCATATGAAAATTCTTACATTCTTGGTAAGCATATGAAACCATTTACCGATGCGGAAATTGTAAAGGAATCCTTTATTAGTGCTGCTAATAAACTTTTTGATAAATACGGTAAGAAAAAACAAATAGTATCTGATATAAAAAAAATACAGCTTTCGGATTCAACCTGCACCAGGCGTATTGAAGACATTTCTAAATTTATTTCCGATGATATATTAAAAAAACTAAGAAGATGGAAGTTTTTCAGTTTAGCATTTGATGCCAGCACCGATATTTCAGCAACATCGCAGTGCTCGGTGTTTGCTAGATATTGTACAGAAAACAATGAAATTCATGAAAACTTTTTAAAATTACTGCCAATGAAAGGTCAAACCCGAGGCACGGATTACCTTGATACTATTTGTAATTTTTTAGAACATCATGAAATTGATGTGCAAAAAATCGTGTGTTTGTGTACAGATGGTTGTCCTTCAATGACTGGATCCGAAAATGGCTTCATTTCATTATTTAAGAAAAAATATAATTGCAGCAATTTAATAACATTCCATTGTATTATCCATCAAGAAAACTTGGCGGCCCGTGCTGTACAACCAGAAATAGAAGCTGTAATGAAAACAGTTATCAATATTGTCAATTATATACGAGCAAAAGAACTGAACCACAGAAAATTTAAAACCCTTCTTGAAGAACTGGGAAGTGAGCACAGCGACGTTCTTTTGCATACCTCGGTGCGATGGCTTAGTAGAGGAAAGGTTTTGGAAAGGTTTTTTTTTCATTACGCCATGAAATAATCCTATTTTTAGAGCAAAATAATAAAGGGCACCCAGAATTACAAAACTATGAATGGTGGTGTCTTTTAGGTTTTCTATGTGATATTACGGAAAAACTAAACAATCTCAATCAGAGTCTACAAGGCGAAAATAACATAGTGTCCAATATGGCAAATAAAGTGTTTGCATTTGAGGAAAAGCTAAGTATTTATTATAATGAAATACAGAACAAACAGCTGCACAATTTTCCAACTATTATAAAAACCAGAGAGGACGGTATTAACATTTCAGAAGAAAACTGCTCCATAATTTCAAATTTTATAACTGCACTATTAAACGAATTTCAAAAAAGGTTTCAAGATCTCAGAAAAATAAAAAATTGTTTGTTACTTGTAGAAAATCCATGGCATTTAAAGACACCAACTATTTCTGAGTTGGCTTCAGTTTTAAATTGTAATTACTCGGAGTTGTTTGATGAATTTATTTATTTTAAAAATGACACCAACCTGGAAGTAATTTTCAAAGAAAAAATGGAAAAAAGGGAATATGTGGAATTTTGGAGCATTGTTCCCCAAAAATATAAAAGCATGCAAAGATGTGTCCAAATAATGCTAACATTTTTTGGGTCAACATATGTGTGCGAATCATCTTTTTCAAAGATGAAATACACACAGAGTGTATATAGAAATAAACTGACAGATTCCCATTTGGATGATATAATAAGAGTAGCATGCAACGACAAGCCAGATATTGATAAAGTTTTTAAAAAAATGCTGTCAGTTCCAAAAGTTTCATTAGATATACATATAAGTAAGTAAGCATCTTTGTTAAAAGTTCTTTTTTACATTAAACTAAATAATTCATTAGGTTGATATTACTTTTTCATTTATACACCTAATTATTTTTTACTTGCGGCCCGGGCTACCGTGACTGAAACGTGTTTGTGGCCCCTATAAAAAAAAGGTTGAGTATGGCTGATCTACACTATATCCACTAGATATATATACTATTTTTATACCTTTCTTAACTGCTTTTCTTTTCTATCAGCACTTCAAAACACTCAAGTAAAATCATTATTTTTCAATTTTTATCAGACACACACTCACAAACTCTCTAGGGCAAGTACTACCAAAAGAATATGAACACATTAATGAGATACTTTTCTTTACCCAAAGAAATATTTTCTACTAAACACACAGCCAATCAACATCATACTTATCTAGAATAATTTTTTCATTCATTATGCATTCATAACAGTTTAAAAGCACAATATTTCTTAAAATTACTATTTATATGTCATTCTGTATTCATACTACTTAAATATGATTCAATATACAAGCATCATCTATATAACACTAAAATGAGTATATGCATTGTTAAATATTTTTGATTTGTAAGTTCCCTTTAACAGTAAACTTATCTTGACAGCAATTTTAAGCATATTTCATGTGATCAATGGTCTTATTATGTATAATATACCATAAATTCACCCACTTTAGTATCAAATGTCATAGATCAAATGGATAAGTTCTGTCATTCAAGAACAGCTAATAGATATAAGTTTCAAGATGGAAATGCTATGAAAATACACTGAAAATCAGCTTTAAATTTTATATAAAATTTCAAATTTCATATAAAATCTTACAACAGCAAAAAAATGAATAGTAAGCTTTAAAACAAAATAATTTTTTACAAACACTTTCAACAGAACTTTTTCTATTATGTGTGTTGTTATATTTGTAATATAATTTAGAAATTTGAACAATCTTAGTATCACTCTGATATTTAAAAAAACGAGTTTAGACTATTTAAATGAAGATAATTCAATTTATCACATGCTATTAACTAAGTACAAAAGAAAATTAGACCAAATAGGTGTTCATAAATATGCTTTTCATACTTTCAAATTTTCTTTTTAAAATAATCATTGAAAAACTAATTTAGAATAATTATTTAAAATAAATACTAAGAAATTTTCTAGTTTAAAATTTTAATTACTGTGAAAGATTAGTAAGAGCTCAAAAAAAAAATTATATATATATATATATATATATATATATATATATATATATATATATATATATATATATATACACACACACACACACACACACACATATACATATATATATATTACATTTAAATCATAGTACTAATTTTTTAATAGACAAAAAACATTCAGTACATCTAAACTAAGTATATGACAACAATCTACAACATTTACTAAGTATATGGTAACTAAAAATATTCAAATAAGCATATTTCTTAGCATAAACAAACCTTTAAATACTATCCTAATATATATTAAATAAGAAAACAAATAAAATAATTCAATATATTGAAACAAGAATCTTTCTACAACTTTTAACACATCAAATGTAAGCATCTAGACAGTTCTATAAGTATTTAAGAAATAACATAATATAAAATCTTTCACCATTAAGAATATGATTTCTGGTAAACTCTAAGCTGAATGTGTTACATTCAAAGCATTTGCTTATTGTTACATACACAAAATGTTTGCTCAGACTTTACCTGTTTTCTATACCTGGAAACTCAGTTTTTTTTCTCCCCCAGCAATTTCAATAAATGGAACGGGTCCATAAATTCAAAGTATTTCTGTACTATGGGTTGTAGGTGCTTCTTAAGTATTTTTGACGTATATAATAATGATGTCACATAATGTACATATTATGTATAACAATGTCTCTCTTAAGCAAAACAAATGTTTATCAACATAATTAAAGTTTTATTAACTTTTATAGTATGAAGTGAAGAAATAGAAAGGGCAGAGAACCTGTTAAATGAAACTATATTACAGCAAGTAGTAATCCCCAATGTTATAAAAATAGTATCTAATAAATACAAAATAACTTTTTAATATATGTTTTTACATTACATTGTAAAACTCCCCTTCCTATTTAAAAAATAAGAATATTTTTAGTTTGTTTACCTGTTGATTACCACAAAAAAATTGAAAACACATTGTAAGTTATTTTATTTTTAGATAAATTACTGTATGTAAAATTCTGACCGACCGACCAACCGACCCACGCACCCACCCACACACACATATGTATGTGTGTATGTACACATTCCCATGATTAAATGTTAAAATAATACTCATATGCTATCATCTTTGACTGGCAATTTTTCATTGATTAAGGGTTGATATCACATGATCAGATAGACAGAAATCTTAAATCAGTATTATTTTTTATAGTTTCGAAGAATTTATATGCAATATTTGATGCATCAATATCACACCATATGGATTTATATAGAAAGAGCACATTAAACAAAACAAATGCACCTCTTTTAAGAAATTAACTAGTAAGAAACTCATTCCAGAGCTTTCATCACTTCATGCAAAATGCTTCACAATGCTGATATCTAACAATAATTTAAAAAAGAGTAGTCTAAAGAGCCTGTTGACTGTAAATAATTTATAATGACTATTACACTAATAGTTAATTAGAAGAGATATGGCAATTTTCCCTATACCACAGAGGATATTTAAAAATTGACACATTACATAGAAAAGTTTTATGATGTAAACCTTAAACATAATACATAAAAAAATTAGAGATAATAATGTTCACTTTAATCTTAAATAGTGTATCTTTATCATAAGAATTGGAGAGTTCTCCCTAAATTTCCTTATTTACTTACACATAAGTATACCAATTATGAGAGGTTCAAGATGCGAGTTATTATATGGATTAAACCTAAATTTATTGAACCAATTACTACCAAATTTTAACATTTTAATTTTAGTTACACTCTAGAAAATCTATAAACATTTGACTTACGAGTATTAGGTTGATATGTAATTATAACAATGAAATTTATGAGGAAATTATAATTATAGTGAATTATAATGAACTGACATGATTATAATTAATACTCTAGGACTACCATATTAACTTTTAAGCCCCATTTCAACTGCTTTTTATGTATTTATCTCTTGTAAAGACATTTTCCAGTGTTTTAGTAATTGATTTTTGGTACTTTAAATGAGAAGTGTTCTAAAAATTGAGCTGTACATTAAAGATGACTTTAACATGTGTTTCTTAAATATGAGTCTTTCTTTATAAATAAATATATTGGGAAAACTGGCTATCTTACCATGACATTAGTGCTATTATTATGTATTTTTACTCTTTATTAAAAGTTTCTTATGATGGTTCACTAGATATATACTTTTGAATCACACAAAAATTTGTTATAAACAAAAAAAAAAATATTAGTTAACATAATTTTGATGGCCATTTCACAAAGTCCCTAAAAATCTCTAACCTGCCCATTAAATTTGGTCCTATATTTCTTATTTATAATGCAATCAAATGTTCTACAAGTGATCAATTTGATCTAAAATATGATACAGATATTTATTTTGATATGAAATTTACATACCATATTTCACGCATCTACATTATAATTTTGAATTTGAAATTATTTTTATTACAATATTTTGTTTGGGTATATTATAGAAGAAAATTAAAAGTAAAAAATAAGAACTAAAACATAATACAGTGTAAATATGCACATATAACTAAACTTATAAGTGTGTGTTATATATGTATGTGTGTGTGTGTGTGTATATATATATATATATATATATATATATATATATATATATATATATATATTATAGGTATGTGTGTATGAATAGGGTTAGATCTAAAATCTAATATCAAATTTTGCTTTTTGCTTTTTTTAATTTAGCATTATAGTTTTTAAACATTCAACATAATTCTTTAACTCCAGATTTCAGATTAAAAATTGGAAAAAATTTAAACTCTAAATCCAAATTATAGCCCAATAATATTCATCAAAGGACACTTACATTTTTATAGCTAAAAAATACACAAGAGATTTCATGCAGAAAAGTTTCAATTTTGCAGTAAATTTTCTTAAGATATCTTTATAAATTTCATTTTATTTAAAAAATGAGGCTTTGCTTTTAGATAAAACAGTCACAAGTAAAAATTACAATTATGAATTATAATATAATTTTAAAATATATGCTTAATATGCACACACTTAAAATTGTTTTACAATCTATATTAAATCCTTATTTTGAATATTTTTAAAATGTAATAATTTGTAAATCTATAAGGTGTTATTTAAAAGTTTATTTGACATCAATTAATAACTACTCCCAGGGTAGATGTGGGAAATCTATTTAACCAAACACACTCTACACAAGAATAAATTAAAAATGTAAACAATGTTGCAAAGCATACACTGATATCCTTTTATCATTTGGAAAAGCTAAGATAACTTGAGAATTTTATTTTATTTTATGTAACCATATTTACAGAATTTAAAATGGTAAGTACTTTATGGTTCTACAAATCAAGTAAAACTGCCTATACAATTGCAAACAATTTTCTAACACTGATATTCTGACCAGCAAAAGTAATTCATAATTATATTAAAGAAAAAGATAATCTACTACTTACATTTTTAAAGAGGGCATACAATTAAGACATTTTATGTTAATTTTCAAGCACTGGTAAAAATAAAACCCTTGGTAAAATTATAATATGTTATCACTTTTGACATCAGAGACAAAAATGAAAAATATATTGAGTCTGAAAATAAGCTACAAATAATCAATGAATGAACTGATTGTACTTACTGTTGCAGTAGGATGTACTTTAGCTGTAGGATGAATAAATACATCCCCTACAATAGTTGGTTTACCTTCACTATTACGAACTAACCAATCAGGGTGTGTTTTGTGATACAGTTCTAGATAATGCCTATTAGCATAAATGGCAGACCTATAAATAGTAAAAGAAAGGATTAACAAAAACATATTTCCCATAGTTCATTATAAGTTTGGTATATAATTAAATCTATTTCATAAAATAAATATGATCAGCTTCTAGTTATGACATCAGATATAAAATATTTTTTAAATTTAATTCAACTATTTTACTTTCATCAATAAAAACTTGAAAAACTATAAATATTTAATCTTTAAATCTTTTCCAAAAATCTCTTATAAGAAAATATAAAAAATTCTTTATTTCAAAAATAATATAAAATTATACTAAATATAGCTATGGTAAAAATATCTCACAATTTAATTTATTTTTATTTACTCGGGATACAAGAAAAATGAGTACTCATAAGTATTAAAACTTTATCATTATGACCAAAACAATAACTATAATGACCATAATCTAGATATACTGACAAAAGAAATAAAGAGATATGATACGTACCCAGCAGTTTTTATTTGACTCCACCACTTTGGGCTGTTAAATACCAATAGTTTACCTGTTCCAGCAAGAGGCATTAAAATATCTTGTTCTAGTCTTATACAGTCTTTTCCACTACCAGAAACATCAATACCAATCTCATCTCTAAAACAATAATAAACCTCTGAATGTTTCCTATAATATATAAATGGCATGTAAAATAATCTATAAAGATAACTAACAAAAAACATAAATCCTCATTAATAAAAAATATTCCTTTTAAAAACATTTATAAAAAAATTTTATGAATAAAAAATTGTAAAATGAATTTCAATGGAATTCTGTGCAATTTGTAATGTTCAGAATTTAAATCAAAAACTAAAAGACAGCATTGTAATTATAAGTCAATTTTGTCACTTTGTATACATTATTTTCATTACATAGTGTCACCCTAAATTTTCAAAATAAATGAAAATGAAAATGTTACTAAGCTGTTTTTCTATGTTAATTTATAATACAATGCTTCAGTTTTAACAAAGATTATAGAAATCAAATATTCTTGGAAACAATATACAAAATATGACACAGAGGCATTTTGAAATAATAAAAGAAAAGAAATCTACCTAATATGTATACTACAGTTCAGTAATACATGATGTACATAGACTAAATGCAGTTTTATTTGACAAATGGTTATCAAATATAAGCCACAATTTATCTATTCATGCTACTCTCCTATAAGCATCAATTAATTTGTAAAATATTTGATAATGTTAGGCATTTTTATTGGCTAAACAATATAAAAATTATACAGTGACCCAAATTAGAAACTATATTTAAATTCAATTCTATTGATAAGAAGAAAACAATACTGTTTAATAATTTGATTTAGCTTATAAATCTACCTTGAAGTACATTAAATTTTATCAGTAAGATGATCTACCAAAGTATATGCAATTTACAGGTCAAAAATGGTAAAAAGTTCTCAAAGTTATTTAATTTAACTATTAACCAAATTAGTGTTTGCAAGAAAAAATTATATCATTTAACTGTTTCTCAAAAATTATAAATATAATAGTGCTTCTTGTTTTAGAAAGTAACATAAAAATTTGTTTTCTTGCTTATTTTTCTACTTTGAAAATGGCTTGATTTTAATGTGATAAACATACAAGTTAAGTTATCCATATTAGTCCTAATACATGTAGCAAGATTTAAAATCATGCAAAAAAATTCAATCAAATATCTAAGTCACACTACTTACATAATTTAAGCTGTTATAATCATTTGCCCATTAAATTTTATAATCATGCACCAATGACAGAATGTCACTTATATAACAACAAAAAAATAAGCAAAGATCAGAAACTAAACAATTACGAATAACAGGCATAAATTTATGCTTCTACAGTTCAATGAACAAAAAATATGACAGAAGAAAATATGATCCAGTAAGTGTAAAACATCTGATTATCAATTGTATAGCAAAATATCATTAATTATTGAAATTTCTCTTACTCTGTTAGGAGAAACAGATTTCCATATTAATTTTTAAACAGATTTTTCTGGCTTGCTACTATACATTGCTACTATAAGAGCAATTTAAGTTTTTATTTCCTTATTCTTTTAATGTAATTCAGATGCTTATCAAAATTTAAATTTAAATCAAATGTATTGAAAAAAAACTCAAATGCTTTTGCATAATAAAAAAAAAAAACTTTATTCCTTACCAGAACTATTTAAATATAAAGATAAATATAGAAGTCTAGAAAGTAAAAGCCCTTTCAGAGGAGATAAAGGTTAAACATAATGAATATCGATTTTTTTTAAGACATAGTCATTAAGTTTTATGCTTCAAAAACCAATGCCAGAGATTAGCCATATTTTTCACAACAGACTTTAATAAATATACATTTTTCTTATGATCACTATACTTAAATTTAAAATTTTAAAATGATTTACAATTTTGGATTTTAATCTATATATGAATATATCTAAACCAAAAGGAAATTCAAAGAATTAGTTGATAAAAAAATAAACATAAATGCATATAGCATGCATGGCATTCATAAGAAACTTTAATAATGATCATGCATAGTGTAACAATTTTAATATTAAACAATGAAAAATCAAATATTTCAAAACATTTTACCCATAGTAATAATCTTGTTGTTTCTGTTTAAATACAGCCGAGAGATATGGGAAAATATCCAGTGAACATAAATAGACACCACAATTGATGATGTTGCTAACAAATGTAGATGGTTTTTCAACATAATGCATTATCTGTAAACAGAGCATATATAATTTGGTATTTTCAGTTACTTAAAAAAAAAAACAGTACAAAAAATGTATACAGAATGGAAACTTAAAAGTTTTTTTTCAGTAAATAGTGTAAATTCTTGTAAGTCACTGTACAGAGTATAAATATTTATAAAGAATATATCACTTCAAATAGTCTAAGAAATTATATATTTTAAAGAAAAAACTGAAAATAATGCAAATGACATAAAGCTATGTTTTTTGTACCCTCTTGAACTAATTATAAGTGCTAACCTATAAATTAATTCAAATTTTATTCTTTCTGTGGCATGTTTGACAGTTAGATTAAGCAATGCACCCAAACTAGAGAATGTTTTCTCAACCCTTCAATAATAAATAAGCTATTGAATTTATTTTAACAGATCCTAGAATATTTAAGTAAAAGGAAAATTTCAAATATATTACTAAAAATACATTATCACTAGAAAAATGAAGATCAAAGGTAAAATAAATACAGTGCTAAATATTAAATCATTCTAAACTGGCTCTGACAGTTATATTTAAATTATTTTTGCTTGTTTCTGTAATAGTAATATCCAAAGCACTAAATTTCAATATCTTTTACACATAAATTAAAATATAGAGAGTTAATTTACCATCTGATATATAATGCTCTTTTACTCAAATATTAAACATTATATTAAAAAATTGTTTTTAAAAGTTACATTCACATTTTCCATCTTTTGACTTCATACTTATTGGACTATAAAATGTTGCAATATAGCTATCCTTTAAAAAATTAAAAGATTTAAAATAAATTTAATATATTCAAAATCGTTTACTAAATAAAAAAATATATTCAAACAAATATGTATATTGATATCCATACTCAATAAGAGAATGAGAATTAAAAAATTATAGGAAAGAGGGGCACTCAAGCATGTTTCTCAACAGACACATCAATATTATGCATTATGCACACTAGGAAAATACTGTGTATTTTAATTAAAAGGGGGTTGTTTTAAGCCATTGATAACCACTCCTTTTCCATGCTTAAAGGCAAGTTACTAAGTTACTTTGTTATAGCAAGAAAAAATTCCAGACCAATCCAAACTATTCATATTACAGACAACTATTATATTTATTGAAGAAATTAATATATATTCAGTATACACACCAACTTTTAAAAGACTGGGATCATGAATCTGAAAGTGATATATTACATAATAATAAAAGATTATGGGGATAAATTTGTCAATACTATCACAAAATGCACTTCCCATTTAATAATATATACTTGTAGTGCCAGTATATAACTCAATTTCTCTCTTCTTTTGCTATGAATAGGACTAAAATTTCAAAAATTCTAATAAAAATTATAGATTAAATCTTTAATTTTGATTATTTGAAATGTTTCATTCTGATTCAAATTAACAAATTAGGAACATTAAAAGTATACTACATTTTAAAAGGAACATAATGCTGTATAAATTTTATCAGTTTCAGAAATCATTAACATTTAGTTCATACTCATTTATATCTAATGCACAAAAATGACAGCATACATATAACTGTCAAACTATAATTAATTTCTTCTCAAGCTTTACCAATACATAAAAAAAAAAAAAAATTCTTAAAGATTCTAGTCATCAGAACATGGTATAATTTTAATATAAACATATAGAGTAAAAGATAGCCTTTAAAAAATGTATTAATAAATATTTTGATACATACCAAACTCATTACTTTACAATTCAGAATATTTTTAACCAACAGTTAAGTCTATAATATTTTTTGTCAAAGAAACTTTTGTACAGATTGAAAATAGTGATTCATAATTTTGTATTGCAAAAACAAATTATACAACCTAAATGCTGTAGAAATTCTAAAATAAATGGCATATTCATAGTTATATAAGATTTTACACATTTAAGAACATTAGGGCAAAATATATCACTAGAAATATATGATTTACAGATATAATAGTTTGGTTTATCAAAATCATATCTTGTATTAAAAAAAATCTAGTATTGTAATACATTATATAAAAATATGTTTTAAAACAGAGCAAAACATAATAATTTAATATTACTTCATGTGTGTCTTTATTCTCAACTATACATCCATATTGTTGCGACTGTTGTCTTGTTGCCTGTAACAAAAAGCAGTATAAAAGTACCCATTATACTGGTAACTTTTAGAACTAACATACAATAAAAACAAATATTTTACACCTTAATTTTCCATTTCTCATGCAAAACAAAATTTGTACTATAACTGAACTGTGCCCCTACATGCAGGAAAAATGCAAAAGAATACATAAAACTGACATATGATTATTTTAATATATCTGAAATCACCAGTTCAAAAATAAATACATTTAGTCATTTAGTCAAACAACATTTTATCAAATATACTTTTTTAGGAGAGGGTAGAGGGAGGGGTGAAATAATGTTTATATAAAATCCAAAAATGTGTTTAACACTGGAAAGGCAACATTTTCTGTATACCTAAAAAGATGAGAAGAGTCAGTTTTGACCACTCTCTCTATATTTTTTTCAAACCCATCCTTTTTCCATGATTTGTTTTCTGAAACAAGTTTTTAAATATAGAGTTTTTAAAATCAAAATTAATATGATATTAATTCCCTATTTGGCTCATGTTTTATTTATATTTTTTATATTCATGAACATAGAAAATATATAATTTATTAGTAAAACACAATAAGTAAAAAACAAAGTTTGTTATACAAAGGAAATTTCTTTTAAATTCTCTCAAATTAAATCAATATCACATTTAATTATTACTTAAAAGATTACATACATTTAAGAAAAAATATTATAATTGGTTTACTTACATTATTACTTTTTAGTATGTATATATACTTATGGTTATCCCTTATACATGAGTTACAAACTGATAATTTATAGTTTGCTGTGATAATAGTTTATAGCTTTATTGCGGCATCAAATGATTTGGCATATTTTCTGCATGAGATAGAGGTGTGAAAAAAAATGACAGTTGTATTTTTCAAGTATTATGGAATGGCTCTGCCAAGCAGAATACTGAAAATTCTCTAACAATGTCAACAATGGCTCCACTTTATTTTTTATTTTTTTTTTCTAATTACAGTAAACATTCAATAAATATTTTTTTACCTAACATTAGTTACTAATCCTGAAATCTAATCCTGAATTTATCCAGTTTTTGAGTCATATTATGTAAATTGTTAAAATGCTTTATATGAAAATAGTTACTCATCAACTGTAATATTTTCAATTGCTTTAAAAAACAGTAAACAATTTTCAATTAGCATGTTCCAAATTTCTGATATTAGAGCCAATTTATCTGAATTTAAATTCAAACTTTGTTAAATTCAAATCAAATTATAAGTATTTGATAGATTTTTATGCCATCAGGAGTGACTTTTGTAAAAAAAAGTTTATGCTACAAACATCCATGCCAACAGTGGGATTCAATCCCATGAACTATAGCAATGAGGTGAAGCACTCTACCCATTTAGGAATCATTTGACATTCTTTCTTTAAGAGTAGGGCAATACAGTTATAAGTCTCCACTATAAGTGGTCATGATTTTATATTCTTCAATCTTTTTCATATGAATGCTTAATTGCTATAACTTATTTTTAGTTCATGAAACTAACAATATCTAAATACATCCATAAACAGCATCTTTAATTTTATATTAAAAATAACCTAGTGTTTAATTTTTCAATTGGTGCCATTTATCTATGCTTCATCTGCTTTCAAACATTCTTACATAAGCACGTCTATAAAAAGTACTCAATTGAGAAAACACATTTACCTATAAGAAGAAAATGATAACAAACAAAATAAAAGTTCCATTATACTTGTATATAAGTTTTCACATGTTTACTTTGAACTCTAAATACCTTTAAAAATTACTTCATATAGTTCTTTGAACAAATTTTTAAAACATTAATTGACAGAATGGATTAAAATTTCAAGCCACTAATTTAAATTGCTAAACTCCTTCAAGGTAGCAATATTCTTCATTAAATGAAATGTAATAGTCTAGTGTTATAGTGTAAAATAATAATTAGAACTCATGAGTTCCATTAAAGCATAAACATATAATATTGACAGTAAGACTATAAATTAGTCTAAAATACATATAGATTTATGTCAATTAAATATACATTTAAATTTATTTTCAATTGCATGTTATATGATAGGACAGATAATAATTAATCACTTCAAAGCAATAAAAAAGTTACAAATATTGTAACTTTTAACAGATTTTCTAATTTTTCAACATTATACAATACAACTTTCACTTTTTATACATTACCTCAGTACCAAGAACAGTAACCAAGGTTCCTTTCCTTTGTTCATGAAATTTAGCCATTTCAATCAAAGGAAAATCACCACATACATCCCCATTTATTAAAAAGAAAGCTGTAGGATCTCCACTTTGGATCTGATCTCTAAAATGATAAATGCCACCAGCTGTTCCTAATGCTGTATATTCCTGCAAGTATCTACGAAAATAAAAATAATTTTTTTATAATCTGTATTAAATATTTGGTCTATACCTATGTGCAATATGCATATTAATCCCCTAAATGAAAAACCCAACAATACTTGAGATTTTAATTTTTACTTAAAATTAAGAGCCCAAAAATACTTGTGCATCTCAGTAATAGCCTGTAAAAAAATTTAAGCCATGAATAAATATCTTCTATTTGGTTATAAGTGATTAATGCTATTATTGATTTTTGATCGTTAGCAAGAATACTAAAAATAAATTTAAAAGTGATTCAAACAAGAACATGATTTGCTTTTAAGACATTCAATGCTATGTGGTATTACATTTTAAAGGTAATAAATCTACTTGATTTTAATATAAGTTCTTTCCAACATTCTCTAATTACCCTTTAAGAAAAAAAATTGTCATTGTTAGCAATAATCTATTTTCATAATAAAGTTTTAAATTTTACAATTTAAAAAAAAATTTGAAAAATTTGACAATCCTTTACAAAATAATGGTTAAGTTAATTAATATGTACACATGTAAATTTTGAACCTATACATCTAAGTTTTTTATGTTTTTTTAATAAATGGTTTAATATTTCCAAGTTTATTACAATTATTAGCATTTCATAGTTATTAAAATATACAAATGTAAGTGGAGAAATTAATATATTCACTGAAAATGAGATAAAATAGTTAATGCTTAATTATTATAACAATCACTATCTACCTACAATAATTTTGTAGCATATATTTCAATAATTAAATTCAACTCTAAATTTCAAATATTATCTAACATGACATGAATATATTAATACCCAATTCAAAATTAAGATGAAAATAAATAAAATACTACAAAACTCACCGAATATTTATATTATACTCTTTGATCATAGAAGAGACAAACTGTCGGATTGCTTCATCAGCTTGATAAAATCCAATTAATAGAATTTCCCGAAGATTTGGCACTTTATAACAGGCTTCAATTAAATGCTGAATTGTTGGAACACCAGCAACAGGGAATAGTGGTTTCGGAATATCAAATGAGAGGGGCCGAAACCTTGTGCCTATAATAATAAAAAAACTATTATGATTATTAAAATAGACTCTATGAAAACATTCAGGAGAGTCGTTACTTGTGTATGTTTTACATGTACGAGTACATTGAGTTCCGTTAAGTTAATGCATTTTTTTAATAATATAACTGTAATAAACTTTACAAAAATCAATATTCTACATTTTTCTTTTGTGCTATAAGCCTCTGAAAGAAAGTATACTTACAAAGAGTATCGAGACATCTCCAAAGTACTCAAATTATATCAAAACAAAATAACAGGAAATTAAAAAATATTTGCATAAAATTACACATTTTAAAACCAAACACTAACTTTAAAAATTCAATTATATTTTTTAACTATTACAGAAATTTAACTCTTTCAAACTTGGCTTTATAACCTGTCAAATTTAGTTCCATTTTGCAGAACCAAGTATTTTCAGATATTTTTATCTTTTCATTTATACTTGGAAAAATCAAACTAAAATATAATGGCTGCATAAAATGCCGGATCACATCTTACAAAATGGTAGATAGCTTATTGTTATTTTAAATATACTAGGAAAAAATGTAATAGCGACATTTTAAGTATATTAACTCTTACACAATCCTAAGAGACATATAATAATATCAGTTTGAATTTTATAGTAACCTTTCTGTGGCCCTCCTATGAGAATCACCGCTTTATACATATTTAAATTTTATTTTGCTAGATTTGTACGATTATCTTGACACACGTCGTCAATGTTTACGCAATCTGGCTGTCCGCTAGCGGTGTTGCTTGTTGATAGTTTTCATGTGATTCCAAATAACTGCTACTAGTAGCAATAATAGGCAGAGTTGGTAGCAGAGATGACTTCAGACCTTTAAAAAATCGCGAAGCAATCGTACCCAAAACAAAAATTTTAAACTGACAAAAGAAAAACATTTTATTTTATTAAAAACCACAAACATACTTAAAGTGGTAAAATAATTCCAGACGTGCAAAGAAAATTATACATTATGTTTCACATAAGCTCATAATTTTTCCGCATAGATGAACCTCCGACAAATGAATACATTTACCTTATTTTTTCTTCACTGGGTACGAGGCATAATTGGAATAAAGAGTCTTCTGATTACAGTATAATTTTAAATGAAATACTAGATGTTTATCTAAAGAAAATCGCAATAATGACGTCAAAAACGAATTACATTATCGATGTAAGGCTATTTGATTTATACAATTAGATTATACAAGCATCTTGTTATATTGAAGAGTTACCAAGATCTTGATTTATCGATTCTAAATAACACAATCGTATTTTGATTAGTATAGAAAAAAGACTTAATTTTCGCCCTTTGTGTACTTTAAAATTTGTGATCAGTAGAAATTATGATATAACATACGTATTAATAAATTGATATCTCAAGGTGACTTTCAAAAGTTTTGGATACATTCATAATGAAAATATTGAAATGAAAAAAATTATTTTTGAACCCTTTTTATGTCAGTATCGCAAAGAAATTTTTTAAATTGTACTAAGAAAAAAAGCTTATTACATATTTTCGAATTTCTGCTGCACACAAAAGATGAATTTGTAAAAACTAGGACTGTAAAAGCACAAAAAAGCTGTAAACTGAAATTAGTATTTGCTTTAAGTTGTAATGAGAAGCAAATATGGGAAGAAACTTCCGAAAGAAAGTTTCCAACTGAAACCAATTGGACATTCAGTTGTTGTTTCAAGTCAAACTTCTTTACCGTGTGCGGTAAATAATAATAATGTATTTGGGTGTAAATGGTTCTTATTATCGTAATTCTTGCGTGTTTTATTACCTTATACACAACAGTTTTACAAACTATCTGCAACAGAGAACATTTTGGAGTAGTTTTGAATGTTCGTAAAGTTATTGAGCTTCGACGTAAATTAATAATCCTTAGACTTTATTAAAACATCATAGAAATTAAGGGTATTATGCTACAGACAATAAGGTTATTCGATTAACCATTAAATGATAGGAAGAAAATCGGTGATTAGTAAAAATAAAAAGACACAGTTTTGCTTATATAATGTTATGGCAATACATTACTATTGACAGCTAAGCAATTTATATCATAGTTTTCCACTAAATGACAAATTTATGCAAGCTCCGACATTGTTTAAAATCTCATTCATTAATTGTAATTGTACTTAAAAGTACTCTAACTGAAAAAGTAAAAGTGACATGAATAGAAGCGTGTGACATTTCATGCTGCAGTTGAAAGCAAGTAAAGAAATTTTTGTCTCTTTCTGAATTATCAAATTTGTATCCTAAAGAGTAGATACATGACATTAAAGTTTAATCGTGGAGTTATAATGAAGGGAAAACAACTTCCTTTTGTCTCCTCAAATGTTCGTGGCAGGATAGTTAATGTCGTCTTCCATTACAAACTACCTGCTAGTGAGAGGGGTAAGGGTTTGCATTCCCTTACTGCCAGGGATATACTTTCTCTTTTTGTTAATTAAAAAATAGATCTTGAACTTTCTGTCTTTATTTAAAAGGTAATGAAGCACACAAGGCATGAAAAAATATGTTTCAACCAACTATGATATCAAGAAGTTAAACACAGTTAATATTTTTTTATTTATGCGAAGATCAATTATTACGTTTTTGTACCATGTATCAAGATATAGTACCGAAGTTAAGTTGTTAAATAAGTGGCGCTGTTGTCTGCGAAACCTTAAATAGTTTTCCAGCATGATAAATATTATCAGCTATGATCATCAGTTTGTTGAATGATGTTTTAACACTTTTTTATTATTCCTTATTTCTGGGTAAAAAAAAAGAGATTTCATTTTTATTGAGGAAGTTTAATTTTTCACGTGTTAAAGAAATAAAAATGGCTGGTAATTTCCAAAATATTTGTGCAACTGTTTCTTTATGTATTGGTAAGTTATATTTTGATTATGTAAGTTCATGTATAGTATATATTTCATATTTCTTTGTCTAAAAAATAAATCAAAAAAAAAAAAAATTAGCTATAAAAAAATATATATATAATTTTAAATAAAAAAAAAAAAAAAAGAAATAATACAAAAAAAAAAAAGAAAAGAAAAAAAAAAAAAAAAAAAAAAAAAAAAAAAAAAAAAAAAAAAAAAAAAAAAAAAAAAAAAACAAAAAAAAAAAAACAAAGAAAAAAACAAAAAAAAAAATGAGAAAAAAACAACAAAAAAAAAAAAAACAAAAAGAAATATAAATATATAAAATAATATAAAAAAACAGAAAAATATTTATTATATAAAATAATATTTTAAAAAAAAAAAACAAAAAAAAAAAACCACAAGAAAAAAAAAAAAAACAAAACTATAATAAAAAAATACAAAAACATAAAAAAAAAAACCAAATAAAAAACGATAAAATAAAAAAAAAAAAAAAAAAAAAAAATAAAGAGGACGAGCAAAAAAAAAAAAAAAAAAAAAAAAAAAAAAAAAAAAAATAATCTGAGAAAAAAAAAAAAAGAAAAAACTATATAAAAAAAAAAACAATTAATATAAAAATATAAAAAAAAAAAATAAAAACCCCAATTTGCGAAGTTAACGTTAAACAAAACAGTCTGGGAGACCATTCAATCATTCAACTGTTTTAGAACTGCAACTGGTTTCAGCCCCACAATCGAGTAAAATTGAGATTTTTTAAAGAATTTATGAAAAATAAAAACGTATGTCATAAACAGTTTTTTTATGATTAATATTAAAACACACTATTATTTTTGTTTTTACACAACACTACATAAATATATTAAGATATATATAAAATATATATCTAAAATATAAAACTCAATTTATTAAAGCTATATTTACAAAAAAAAAAATGCTTTGCATCTTGTATCCACTATGCTATTTTGAAAATTTTGCTTCATTTTATAACTTGAAAAGGGTGTCATAAATATTTAATATCCGAACGATGACCAGATCAGTAGAACACTGCCTGTCGGTGCCCGAGACCATGGCTTGAAGGCGTTTTCCCCCCTGGAAGGTCTGTAGTAGCCTAAAGGTTGTGAGGGGATATTATTCAGGTTTCTGTATTTTATCTATTTGATTAAAATTCAGGACTTAAATTCTTTTTGAGAACTCGATATTTTTCAATACTCAAGCCTAATTAGAGGCGTACTGAGGAAAGTGAATTCTGAAAGACTAAACATCCTTGCAATCAACAAGATTAATTTGTAACTCTATATTTATTGGTAATTTGCATTAATAAGAAAGGTTAAACTCTACTGCTTTAGTCGTTTCCCAGTCAGCCTCTAATACGTACGGCTAGTTCTGCTACTTCGTATGCTAGTTGAGTTTGAAGTTATCGAACTTTAATAATTCCTTCTTTCATTTTGATGAAATATTATTTTTGCATACTTTATTTCTAATGAGAATAAATTTTTCAAACCATCACTGTTAATTGCTTTTTGCAATACCTTATTTATTGCTTCAAGACGTGGATCACCCAAGAATCTTAATATAATTGAATTAATTTTTACAAAACTTTAATAAATACAACGAATGCTTTTAAATATTAACGTATGGAACGATGACCAAATAGTACAGCGTTGCTCTTCGTACTGAGATTCGTGGACTCGAATCTTGCTATTATCAATGTTAGTAACCTTCGGATTCCGTTTTAAGAGGACGAGTCCTCTTGCTTAAATCTTCCGTAAGGTCTCGTGTAGCAAAATTTATGTTGTAGTGCTTCAAACCAAACCAACCATAAAACCATCATACAGTAATCTGTAAGTGAAAGGTCTTTCTATACATTAAACTAAGAAAAACTGGTTTTATGCAGTGTTGTGTTAGCAAATTACCTTTTCAGTTATCAATTTTTTTTATCTCTGCAATAAGCGAGTAATTTGAATCTTTAATAAATGACCCTTTAACTTTAATATTTTAAAGCGTTAAGTATTTTTTACGTTTTACACAATGCCATATTTGTATGTTTTCTGGGAGCTGGGTGATAACCAAGAAGGCTATCATCAAGCACTACGTTTTAGTGAAATAACTTATGGGTTCGAGTTACACAAGTGCCACCGATTTTTCAGAATCGACTGTAAGCTGTGAGTCCCTATCGAATTAGCTAGTGTGTAGCAAAAGATTGACTTCAACCCCTCCAAATAAATAAAACTACTACATTCAACGTTTTTTATGTACTTTAAAACTCGGTCAAGTGGAGTGATTTTAGATATTTGAAAACACATAAAAAATAACTAAAATAACGAAGAGGGGGGGGGGGATAATGGATCTCAAATATTTACAGAAATATATTTTCATTTATTAATACATTATATAATCTTCTAATATGTAAATTAAAGCAAAAAATGCAAAACATTTTTAAAATTCGGGAACACAACTGGTTAATTCTAATATTTCCTACTAAAATTTGCAGCATGTTTAAAAACTTCTATTTTGAAGAATAATGCTGAATTTTACTTTTTTTCAGTTATTTTATTCGTTACAGGAGTTGCCTTTCCAAAATACATTGCTTCTCATAATTTATTAAAAAACAGTGTGATATTTAATTCTTCAGTGTCTGTCTTTAAGCTAGTATCAAAAGAGCACCTCGTTTCTAATCAAACGAATTTTGGCAACTCTACAAACTCAAGTAATATTACTAGCAAAGAAACTGAAAGTTCACCCCGAAGTAGTTTTCTACAAAGCATAGCTTTTGATAGATTACAAACTCCGACAAAAGGAAAAAGACTTAAACGACAAACATCTCAGGATAACTTAAAAGAACTCTTTTCTTGGAATTTCAATCTTAATATTTCCCGTGTTGATAGACATGCTCTAAATGAAACATCAAAAATTAAATCAATGACTTCAGATCGCAAAAATTCAGGGGTAGCTGTTTACTTTAACAATCAAGAGTCGGTTCTTGGTGAATTGCAGAGAAAGTTAAATTTAGTAACTTCATTTCTAAAAAATGTTTTTGGCAATGGTACTAAAATTAGTACATACGACTTCAAAGGCATGAACAAAGAAGAAATTTACTATCCCAGTCAAGAATCTCAGGCAGCTGTTATGCAGGATCATAACGTTAGAAGTAATACAGAACGAAAACAAGAAACTCCCCAAAATCCGATCACTGAGTCTGTTCAAGCTTTTTCACGGGTTTCAGAGTTTGAGACTAGCCAAAGTCGTAATTCCCTAAACCTTGATGGTGGGTCCAAAAACGATTCATCAGAAAAAAAGGGAAGAGAAGGTAGAATTTTCTTTGATATTTTTGGACTGGGAGGGAAATTGCTTGGTAAAACTTCATCTGCTTCAGAAGTTGAAACAACTACAGTTTCAGTAAATGTTGTTCAGACGGAAACAAATATTTTTCGAGGAGAAAATTCACCCATTAATGTGATGCAACAAAAGCCCGAATGGGTTACCGAAAACTCGAATCAGTTAGATAACTCTAATTCTGATTCTATGGAGTCTTCAGTAATGGTCTCTGGAAAAGTTACAACTGATAACACAGATAATATACCGTTTCAACAAACGACGAAGTTGCTCGAATGTTCTGGCTGTGTTACAGATAATGTAGGATTCCAATCCATCCAAAATAAAGTAGAGGAAGAATCGAAGAACACAATTTTAGAAACAACTGATTCAACTGAAACTTTATTTACGGATGAAGTACTAGAAAATTTCTGCAAGACTCTTCCGAATGATTTAGGTCTGTTTCATCCTAGTGAGCTTACTGAGGAAGAATCTGATGCCGACGCCACAATGGAAGATTCTTTATTGGATAGTACTCCTACTACAGAATTTTCAGTACGGACAAGTAAGAGCAGCAGATTTTTTGGTCTATTTGATGGTGGAAGCGGAAGATCCGATATCCCGTCTGATAAGGATTCAACATCGTTCGGTCAACTAAAAGAATCTGCAAAAGTTCCCTCTGTTTCAGACTGCTTTCTATTTTTCCGTAAAAAACAGAACTCATTTGTGAAACCAAGTGACATAAATGATGCTAAAAATTCTATTTCTCCCAATTTTGAACATACATCAATAGTACTTAACTCCGAAGAACAGCAAATGCAATTTTCAACTACTTATAGCAGTTCTGTTCAAACTTTTGATGAAATACCAGAAGGAACTGAAAATGATTTAGGAAAAAGTAAAACTTCATTAGGCGAGGAAAGTGATTTTGCAGGGACAGATCTCTCTGGAAAAGAAGAAACAAACTCTGAATGGAATGTTTTTAATGTGGGTAACAAATCGGAGTTATCGGAAAGTACAGATTCAGATGGAATTGAAACAACATTCGTTGATCGTAGAGGTGGTAAAATTTTAAGTTTTTTTGGTTTCGGTAGCGGAAGTGACATTCAAGAAAATGGTAGTCTGTCTGAAAGATTCTTCAACAGCTTTTTCAGCAGTGGTGCAAGATCTCTTGGGGATTTCGATGGTGTAGAAGAAACTTTTGACCTCGGAAGTGGAGATTCCTCTTTCGGTATTGAAAGCTTTTCAGGTGATGTTGTGCTTCCTATATCCGATAGAGATTTATCTGAAGATACCAGTATTACATCTGGAGATTCTCGTTTCCTGAGTTTTCTGGGTTTTGCAGGTAGTGGAGATGGAAGAGAATTAACGGAGAATTCTGAAAGTTTTGTCACTGAATTAAGTAATCGTGTTAAAGAATGTGGTAATTGCTCACAAGATGTTAAACAGCTTCATAAATGTGATAACGAATGTAATTCTGAAATTTTTCATGATCTAGAAAATAACACAAAATCTGAGAAGCATATTCCTTTAAATGAAAGTGTGTGTGATGATTGCGACTCCAATGTTGAAATGCCTAATAAAGATTATGCTACCATCCCAGTCAGTGAAACAAGTAATCATGATAAAAACATAACAGTATATATTGATGAGAAACCAGAAAATTGCAATTGTTCCCATGGAAACGACAAAAACAAACTAATTATGGGATGTGACTGTAGTTCTATCCCTTTTCAAGCTTCAGATGTTCCTTATATAGATCAAAATTTTTCCACAGTATTGCACATGTCCAAAAACCCAACCGGAATAAATGAATATGAAAGCTGCAATGATTGTAATCTCGAAAAGTATGATGAAAATACTATGCATGTAACATCGTCTGTTTTAGAAACCTCAACATTAACTTATCAAATTAAAGCTGATGAGACTGATAAAAATAACATTGAAAGTCTATCGAATTTAGAGGAATTGAATAATACTGAATTCACAACTTTCTCATTGGAATTTATTAATACTGAAGAAAACCTACAACAAGTAGATAAAACTACTACAATGAAACCTCGTCGTTTTATGGGAACAACTGGAAGTGGTGACGGAGGTTTATCTGGAAATGATAGTGAACCTATCAATCTAGATAAGGGAGAAAGAACAGTAAATCCCCTCTTACATTCTCGTAGAAGAGGAAGAGTAGATTTTCCACCTTCTCCAATAAACAACTCTGAAGTTGAAGTAACAACACTGAAAGAAAATGCAACTAACATAGACAATGTTAAATTTCGACCTGTAACGATCTCAAATGAGCCTTCATCCTCTTCGAATGTTCCTCTAGTACCTCAATACCGAACATGTGCAGGTGCAAGAGACTGTAACGTTACCCTCGCCGAACGATGCATAAGAATAAATTCCTCCTCTGTTTGTGAATGTGGAAGAACTTTTGTGCGACAGAAATTAACTGGAAAATGCGTAGGTAAGAAATTTAAAATATATTATTCTTATTTTAAAGGATTTCGAAGCGTTTAAATCTAGTCTACACTTTCTAAGTAATTTGAACTTTATTCTAGCTTAATATTAGTGTTTGTTAATTGGGAAGATAATGTTTTTGTTAACAGCTAAAAGACGCACCGAAACGTCGCTGAAACTACCTGCTGAAATGTTTCATTCAGACTTGAGAGATCCCGAATCGGCAAGATATAAAACCATGAGTGAAAAGTCAATTGATACAGTAAGTACATTTAATTTGTTGTAACTTTGGGCTTAACATGCGGAAATATTCAAGGCCTGGTTGTTATATGTAAATTTGTTGATTTAACCATCGTTAGCTTTTTTTCACTCATGAAACCCCACTTGTATCCCATAGAAAATATTTCATAATGTATAGGCTTGTCATTTTAAAGATTGATTTGTATGTTATTTTAGAAAATCATAATTTCGACTAACGAAGGGTTAACATTTTTTCAGATTTGAGTTAAACATATGTTTATCTTTCATTTGCAGTTCACACCCCATCGTAGTTTTATATTATCAGAAACTAGTGAATTTATTACTATAAGAATGAGAATTTGTCTTAACCCTAGAACGATATCATTACGTCTGAGACGTTTTGTAATTAAAATAAACTGCTGAAAGCTCAAAATTTGCCGCAATTCCCTTATTTAATGAAAGTGTAACATTACTTTCCTTGATTAAATTTTTTTTATAAAGTTGTCTACCAGACTCAACAACGTTCGACGGAAGCAGAATATCGTTCTAGAGTTGGAGAAGTCTTTGAATTGTTATAATTCACTAAGCTCCCAACTGATAAATGAGTGAAGGGTAAGGATTCTATAATAAAATTGATTAAATAGGAAAGCCATGGTTAAAATTCAGTTCCATGGGGAAAAATTATGACGAATTTTTTAAAAAAATTCTTCTACATGTACTGATTTGAAATGAATGCAGAAATTTACTTCGAATCTTTAAGCCATTTATTTTATAAGAAAAAGATGAATTACATGTAAATTTCCAGGGCACAGAATCTGCAAACGAAAAATTATTTTTTTAATCTGTCAACTTTTTGCTTTCACATTTAATATTCATTTTTATAGATGTGGCTTCTTCTGGATGAAATGCCAGGTGTTCGACAGATTGTCACTGAAATAAATGTTTCTAAATTTACTGAGGGCAGCTTAATAATCAACATGTATCTAGTCCTTGCTGTGGGAAATGAAACTGAAGCTAAAGTATTAAATGGTTTGGAAGGGAAGTTGCAGAAGGCTCTCTTGGATCATAACTTAATGGAAAGAGCTGCTTTGAATATTAAAAATGCAACTGTACTGTCCGTTTTTAATGGTAAGTTTTAAATACGTTTTAATAGAAATTTATAGCATTAAAACTCTTAAATTTACGGAGTCGGGGGTAAAGAGGAACTTAGTTTAGTAAATTTAAATTAGCGTATTTCTCCGGGTGATTATATAAGAAAATTGACTTGTGATGCCGCCACAATGTTTGACTTTGCATCAATAAAACCATAACCTCAAAGTTTTTAGAAGTATAAATTCCAGGCATGCATAACTTTTCACTTTTTATAGAAAGTGTTCATATTTTCTTGAATTGTAAAAGTAACTTATTTTTCCTAATACTATAACTGTTTTAAATGCAGGGAAATTGAAAGTAACATAAAACGCCATAAAGTTCATTTCCTTTTTGAATATTCTTTTAATAAATATTTTTTATATCCGATGAAGCAAGATATTGCCCAGTGGCCTATCCGCCTCTTATTAAAAATTCAAAATGTAAACTGAATAAATTTTTTGAAAATTATACCAGATTGATACTACCAAGCGTTTTGAAAATAAGGCCCAGTTCTCATCCTTGAATTGCACTTTAAATATAAAACTTAATAAGTATTAACTCGCCTCTAGATTCTACTTCCATTATAAAACGGGAAAAAAAATGGACAAACATTTCCCTGAAATGTTTTAATTTTCCTTATTGCGATGCTGCGAGTGCCGGGATCGCGACTTTTTTTTTTTTTAACTGAACAGCATTTTTAAAATTTCCTTTACAGCTGGTGTTTCAGCCTCCTGTCAACATTGGTATCTAGTTTTCTTTATCTCATTATTTGAAAGTTGAGTCTATCCTAAATATTATAATGCAATAATCGTTTTGAGCGTATAATCTGAAAATATTGCGTTCACAATGCTGTTTTTCAAATTTATTATACTATCTTTACAATAAAATTAGATTTTTTTTTTTTATAAATTATCGGTAAAATATTGGAAATTTAAGCTTTTCCCTTAAATTTGGAAGCTCAAATTTTATCTCGATAATTAAATTTTATGTACAAGTCTAGTGTGTGCTCTTGTCAGTACACAAAATTTCATAAACCTGTTGGAGTAATTTGTAAGATAGAGAGCATAAATTAAAATATGAAATTTTTCTAAACATTTTAAACTGTTTATGAACATGACAGCTGGTGCAAGTAATTTAATTCGCTGAAACTTTCGTTCCACTTGATGGGGCAAAATTAATGGTATTAAATAGGTGTAGATATGTTTAGTTAATTCAAAAATCGAAAATTTAAAAAAAAAGTTAACTTTTGTGGACTTATTTTGCAAGGAATTTGTTTTTGTTCATTTCAGTTATACTTTTAACTAGCTTGAAACTTTGTAAGGGATATTGACAGTCCATTGCAAGAAAAAATTGCAGATTAATTGATTTACACAGTGTGAAAATGCTTAGATTAAGTCTGACACCAAACGATAGCCTTTAAAGGGTTGTCTAGACACCCATTAGGCTTCCTATGTGTCCAAAAAATTGTTCTACCACTCACGACATGCCAAAATTTATCTAAAGTTAAACCTTCAACTGCTGTTATGCGGTCTCGCAAACTTCATCCTAAGCATTTTTAATTCTAAATCTTATAACTGGCCCGTGCTTTTCCCAGTATCTTCCTGCAGCGTGTTGTCAAGATCACTGACCAAGTTGCAAGCTAGTTGAACATCTCCATTTGTTCATTTAAATTTGTTTCTCAAAATACGTCTACATTAGTTAAATGTTAATAAATTATTGTAATATTTTTACTGAGAAGTAAAAAGCAGGCAGATATGAATTAATTGCGCAAAAACTTTTTATTCAGGCTCTTTCAAAACTTACTAACTTGAATAGTCTTAATTCCTTTATTTCTAAATTAAACGTGTTTCGCAATTTTTGAATAAAATTATTAGTATCGATAATTCCGCAACTTTTTAGTCTAATCTTTATTGCTACCCTCTGCAGAACTTGACCCTTGCGAATCAGCAGAATTAAATTACTGCAGCAGGAATGCTTACTGTAAAAGAACTGAAGATTCCGAAAGAAGTTATGTATGTTATTGCAAGGAACACTTTTCCGATGTCTCAAGTGATCCACTTTTTCCCGGAGAAAAGTGTATAGGTACGTTATATTTAATTGCATTAAAGCTCTAGAAACATAAAGAATACTAAAATTTTCGTTTCAAAGGGGACCAGATATGGCAGAATATGTAGGGCGCTGCCTTTTTCGTGTATGTATCCTTGGGTTCGAATACTATTCATGGAAGAGATGTTTAATCCTTCGTTAATACCTTCAAAAAGTATACCACCCAGTCTCATTGCCGAATGGTTAGGGAGCTGATCTTCGGTACCGGAGTTTATGGGTTCGAATCCCACTGTCGCATGGTTGTTCGTAGCCATTCGGAATCTGCTTTAAGCAGTAGGTCCTAGTCTCATTAGCCCTCGTGTTGCCCAAGAAAATTGGACCGTAGAGCCCCAAACCAAACCCAGTCTCATTAGCCTTCGCGTGGCCCTAAAAGTTGACAAAGAGCGTTCCAAAAGAAAGTTTGATTGGTTAATCTTAGGGCATATGAACTTTGAATAAATATTTGAAAAAGATTTAAACTGCTTTGCACAATTAAGCCATACATAATGTGGCGTCGATGTTGCCAAAAGTTTGCTTTGAAGTGCTGGTAATATTGGTTAAATAACTTCTGAAGTATTGAAAACCTTTCAGTCAATATTTATTCAATGTGTTGGGGAAATAGTTTGAAATCTTATGTTTAATAGTAATTTTTTTTCTCTTTTTTTTCTGTGAAATGGTAAATAACTCTTGTGGAAGTTATTGAAACATTTTGAAACTAACCAATATTTTTTTTACCTAAGCAATAATAAAGGTTTAAAATGTGTTTTATAGCTTTTATTTCATGCTTGGAGATAAGATTCTCACATGGTAGTTCACAGTTGTGACACTTATAAAGAATATTTATTTTTTTTCTTAACCTTTTCTTAGAGGAACTGAATTACTTGATTAGTTTTGTTGTGGAGGCATCGCCTTGTGTTGTAACATAAGGCTTTTAGACAAAAAAAAAAAAAAAAAAAAAAAAAAAAAAAAAAAAAAAAAAAAAAAAAACTATTTTATACTTAGACGGATACATGTTCATAAAAATTGGAACTACCTCTTCAAAGAACAGTATAGCATGAAACTTTAAAATTTTTTGGACGGTCAACTGACGAGATATACATTGTGCAATGTTTAATCTCCAGTGTACGTCAAGGACAGTTATTTTTGTAAATTCGTTTAGAAGGCTAATATTCCCTTTTCTTGTCATTAAGTGATATAAATGCGAGATCTTGTTTCTATATACTTATGATAGAATTGTTAATCTTCTGGCTATAGTATGAGATTTAAGATGTTCCTAAGCAAATGCTAATTCATTTTATCAGTAAATTGTTAGAACTATAACATGAAGTAATAAATTGTATAGAAGACTTTTTTTACAAAATATTTAAGCATTTTGTAGTGATCTTTTAGCAAATTAGTTTTAAAAAGTAAATCTTTTGGTTTCATCCCCTATTTAACCAAAATTTAAAGATTTTAGGATAGTCGTAATTTTTAAGACTACTCATAGACACCGACGTTAAACATTTACCCGTCTATGGTTAAAGAAAACGATGCTACATTACTTACTGTACTATTCCTTACTCAATCATTCCAAAAAGTGCGAAGCGTTGAAAAATTTTTGATTGCTTATTTCTCGTTATTGAGCATTCAAGCTGTTACTATGCAGTCTCGCAGGTTTCATCCCTAAGCATTTTCTCCTATCTAAAATATGGATCTCTACCTACTCGGTATTTTCTTGCAGTGTATTTTCAAAATTATTTATGAAGTTACAAGCTAGTTAAAAGTAAATTGAAATAAACAACTGCAATAGTTTTCTTACAATACGTTCTAGTTAATTCAACGTTCAGTTGGTCATTATTTAAACTATACATTAACACAAATGCAAATCGGAAATAAAACTTCGTTTAAGTTAAAATTGGTGTAAAATAAATTAAATAGTAATATTAAACTAAGTGGTTTTCAAAGATTTAAAATGGTATACAAATACAGAATTTTGAGGAGGGACTGTCTTTCGTAACCAGTATATACGTAGAGAAAGGTAGTTGAGAGCATGTCATGGTATACCGAGATAAGGAATCTACCAATAATGCGACATTGAGGTCATTTTAGATAGGATTTCGTTAGGTTTTTAAAGGGTGTCCCTAGTGACATCTGATTGAAATCTAATTTGTAATTGCACTATGTTCAATCCTGCTTCACCCACTGGAATTTGTTTACATCAATAGTATGAATACATTAATCGCAAGAAAGATAAACTATAAAAGGCAAGGATCTCGAGTAAACTGATTAGACCAATTCGAACATTCAGAGTAGTGAGTGAGATGAAAGAAATGCTCATTATGGTACTTGCAGAAATTCTCTAACTGTATGTCACCATAAAATCGTGGATTATACTACTGGTTTAGATGTTAACACCTTGACATACAATAACGATTTGGGGTCGTCGTCATTCAAGTGCTAGTGTAACGATTTTGACGAGCCGTTCGTCAAGATCAATCTTCTGTAGACTATTTAGTCCTCCTTTGAAGAACTAAATTATTTTAAATTTGTCCTCCTGGCATCATATCAGCCTGATTAAATGTTATATAACTATCAAATTTCAAAATAAAACGTTCTTTCTCAGCTTCCACATAAGTTTAGATATGTGGAATATTAGAATTAAATAGTATTTTTAGGATTAATCAAATTCCATTTTATTTGTATATCAAGGAAGTGGGTGGAGTTCAGATTTTATTAGAGCTCTTATTGTAAAATAGTTGGCAGTAGCATTCCAAACCGAAACAAACCATGAAATTTTTGGATCTTGGGTGTGCCATTTTAAAATATCAAAATAACTCTTAAATTGCAAAAGCTTTTCTTTTTTTTTTTCAGATATTTGTTCTCCTAAATATTGTGGACCTAATGGACATTGTGTACCCATAGATAATGAAAAACACTGCTTGTAAGTTGAATTTTAGTTCCTGCCTTCATATGAATACTATTTATTCACCATTTTCTTTTGAAATCTATTTTGGTTAGCTGCTTAACGACTCCCCATTGACGTCTTCACTACTGCTTATCCCTATATTTACTCATTAGTTACATTTACAGTATTAACACTTTAGTGCCAAATCAAGAAAATATTCTTTTTGTTAACATAACATTTTGGAAATTGAAGATCCGGATTTTCGAGCAATAACACACAACGAATGCAAGAAATTTGGGAAAGCGACCAACGACGAATGTGCATTTTAAATGTATAACTTATATTTTCACTTGAATTTGTTTGTACTATTACCCTTATCTTTGTTTCTAGTGTTATTACGAAAGTTTTTTTCCTTTTAAATGAAGGAATTCTTAATCCTTCGTTATTCAAACGGTATTGATGCTTAAAATGCTATCGATGAAACTTTAGAACATAGATGGGTAGGGCCATACAACAAATTTTTGCGAGTCTGCAATTATACTAAACTCTTAAGAGCTGCAAAACATTCTAAAATCAATCTTTTAGAGTAGAAAACTTTGAAACAACTTCGTTTTTTAGTAGACATTTTGGGTTGAAATATTTTACGAATATCCACAATAACTCAAGTACCAACAACACTTTAATAGTTTTGTCCCTATTTACAATGGCGCAATCTGTCTAACTTACCAACTGAAATATTACAACTTGTGCAAGAGAAGCACTGAACTGAGCTTTAAAGAAACATTCTCTGAAACTGGAGCTTTATTTTGGATTCTTAGTTAAAGAAAAAGTCCGTCTCGTTTTCTAATTTGAATTAAAACCATCATTGCGTATAAAATTTAACAAAATAAGAAAGTGAATAGCACTAGATTTGATTTATAGATAACTATTTGCCTTATTGTAATTTACATTATATGTATTTTTTAAATTTCTAGCGCACACGATAGAACCTTCGGGTGAGCAGGAGCTGGCCTGCGTACTGTGGTTGCCCATCCTTTAAAGGATAAAATGGGAAACATTTCTTAATCTTCTATTTCAGGTGTTAATTTTCCCTTTCGAATTTCAGTTTTAAATATTACTTATTACTATTATCATCACTTTATGCCCAGAGGCATATAAAGCCTCCAATTAAGTTTTCCATCCTTTCCCCTCCCGTCTTCTACTACTTTCTGCCTCTGCCTAGCTTACCTATCCGGCTTTGTCTCTCCTTTTCCATTATTCGTTGTCAAGTTAGTCGAAAGCAACCATATCGTCAGCTACCCTTGGGCATCCAGTAGAGGACAAAACTACGTAGTTTCACAGCCATATATTTCGTTAGTACATTATAGGCCATATCCTATGAGTGCACTGAAACGAAATACCCATTGTTACCGTGAACTGGATCGTATGCTGACGACTTTCTATGTCTTATTCTATGCTTTCTGAGCTGGTCCTCTGCAGAAGCTTTTCATTGGTTTATTGTATGTGGCCAAAAGGTTTAATCATCCCTAAACATTTACTTTGAAAGGAATTTAGTTTGTTTTGCTTACAGTCAACTTCTAATCCGTAGACCAGATTTAAACTGGTTAAAACTGTTTAGTTTTTATTTGGAATTCTATATTATCTTTAAACTTTTAAAACAATTACGAGCGTATATGACCTGTCTTAAATAGTTTTTATCTGTTCCTCGTTGGACATTTGGTTGCCCCAAGATAAAGGAATTTGCATCTGCAATGAGTTTGTCTTCTACTGCAGGTTATTAAATCTAGGTGATAACACGACTATGTCCTCAGCAAAATCTAAATCTCCTAGAATGGAAGAAAAATTCGCCTAATGTCTATTTTTTTCTTGTTACTGTTTCTATTATTAATCCTTTTAATAGACCAGAAAGAACGTAAACCTATTTCACATCTGTATCTACAAGATTATTTTCCCTCTACTTCTACCCCCACTTGGCTATTTTTGTATAGTTCTTTAATGATTATAAATTATTGCGATGTACCATAAAACTCTAAAACTTTTCATAACATATCTGTTAATGAAAATAAAACATTGTTATAACGGTACGCATAATATTTCGAAGATCTTAATCTTGCTGGCTAATCATATGTATAGAAGGAATGCTGGATCCCAAATCGGTAAGTTTTACATAGAATGTTATTTTAAAACGGACTAGTGTCTCAACCCAGTCCTAAAATTGTCTGTGCACTAAATTAACGCATCGAATAGTAACACTATCGAAGTAAAAACTAGGTTTTTCGTTCATGTGTGAGATGTGTTGGTGAGTATCGATGTAATTTCATGTGAAACTGAGTGAATACATCAACACGTCTTATCAAATTTAAATGCGAATATAAATAGGTCACACAATTCTTCTGACCAACCGGAGATTTGTTTCTGTTGCAACGTGTTTACTGCAAATTGAAATGCTCTGCATCGACAAAACTGATTTCTAAATGCATGAGATTAGTACTTAAATTAATCTGATTTAAAGTGTAGTTACTTTTATACTGAATAAGCTCGTATTTCGGGAATATCTGCAAGTAGCTGTATTTATCAGATTTTTATTCCATTCAATTTTCAGATGCAATGGGATGTATTTTGGGGAAAGATGCGAGGTTCCGGGAATGGGTAAGTTACTGAAATTTAAAATAATTCAATGCATTGGTGTCTTTCACTGCTTTATTTTTTAAATTTTTCTTCCAGTTATTCTAGGCTCCTTAACATTTACTGCCATTATAGTTTTGATATGCCTTTGTGCTGTGATATTCAAACTAAGGTAAGTAATATTCTTGGAAAATTATTGCTCTTATTCCAAATATTTCAATAAAATATTTTATTTGAGAAATATATCGTGTCTTTCTATAGGTGCAGGCATAGAAGCTACGGAGGGTCACCCACATTTCATCGCAATGAAGATATTGGTCCGCATTCGATTGCAGCTGGTAGAGTATCTGATGCCATTGCTTTAGTAGAAAATCCAGGAGCAAAAGTTTCGAAATTTGCCCAAATAAGTACTCCAGCAATTCCTCCAGTCATTAGAGTAACTCTACCAACATTTAATGGTATTTAAACTGTTTCAATTAAGTGATTTTTTTTTTCTTAAATTCTAAGTTAAACTGGTTACCTTTTGTAATACGTTTAGTTTTGTCAGCGAGACCATGTCATCCCTTTTCATGTTCATTCCTATACGTTTAATAAAATTTTAAAGGGTTAGAATTTGGGGAAGGAAACGTGTTCAAAAACTGACATGTCCCCCGCACTCCTGACGAAGAGATAAACAAGATTTCCTTTAACTGCTGTAATTATTTTAAAATAGTTTTAAACACACGTAGATTTTTTTTAAGAAATAACCTAAAATGTTAATCTTTAACTTTTTTTCTTCTATACGATGGAAGCAATGGCGGATCCAGAGAGGGTCTATGGGGATATGAAGCCCCCTTCCCTTCTGGTTCCAAATTCTTGCACTGAATAAAATTGTGTTGAATATTAAATAATTTACAATACTGAAATTTGCTGTATGAAATTTTTAGATATTTGTACGTAGGTCTTTTATAAGTCAAATATATAAAAAGATGTTTAATGAGTGGTGTTTATTTTCTAAGCTCTAGGTGATTATCAATGTTATAACCAAAGGTAGTTTTTACTTTCAAATATTTATAAAAAATTTGAAATTCACCCTATACCGTTTTATCCTCATATATTTGATCACTTATGTACTCCTTATTACGATCAAATTATCAATTTTCATATGTATAACCCTTCAATAAAAAGTTCTGATAGTTTCTAGTCCAAGAAAAAACGCATTGAACTTCAATTCAACTCAATGGTAATATATATATGGCGGAAAGCATTAAGCTGATGCGTAATTTAAATCTGGAATTTATTAAAGTTATCATCAAAAGTAAATTTTTCTGTGCTAGAAAAACATTGCACGAATTAAAGATGCTGGTGTACTGAACTGTGGAACAACACACTCCAGGAAGAAGTATTGCCTAGAATTCAAATTATTTCAAAGGCAAACATAGCCTAAGAAATGGAAACTGAAATTCCTTTGACCCACGATATGGGTGAAGAGGCTTGACCGCATCATCGTTTTTAAGGAACATCTTTGCTATGTATCAGTTGTCTGATGCTTCATCTTCGTCAGATTCAAATTCTTTTAACAAGGTGTTTGGAGCTGCTTTTAAAATGTGGTTTCGTAAGTCTTAGATCAGCTGTACATAGTTTTAACGTCAGATATAGAGCAAATTTGTGCAGGATCCCTCGCAGTGTTCCAACTGTAAAAAGCTATAGATTCCCCATAGTAAATAATTTAAGAGTACTACAACAGACGAAGATTTTAGTAAAATCTTTAGAATCTCATGAGATAGTAAATATACTAATCTTGCAGATAATTACAACAGAGTGGCAGTATTTTGTAAATTACTTAGAGAATTTGATTGCTCAGCAAGAAATCTGCTCTTGTTAGATGATCTTGTAAAATTGATGTAGGACCGATTCCAACAGTTGTTAAACTTCAGTTTGAAAAAACACATTGAGCAGTAAGTCTAGTGAACGAGTTCACTTTCACTGTAGTTTTGGTTCATTCTAAAATCTTGGCCGCATCTCCACGCAAGTAAAATTACCTGTACCAAATATCCAATCAATATTTGAATTTTTAAGTGAAATGAAATGATACGTAATACCCTTATTGATTTTCTCTTTTTAGATTCCAATATAAGTTTCGAATGTGATTCGACGTTTGATACGACGCCAGTGAGTGAACGAGCAGAAAGCACGGGGAACTGAATTAAATTTCTGAATTCTATACTTTGTTTTTAAAGAATATCGTTATACCAGTGATTGAGTTAATTTTAAATACGTTATTTTATCAATGTTTGAAATTTTAATCAGTTTTAATAAATATCGTTTTAATCAGTTTTTGGAGTGCATTGATATCTCATTTATTGTACCCTAGTATTTCTCGCCTTTTTTTAATCATTTAGAATTCTAGTGAAGTCTTAAAGGTTCGGTGTTATCAGCTGTCATGTTGATTTTTTAAAAAACTAACAGTATGGCTCCAGGACAAATGAAATCTGTAACGATGCAATACAATGGCTTTTTGTGAATGTTATTCGTTATGCAAGTCCTTTGCAACTGCCGTAACCTTAGAAAGGTCTTAAGTTTCGGTTTTGTTAAACTGTTAAAACTGAAAATAGCTTATGCAAAGATTTTTTTTTTAAATGAAAGAGTATTCATGTCTTTCCTTGATTTAAAATGTATAAAAGTATTGGTAGCGTAACAATAGTAGCAACCTTCAACTAAAACAGTGTTCTAGTGTTTATAATCTCGCTCTCTTGAACCTCACATGAGGCTCCTTAATTTAAAACGATTTTTCAAAGTTTTTTTTACCTTTAGTATACCACTTATACATCTCGATCTGATATGTAGCTTCACATACCATTTTGTTATCGGTTATTGTTAGTAGCATAAGCCTAAAAAGTTATCTCAGATTTATTGAAGTGAATGCAGTAACAAAACGAGTAAGATTGCTCTATACTAATTATTTTATTTAAAATACCATTTATAAAAGTGCTTTTGAAGTAAACATTTAAAATCGGTGTACATGCATTTGCAACTCTTACGTCTGCATTCAAGCCCTTTATGGAGCTCCTTGAAGTTCACTTTATAAGGTAGTGAACACTTTCTTTTCTGCATTACCTGGAAAATATATTGTCCGCGATAGAACATGGAAACATAGATGAAACATGTCGGCGAAAGCTTTTTGCAACTTTGTGATGGAACTTTACCAATGCTATATTTAGAAGTTGCTTCCATGATGTTTTATATATATATATATATATATATATATATATATATATATATTTAGATATATATATATATATATATATATATATATATATATATATATATATATTTAGATATATTACTGATACCATATGGGAACATTTCTGATCTACATCAATGTTTTAAAAATTGTCCCCCTCATTTTTTGGAGGGGGGAAGGGGGGGCTCTGGAAGGGGTTAGCAACATTTATAGCTTAAACGTATAGTTTACAATTCACCTAGAATGTATAAACATGGATTAATAAGAAATATTAACTTTCCAGATTTAATCTTGTCTTCAATTAAAATTGTGGGACTACTGAAGAATTGGGTACATCCTGCTAATTTTGGCGATTTTTTTTTTCGCCAATCACGCCAACTCCTTCGAGCGGAGTTACCGGAAGGCTGACGTTTTGAACGGCAACGGATTTTCGGCGCGACTAAATTAACTGACTTATTTTATTGTGAAATAATATACTAATTTTGCAATTAATGGCAAAAATGTTGAAAATTGCGTAAAATGATATTTATAGAAATACAAATTTTATTTATTCATGTTATTTTTTTAATATTAATTGGTTAATTTTAAACCATTAAAAATTGATTATTTTTGTTTTTTAATATTCTTAAATATTTCCTGATTTTAAGCACACAAAACAATTAAAAATAGATAAATTAGAAATAAAAAAATAAAACATACGCAAAGATTTTTTTTAATTTTCAAACAATATTAAAAGGTTAGTATTTTTTAAATAAATTTTTGATTTATCAAAAGTTTTTTAACCAAGGGGGGCTCTACCCCTTGGTTACCCGTAAATGTTATTAATATAAAAATTTATTAAAAATGTAATAAATTACTTTTCTATTATTTTTTTTAATATTCTTAAAATATTTCCTTATTTTAAACACAAAATAATTAAAAATTTCATTTTAAAAGATAAACCAGAAATAAAAAATAAATAAAACATCCGCAGAGATTTACTTTTAATTTTCAAAGAACATTAAAAGGTTAGTACTTTCTAATTTTTTAAATAAATTTTTGAGTTATCAAAAACTTTTTTAACCAAGGGGGCTCTGCCCCCTTGATTCCCCGTAAATGTTATTACATATAGTAAATATAAAAAATATATACACTAACTGCATCTAAAAAAATATTGCTTAAATCCGCAACCGTTCAAAAAACACATAAAAACCTTCCTTCACTCCACACGAAAGAGTTTACAAATAAAGTAACATGAAATATCACTTGAAGTTAAAAAAAAAAAAAAAAAAAAACACTTTTTAGGCGTTGGATGCACTTCCATCGGGTCGATCTTTACGTTAGATCACATTCATATTTATTATTGATAAGCCCCTCATTCACACACACACAAAAACCAAACAGAAGTGCATCAAACAATATCCTCAGGCGAAAATGGCAGAAAACGAGTTTAACCAGTTTGAATATTGAGTTAAAAGTGCCGTTAGGCGCATTTAAACAAAGAACCAATAGAAATTAGGCGCATTGAAACGTAACGAAAGGGTTGCATAAAAAGAACGGCCTCTAAATTGTACGTAAGCGAAAAAATATCACGGCGAGGAGAGAAAGCAGTCTGGGTTACCAGATTTGGCGCCTATCAGCGTGTACCCAATTCTCAAGTGAACCCGCATAAGCAGGTACAGAAAAGAGCAACTTTATTAAATATACAGATTTATTAATGAAAAAAGTTATAACAATCTATAAATTAAGGAATCGTAATAAAAATAATTCTCACTGCAATTCTTTATAACATTTTTTCATTAATAAATCTGTACTTGTATAAGTGTATGAAACATAAAATTTCATTGTTCACTTTAAATTTTTTAAACTGAAATAGCTTTATAAAAACTTGTTTATCACAATTAAATATCCACACACAATATTCCTTTTATCTCAGTTAAGAAGAATCTCATAAGTGCAACTCTTCTTTGGCTAGGATTTTAAGTTTTAATTTTATCTGAAAGTAATTAATTAGAAATCATTTGTTTAACTTTAGATTCATTTTTCAGATTGCTGTTAATATAGATAAAAAAATATTGCAGATTTTTAAGTCCATTTTAACTTGGCTGATATTTTTCCTAACATGTAGAAACTGAAAACCTAGAATTGTAAAGAATATAAACTTAATGAGCTTATAAATTAATACACAATCAGTGCTTCTCCAAAACTTACCCATAGAAAACATTCATACATTTCATGGATTATGCTTTGAAAGATTGAAATGCAAAATCAATGCATTCAAAATTGAAAACATTGTGCAAAATCAAAGTAATGGAAAAGAAAGTATGACAATTTGCAAATTAGATTTTTTTTAAATGTTTTTTTGAAAGTACACAATTATATGGAGTCACCTTAAAGGTATCAGGTGCAATAGACCAATGAACTCTAAAACGAGTAATAAAATTTGGGGGGGGGGGGAAATAAACATTTTCTGTAGCTTTTTTTTTTCCTGTCTGCATTTACTAAAGTTATCTACTATATGATCAGCATATTAATACATAATTCCCAGTTCAGAAATAACAAAAATTAAGTTTAACATTAAAAAAAAAAAAAAGTTTATTAAGACTGACTGAAAGATATACAGATACATACTTTTCAAAGTTCTATGTGTATTTCTTTTAGACGAAAATGTTGAACACAACTGCTATACTTTAAATATCTTTAAAGAGAACCTTTAAAAGAAAATGTTTTAAGTCTACCACATTTGCTGTTAAGTTTAATTGGGGTTTTAAGAAAGATTCCCTGCAACTTCCATAAAATAGCTTTTTACTATTTTATATATTTAAGTTATTGTTCTTGTACCATATACTGAGTAGAACAAAACAATTATTCAATTACTAAACAAAATATAATTTCAGTCAATTTAAAAAAAAAAAACCACCATGAAGACTGATAAAATCCCATACACAGAAATAAAAGGTCAAATTATATAACCAATAATCTCATACTCTATTACTTTTACTCTTATCATGCTTTTTATAAAATGCTCAAAGCAGTCAAATATATTAATGAATAAAGGTAACAATAGCAAACAGAAGTTCCTCAAATCATAACATACATAAAATGTTATATAAACTAAAAATAAAGAGCAAGTTTGTGGTCAGATATAAATATAATTCCATGAGTTAAATATATTTGTTAAATTATGGAGTTTAGAATTAAAAATTAAGCTATGACATACACAATTAAGAAATTTAAAATATATAAGTCTTAGTTACATCCTGCTTATTTTGATAAAAAACAACTCTTTAAAAGAGAAATAATGCATTTTTTAAAATTTACTTTTTCATAGTTTAGATCAGATAAATGACAAGGAATTTGTTTACATGTCATGTTTAGATACATAACAAAGAATTGATTGTAATGAGGTGATTTAGATCTCTTTAAAAACAATCAAAATTTTAATTAAATTACAAAAACTAAAATTTTGAGGTATCAATCAGACTTTATCATATTTTAAAAATTAGGAGGACCTGAACTGGATAAGAATCAATGAGTGATTTATTGAGGCAATAACAGTTCAGATGTTGATCCTAAACTAAAAGCTTGGATTGGTTTGGAATGCTATGGTCTACTGTTTTGCAACATGATAGCTAAATGAGACTGGGACCTACTGCTTAAAGCTGATTCCGAACAGCTATGAACATCTATGCCACAGTTGGATTCAAACCCATAAACTCTAGTACCGAAGATCAGTGCCCTAACCATTCGCCCGTAGTTCAGTTAGATTGATAAAGCAAATATCGCTGTGGTTGAAGTCAAAGAAAGAATCTTTGTGCAATTATTTAAAATTATCTAGGGGCTAAGTTTGAGGTAACCTGGTGATATAATCAACTTGGGCTACAAATATGGAAAGGATAGAAGATACCTCCAGGAGCCCAAAATCAAAGGGTCTCAGTCAACAAATAATATAATTTAAGATGTCCATATTGGTCAAGTATAGGAGAGAGGTGTGTCATGGAACAGAAGGTAAAAAGATGATGAAAAGTTAAAAAAGAGATGACATGACTTTGAGGAGAGAAGGGAGCAGAAAAAGAATTGGGTGTTAGGGGCTTGAAAAAGCAAATCTGAATAGACAATGAGTGAGCCATACCAGCTGTTCAAAAAAAGTACCCAGTTGCAAAGTAAACCCTCATCATTGAAATAAAGTGTCTAGTTCAATGAAGCATCTTCCAAATGTCTCTTCCAGCTCTCAAGATCCTGTCATCATTTCTGATCAGGCCCATGTGAAAATTAGGGTTTTTTATTTTGAATTATTCATGTCCTCACTAATATTTTAATTTAAAAATAAATAAATATATATATATATGTATTTTACTTGCTCCTGAATAAAAAAATGCTCAGTAAAGTAAATTGAACTGAGTTAAATGAATGTCAGTCAATTACTTATTATATATATATATATATATATATATATATATATATAAATTAACATGGAAATTATAAACAAGACCAAAGATCCAGTAGATTGAGGGACTGAAGGTCCTCGGAGTTAAAAACTGGAAAAGTTTATCCAACATGAGGGCTGCCTGGATTTCAGATCTACAGAAAGCCATGGCACACCCTAAGTTGATGCACCACTGAAGAAGAAATTAAAAAATTTAATTTATTTTAGTAATCGTTGTCTCTTCATAGGATCTAAATGAACTTAAGATCACAATTTTTAACACAATGTAACCACTCAAAACCATTTTGTTTAGTTACCCAATTAGGCTTAAGATTGCTACCAACAAATAATAAACCATAGGAGAGTTACATAACAATGACAGATAAAGTAAATTATTAAAAAAACTTAAAATTAGTAAAACAAATAACTTCTATTAATATCATTAAATAAATCAATGCTGTTTTGTGATGAATATATCTACTATCATTCTTAATGACTATGAACAGATAATGATCATACAGTTTATTTTACTTGGTAAAAACTAAATTTAAATTGTTATTTCCATTTATACTTAACATAAACACAATGAAAAAAGGATTTCATATTAATTTCACAAACTATGATAAGAAAGTAACATCAAATCCGATATTTATTGTATTTTTAAAACATAACTTATTATTACCTCTAAAAACGATGCTGCCTGCCACAGAGTAATGGCTGTCCACTAAATGTACAGCACATGAGCCGATGTTATTGTCAAAACATTATATCACTGAAATACAGAACTGGGGCTAGTAGGTGTGCAGTGTATGCATGCATTCAGTGAACCAAATTTCTAAGGTAGCCAATAGAATATCGACTAGATATACACAATGATAGGGGAGCAACCAAATACTATCGTGCATGTAGGCAGTTAACAGCCCAGAACCGATCCAGTTGAAACACATATATTACCAATATCTTTCAGTTAAGATACATTTATGTTTCATGACATTATATCTAGATGTAACTTTGTCACATCTCCATCTACATTATGTCCAATATGCTACAACCATTTGTTCCTGGGACTTATTTGAAAGAATGTATGAGATATGGCATTTAATATTAATGATATGCATATGATACTTCATATGTTATACAAGAACGATCTTATGTTGCAAGTATGAATAAATGTTTTTTACTTTAAATGTGTGCCTTTTTGATTCCTTGAATTAAAAAAAATTGGTGTATTCCCTAAGTATACAAAAGGAATGAGATTGCTCTTGAGAAATTTATATGCAAAGATGAGAAAAAAAATATATTACTGATAGAAAAGGCACAAAATAAATACACTAAAATATTAGTATAGCCTTGTAATATTACAAAGTCCTAATAAAAACCTTACAGACATGATAAGAGCAGTTTAAGCCATTTATTTCTATTGTCTGTCAATAGATGCCAATCCCTAAATATGGTCTCTGTGTCCTTCAGGATATAAAATATAGTATATATACAATGAAGCTCAAGAAACTTGTGGTTAGTATTCACACAAACATTCATTATCTGAAGCAGTAATGACTTGTAAAAACAATTTTCAGATGAAAAAAGGGTTTCTTGCAAAATGCTTACATGATTGCATATAAAATCACAAGGAAATGTTTTTAGTAGCTACATTTAGGAGACAACTCAAAACAAAATTTATTTAAATTACAGCTATATATAGTGGAATAACTGATACAGTAACTTGTTTTAATGACAATGTTAGCAATCAGACAAAATTTTGAAAAAAATTGGTATTCATCATGATGACATGAGGACATCAAAGGTTCAAAAATTGATAATTAGAATCTGCAATGCTAAGTTAAAAATTCAAAGTTAACTCTACAGAAGCCTATAAAAGTTAATAAAAAAAAGCTTTCAGACAGTTCAAAATTAATGTTACAAAATGAATATGGGACAGTAATGTTCAGATGATATTCATTGCTATAAAAACTTTCTATCAATATTTTTTTTAATTTTCCAAACTGTGTTTTTTCTACCTTTAGGTACACTTCAAGCAAACTTAACTGAAAATACAAATTCCAAATTTTATAACAGCATTTAGATGAGAAAACTTTCTAATGAACTTAAAACTTTAGAATGCAGTGTTTAATATTTTTTGTCACAGCCAATTAAATATGACAAAAAGCTTATTTTTTAACAAGTTTATATAGTTTTAAATACCATAATAAAAATAATAACAAAAATAACAATAATATTAGATGTTTTTTTTAAGTAAATATGCATAAGTTCACAGTACATATATTTATAGTTTTCTTAAGAAAATTATATTATTATTCACAAGTAAAATTTCTTGTGCAAGACCATCATTCTCTTTGAGATGATATTGTAAAATGTGTAAGCAGTATTATTAACATTAATTTCTTAAAATAATCACAAATATGAATGTAACCACCAGTTAAAACATAATTTATAATTTTAAGCAATATGATGATGTACACTACATAATTAATTTTTAATTAATTAACACTACATAATTAACGTCCTTGATTCCTTTGATATTAAGGAATAATTGTTTAAGTTTTGCAGTCACCTTTACCAAAACTGTAGAAAAAAAGCTAATGCTGTAATTACCACAGAATTTTTTTCCTCAATTTAATAGATGCATAGCAGTGTTGAATTAATTTTCACAAAAGTATCTTTTTCTTTATTTTTCAAATATAATTGGAATGTTAAACATTTGTATTTAAAAAAGTAATGTAAATTCATTCATATAACATATGGACACTAAGAATAGATAACCAATTAACATAGAAATGGTAAATATATTAGAACAATGAGTATTTTAGAACAATTAATCAAAATGATTATACCATTTTATAACTGAATAATCATATTACTGCGACTTCATAACACAAATGAAAAGATTCCTTTCCTTAATATGTTTATCTAAAAATCTATTTAGTCCCCAAAAAGTTTACTTTCCCTATGGATAATTTTAGTAACTACTACAATATACTATTTTGAATTTATTCCGTAACTAGCATCTCATGTGATAGGTTATAAATAGAATAAAAGATTAACATATTCTTTATACATGATAGATTTTATTTTCACAAGCATAAATAAATATATAAGATATTCTCTTCCCTCACCAACTAAGAGGATGAAAGTGGGAAATTTCTTTCTGACAAAAGACTGGACATATGAACCACAAAAGAGAAAGCTCAATAAGGGAAATAATGATAATAATAATACTTTTTAAAAAAAAATGATCAAGAAGTTCAGTGGATGAAAGAAAAAAATTTTCATTAAAAGATGAATCTGCACCCAGTCATAAATGCTAACATTTCAGCTATTTTACATTATGATCCTGATCAGAGAGATTTTGCGAACATTCTCAGCAATAATGAAGCTATTTTAAAATGATGACTCTTTTTTAAATAAAATAAAAAATAAACAATTTCATGTATAATATTCCAAGTAGATTTTTAGGAGAGCAATTCATGCACAGTATTTTTAGTCTCAGAAACAAAATTCCTCTGCTGGGTCCAAACTCTCACAATCCAATCCATTTTCTTTTCAAGTGTCCTATTCATGTTTTGCATAATATCCCTATAACTTTGAAGTTAACACAAATAGGCCATTTGTGTATCTTATATTGAATATCCTTTAATGTTAGAAATGAATATTATGTGATCTGCAGTAAATTAACTATGGCTCAGCTGTGAATTCAATTAGGTTAGATTTGACTATACTTGGTAGTTTGAGAGAATGAGTTTCTTTCTGCAAATTATATGACAGAGTAAGATAATAAGTTCCTGTTTATATGTGTTCTAATTTAATTAGATCTCCTCTTTTTTGGACTACGGAGATCATCTACATAAAAACTTTATTATTATGCCTTCACTTAACAGCTTCTTCATATTCTCGAATGTATTTTTCATCTAAATGGGCCCATACACATTCCATTGTGAAGCAACACACCTTTAAGTCTCCTCTTGTACAAGTTAATAAAAGTTTTATATTCAGGATCATGTTCAATACCATAGAAATACACCTACTCATTTTTATGTCCTTTCATTAAACTAATAATAATACTTAGTGCAAGAAAAAAGAAAGTAGCTATTTTCCCCTTTGTTTGTACCATGAAAAATGTGATACTGGTCCCAGAAGATTCTTGCAGTTAAGTTGAGAGCCAAGTAGTTCTGCATATTCCACATGTAAGTTTAGATGCTATACTAAATCATTCAGTTACCTCTGGGAAAACCATTGTGATATAAAATGATATAAAACTGCTTATAGATAACTTTACTATCCTCTTTGGAGATTCCAGAACACTCCCATTTATTACTGTCTGTTAAGTTCATGAAAGCATCTAGAGAAACTGGGGTAAGCAGTTCATGAGCATGTGGAATTAACCTTTTAGATGAAGGAATACATCAATAAACTTAAAAATGGAAGTATCTCACTGTTTTAATGTTACTTTTCTGATTACTGCTAATTAATTTTCACCAATCAGAGTGTATATTAGAAGTGATTTCATTAATTGGCAAATATCCAAATTCACAGTTACATTATGTGATACTCACACATTATGCTCTCTGCAATGAACTTTGTAATTAACTGGGATTAATTATAAATAAACAGTACATAACAGAAGGAAACGAAAAACATTTCTATAACCAGCATCAAAAAGTAAGCTAAGAACAGCTATTAGTTTTCAAACATCTGATATCATGCAGACTAAAGTAATTTGTAATGTTAAAGGAAATAACTGAATCTGATTGTACAGCCATATTTTATTATTATAATATCTAGCATCACAATGTATGTAAAGATTTTGTTTTTATTCTGATTTAAAAGATTTATCAATCTGAATTTGCTTATTGCATGAGGACTTTCAGCCAAAATTTCTTTATGTTAAATGTAAGTATAAAAATCAACAATGAAAATCTGTCAATGGTTGGCATTAAATGTATATACTAATTCAAAACATTTTTTAAAAACTAACTAACAAATAAGGTCCTACTTAATTTACAGAATCATTATATACAAATAAATGTGTTATTAACAAACATTATAGTGTTAAACAAGCCATGGTAGCTCAGTCAGCAATCGTAACTGGAAGGTTGTGGGTTCGGGGCTGGAGCTGGCCTAAGATCTGCTGTGTTAGTGAAAGGTGACTGGGACATGTAAAATATGTTCAGGTTCACAAAGTCCTCCAAATTCTAAAAAAAAAAAAAAAAAAAAAAAAAAAAAACAAAAAAAAAAAAAAAACCAGATACCTCTGGGGGTGGCAGGCCAAGCCTGGGGTTTTTCTGCTTGATCCCTGCTTCTAAATTATGAGGACCCAGCAGGGATAATGTCATTTGAGCCCATAAGGTACCTTAAGTTACACATGCTCCCCAGGTGGTGATAAATGGGTAATAGGTTTGCAGCCTTGTTAAGACATTAGGATAATGTCTGAAATGCCTGCTGGAATGGAAAAAAATAGTGTTAAATAAGGAAAATGTTTTTTTAACAGGCTAAACAATAAAAAGATTCAAATTACTTTTTATGAAGATATGGTAATATGGAATTATATATTTAAATGTTTTATCTGATCAGTAAATATAAATCATCATTAAATAAAGAAAAAAAGAAACACTTCTTTAAAACTAATAACACATTTAATTCACAACTTGAGATAATACATTCTTTTTAAGCAATACGTTTGCATACATCTTGAAATCAAGCCCTCTTCTCATCCAATTCATCTAAGAAATTTTCTTGCTTAACAGAAAATATTGTATATAAATCTACATCTAGTTAAGGAAAACAACAATTATATCAGAAATATATGTATATATAATATACAATGAAATCATTTAGCCTTTGTGTCATATAGAGCTTATTAATTTAAGATAATATTGAAGAAATAGAAAGTAATAAATATTTTCCCCTGAGAAATAAGATAACTTGTGATATAATTAATCAGTAATGGATTTGATATATCAGTATGTATAGTTTCAGATTAGAGAAAAAGTAGTTTCAAAATTGTCTTTTCCTAACAAAAAATGTAGAGTATTGACATGTTTTGATAATATATTTAAATAAAAGTATAACTAAAATTGTAAATAATTTCTTTGATTTTAGTATTATTTCATAACTTTCTTTCAGCAGGGTTGACTGATCTTCATATATCTATAGTAACATCAGAATATTTTACCCCTAAGCAAAAAAAAAAAAAAAAAAAAAAAAAAAAAAAAACAAAAAAAAAAAAAACACGATAGCCTTAACCATTATTCAAGGTTGCACAGAAATTTTCTGGAGTAATTGCTTTATATTTATATTCTGAATTAAATCATTAATTGTATTGTTATAAATTGAATACTAAAAGAATTGAAACATTGCCATTTATATTGTCATCATTATATAAAATGTTAAGATTTCATGTGTCAAAACCTTTTAACTCTGAAGATTGATTGCAAATATTAAAAGAACACAAATACATTTTTTAGGTGGACAAGTATATTCATCCAAAATACTTCTCTGCTGCTCTTCTAAAAACTACTAAGATGGTCCCTTTTTAAGATAAATATATTTTAATATTTCACATATTTTTATACCTATAACATAGTTAACAGTTTTCTCAGGGCAAAGCTTAGAGTTTTTAAACCACATTTATTGGCCAGATATAGCTGACAATTCTATTATCACTTATAAGCAGCCACCATTACTCCCTAAAACAACACACATAAAGTGGGTCTCCATAATTTAGAATTGGGGGCCAAGCAGAAGACCCCAAGGCTTGGCTTGCCACTTCTCCGTATCACTTGGGAACTTGGAGGACATTGCAACCATGAATCTATTTTACATGTTCAGCCACCATAAAAGCCTTCTTTGATTGAGAAAAGGTTTTGTTTCGTTTTGTTTGGAGTGCTACGGTCTACTTTTTGCACCACATGGGCTAATGAGACTGGGACCTACAGCTTAAAGCCGATTCTGAACGGCTACGAACATCCATGGCACAGTAGGATTCGAACCCACAAATTCCGGTACCGAAGGCCAGCACTGTAACCAATCGACCATCTTGATTGAGAAAAGGAAATATATTCTTAAGGAAATATACTTGAGACATTATACTTTCTCAGGACAAATACTCAATTTAACAGTCAAATAGACTTTAAAATTAAAAAAAAAATTTAATATAATTCATAGAAGAATCTTAAAATCTATTAACTTTACTATTTTACTATTGATAACATTCACATTTAATTTTATAACATAGTTCTTTATATAGTTCCCTTGATTTATCATAGAATAAATAACTGAAGATTTCCCACATAGTTAAGAGACAAACAGATATAATTTTATTAATTGAATTAATGCAAGTGAATATATGTTTTTATAATAACAAAAAACATATTTTAAATAGCTATTAAATTACCTAAAATCAAGTGATTTCAAATAATTAATAACCTGTTAAATTTCTTCAAACTTACCATAATAGAGCATTTATACCCAACACTAACCCCAAGTACTTTAAATGTTTTCTAAATTTAGTCACAACAGATAATATCCTGCAGAATCAAATTTTATAATTTTCATTTAACAGTCTATTGATTCAGAAATTCATCAAAATCAGAAAAGAAAGACTTGAATATAGCCATGTGTTAGATAAAAATAAGCTGCTACCTTCAATATTTTTTCTAAATCTTGTTTTTTATTTCTTTTGTACTATAACAAAAGAAGGAATATACAATTCCTAAAACTTACTAAAGCATATGCTTTAAAAGTTTGAACCTGAGTTTCAAACTGTAATACTTTGTTACAGTGTGCTACTTGCATATCATAAAGTACCAAATTACAATTAACTCATTAATAGACAGTGGTCAGAACATAGCATGGCAATGACCCACAAGTCTCCATATCACAGAAATTAAATCAATGCTTAATACTTTACAAACATTAATGTAGAAGAATATTTATGTTGGACTAAACACTGTAAATAAGTTTAAAACTGGGTATTCATTTTCAAATATCGCTAGTTTGGTCATTTACATAGCTACTTATCTATCTTATTACTCACCTAAGTCTTAGTATTTATAAAGCAACAAGTATAAAGTACATATATTTTTTATAATGAAGTCAGAAATCTCTTTATTTTTATTCCAGTAGAATATTTACCCCATACAAAACTCAAACATTTTATACTTTAAATAGTTTCATGTGATATAATTTTAAAATCAACATGCTTCTCACTTTTTAAAAACATTACTTATATAAGCAACAAATCTTAACAGAGGTTACAGTCTAAACTTCATATTTTTAATTCAATTTATGGATAACTGATTATAACTTTGTTAAGATATATCGTTAGTACTTAATAATTAGTAAAAATCATCACTGAAAACTTAACTTCATTAAATGTGTAATAACTATCAAGATTACAATAAATAGCTGGAAACAATGCACAATGGTATTTATAAGGTTCATAGATGTTTTCCACTAATACTCTTTATGATTGACTTTTCAATGTATGTATACATTAAAGGGAATCTCAATAATAACAACAAAGAAAAATCATGTAAACTTCAGATATTATACAAGAATAATATACGCAGTTGAAGTATTAGGCTACTTAATATAATTGGAAAACGAAGGCTAACAGAATTCAGTAAATTATTCTTATGGATTTAGCAAAAGGAAAAAACAAAATTGATTCTGTAAAAAGTGTGTGACTATTATATTGTGTAACATGCTGTTGAACACAGTTAATAATACTAGTATTAACATTCTTTCCATCAAAAAGGATACATATTCCTGCAATCGTGCCAGCAAGTCCTAATCCTGTAATAATATTGTTCTTGCGTACCTTTTTTAGTCTTGCGACTCTATCGAAATTTTCTTTCTCGATCCTTTTCATATACAGTAAATGAGATTCATGCAATGGGCCCAAATCCGGTGTGGCCGAATTCTTTGAAATTTCGGGTTTCATAACTACTCGAAATTATATTAGAAATCGATAGAACTTACGTAAACTTTAGAAGGACACTAGCGGTACATAACAAACCCTAGTGCGCAAATTCAAAACAACGATAACAACTTGAGTTACAGGAAAGAGAAACAGCACTAGAAATATGATATTATGATTGGTTGAATGTTAAACGTCACTAATTCTTGACATACGAAATATATGGTTTAAAATTGAAGGAATTAAATTTTTAAAGTATTATATGTCTTTCATATTATTAATATATTATAGATAATTTCCTTTTGACCAACTTTCGGATATTTGTCTATAAATTTTTAAGAATAGTAGTAGTATTGAACATGCCATGTTTAATTCATGGCAACACTTTACGAGTTGATTATTGTCTTAAAATTTAAATTCTGAAATTGTCTAATATACCGTGAAAAGAAATAGGAACAACATTCTGAAAATTATTTTTAATAAACACCTCATCTAAGTGTAAAGTTCTAATACTTTCATTATTCTATATAATTAGATAGGACAAAATACTCAATTCCAGTGCAGTACCGTATGGTAGAATTTTTCAGTAAGTCTTGGAAATGCCAGCCCTTTGATTTCGCATATCTTGCCATCCCTCTGTATTATAGCATGGCACGGTATGCCACTGATCATATGCATACTATTTTTATACTTAAAGGTATATCCAATATCTTATGTAGCTCCTTCATCATGAGCTCTCGGCTTGTTGACGTTAACTATTGTTATTTTAAAGTAGTTTTAAATATGACATAAATTTTCTAAGAGATAATTTCTTTCTTGCTTTCAATGTTTGTTGTTTGCACAATAAAAGTGATTTATTCAACTTGTTAGGCTTTTGAAATGTTGCAATATTTTTAAAAATATGTTGTAGGTAATTTATTTATAAAAAATCTGAACACCTTTATTCATTAAAATAATTATCTGCGTTTTATTCTTTTACGAAAAATATTGTTACGAAACATTTATGGGAATATCAAAATTATGTATGCGAAATGTAACTGCTTTTAATGCGACTGATTATTTGGACTTAGGCCATTTCTATTTTACTGAAAAATCACCTTCTAAGTATGATGGTATTTTTATAGTTTACATTACAAAATATGATTATCCACACACTAAAAACTTACAAAGAAGACATAAGTTTAAGTTCATAATTCATTACTTTTTTAAAATTTTATTTTAAGTTTTCCGATATTTTATTTATTTCAGATGAATCAGTTTAAATAATTTTAATTGCTCCGTTTTGTTTAAGATTAAATGTTAATTCTATTAATTTTACTCCTTTTTAATTTTACGTTTTATGATTATGGGCTTTTAGAAATGTGTGAGAAATACATAAATTTATACAAATTTTTGATGTTTTATCCCTATTAATTGACCATATATTTAATTTAATATTATATCTTTATGAAACGTTATAATAGAAATTATAATTTATTAAATTTTTTATGCTTTTAATCTGTACAATCTGTTGATAATTTTTACATTTACCTTCTTAAATGTTCGATATTTTTAGACTATATCGAGTAAATGTTAAAGATTTTCTAGTTTTTATATCATATTTTGTGTTAATAACTATTAGTTTAAATTGTTGTCTGGGATTCTTATAGGATTCTGAGATTATTTTAGGCTTTCTGTACGTATAATAAAATGTTTACGAAACAGTTAAAATCGTCAAGTTTCGAAGACCCTCAAAAACCAAACCATCGCCTGGAATCAAAATGGCGGTGAAAGAGTTGCATAATTTACCAGAATCTGTTAGTAATTCTTTCCTCCTTTTTCCCCTTTACTCAAACTTAAATATTTTTTTCAGTTAAAATTTTTCATTTGTAAATAGTACGCATTAGTAAAAAGAGAGAGAGAGAGAGAGAGTAAAGCTTTTGTTCACAAATAGTAAATTGGAAATTTTTATTAAAATTCATTTATTGAAGTAAAATTGTGAAAAAAATTTCAGAGAAATTGTTATGTAAGTATAAGCTCTTATAAAGTGCTCTATAAATTACTTACAGTTGGATAGGAAGTTATTTTCTACGTGTTTGCCTTTAAATGGATAAATTTGTAAAATGTTTTCAATTTCCTAGAAGTGTTTTGTTTTAAAAATAACTAATAGATGGCAGCACTTATTTGTTAAATTTGTAAAATTTGATTTTATCTTTCATCAGAGTGGAACCCGTTTCGTAATATTACATTTTGGGTTGAGTAAGGATTTCTTTACATTTTATAATACTAATATGAATGATATTTCAAGATCTTAATTTTTTAAAAAAGATTGGTTCATATGAAAAAAAAAAAAATAGCATAAGCTAATATGAGATCCACTAAATTATGAAACGAAGGAAAACTTTTATAAGATTAAGAATCTACATTTAGAGTCCAAAAAATGTCATTGATAATTGAATAATAAATACATTTTTTTAAATCTAATAGTCTATTTTTATTCATAGAGGAAAATGAAAGAATTTATCATAAAACATTTCTTTCAAAACTCAGTTTTGTCCATCAGATGCAATTTCTGAATATTTCAATATTAAAAAAAGGGAGGATTTTGTCCCCTTTTTTTAATATTGAAATATTTTTCAATGCTATGATTCTAGTTTAAAACAATTTTTAGCAATCTTCTTGTCCTTGAAATATTTCAAAAGAAAATTAATTTGGTCAATGCGGACTTATGAAAAAGCGGTTTTATGCAGAAGTTTGATCATAAGAAACAATCAAGATTTTTAAGTGTTTCTTATGATATGTTTCTTTTCACCCATTTCCTTGCGATTATATTCTAGAAATAAGATATGTATAATTTATTGCATATGTCAGCATATAAAGCCTAAAAATTAAAATCTCGAGAAAGACAAAGTTTAGCTTTAGTGTAATTAGCCTATTTGATTTTATTCATTAAATTTCGTTTGGTGCACTTAGTAGACATTCGGAATAAGATTTAAAACATAGGTCCTGGTTTCCTTGGTTCACATGTAGCAAAACAGTCGACTGAAGCGTTTCAAACCAGAGCACATATGGCGCACGGGGAAACAGTGGTGTAGCGAGAAGGTATATGCTATAGATTATATTACTATATGCTTTTTGAAAGGGCACCAAAAAGGTGTCGTGCCCCGGACATTAGTTACGCCACTGCGAGTAAAAGTATAATTTTGTTTTATTTTTAAAAAATGGTCTTTAGTGAAGTCTTCCTTACAACTATTTAGAGGTTACGTTGCGTTTAAAATATCCGATAGTTGAATTGTTTTCCTACTAACAAAATTATTTTCTCTTTTTAAAACCACCACATACGGATAGACTTAGTTTCTTTTTCAGCGACTCATTTCTTAATTAGTGGAAGCATTTTTGAACGACTAAATTACGAAAGATAAATGCGTAAATAAATGACCACGAGGTTCAAGTAATTTTCTAAAAATAATAAAAAAAAGAGAGGGAGAGCTAGTTAAAACTCTACTACTTAAAATAATGGCATCTTACAAGGAAAAAATAGCATGTTTTGATACAGAATGGTGGGGTCATATGTTACTTTGAGTGGGTGATACTGAAATATTTCTTTACATGAAAATCTGCAGAATTTGTTTCGTGACTAAATTTTTTTCCTTTGGTGCATAATGCAACAACTTAGTGAAAAACGTCAAAATTATTTTTAAATTTAAATCACTGTCATTATACAGGAAAAAAGTTATTTCTGCACAACCTAATTAAAAAATGAAATACTTAAAGTGCTTGACAGCTAGGGGGAGAGGATATCCCCCTTCGAAATTTTCAGACTTGAGATCTTTTCTATACGTAGTAAAATATGTGTTTTTAAAAAGTATTTTTTTTTTGTGTCCATTTATGCTCAGATTTAATTTTTATGAATTTAAATGCAATTTTTGCACAGTAGGCATTTTTAGGCGTGCAAAGCTTTTTAATCTAAAAGACTCATTTGTTCGAGAATAAGATCTTAGTAGCTCTAGTATGAGCATATTTTCGTGTACCATATGTATTTAAAGTTAAAAATCAAAGAATTTGAAAGACAGTTTTAACTTCATCCGCATGAATATTCCGCCTTCTTTTGACAATTGTTTTCCGCTGTCATCTTTTGTAAATCGTTCTGGTATTTCGGTTAATAATTATGTATTCAAAAAACGATATCTCTATTAAAAAATTAGCCAGGATATATTTTCGAAGGGGTAGGGGACACAAACTGGACTAAGCCGCCCCCTCCAATAATATAGGGTATTTAATATAGGGTAACTATATTATAAGTATAAACATATATAATTTATTAAAAATTCTACAAAGTTTTTATTATTCAATATTAATAATTGCATTAAAATCATATGCTATTTAATATTAAAACTTTATATTAATATTAATAATCTCATTAAAAATATATAAAATTTAGCAATATATGTATCTAAAAGTTTATGCACAATTTTGTGTAATATGTTTCAGTAAATGCATAAATCAGTTTGAAGCAAAGATATTAAAGTTGAAAAGTAAATAGAGATTTTAAAAATTGAGATTTTAATTTCAAAATTAAATTCTGAATTAAAATAAATTGTAGTTTAAATGTATTTAATTTCAATGTTAAAATGCAGTGGAATAAATTCCAGAATTTTGAAAGAAGAGGGCTCAAGTCCGTTGAGCCCCCTACCCCCCTCTGACTACCGCCCTGACAAAAATATAAAACTAAAAAACCTTCTTCGAATTTTTTTTTTTTTTTTTTTTTTTTTTTTTTCCCCAGCTGTGGTTCGGACAGCTTTCAGTCTAATTTCAGTGAAATTGGCGAATTCGTTAGAAAACTGATTATTTCCATTCTATGCGACAATGACATATTTTTGCAGTGAGAACATTGCCCTCGATAATCCTTGAAACTTGTAAGGACATCAATAATCAGGGCTATCAGTGTCCTGAGAATAATTTCAAGGCCTTTATTCCGTTCAGTTCTCTCCTACCAGATGCATTTAAAACGAAATAAATTATCTGCCTTAATGGGTTTTCGAATCGTGTCAACCAGGTGGTTTAATCTAAATTGATGGTTTTTACTAGAAAAACAGATCTGCTCTTAAATAGTAGTGTTTTGCTTCGAATATTACAGAACATGTTTATAAATTATCTTCTAAATTACCCAAATTAAGTCTTCTTTACACTGAGTTTATGTTATATATTGTGAGATTTTAATTAAAATATAGATTATATTAGTAGAAATATATATGATTCTAAATATGTTTATAGGTATGCCTTAAAGTTTAGACTCATCAAGGACTGATCATACTTACGATGTACCTAAGCAAGGGGCTACTTTGGGACTACATAATGGTTCTAGATCGACTCATGACTCAATAGTATATATTCTTTTGTATGTAGGCATACATTTGCATTCTCTGATTCAATCCCCAATGATTAACATATGCATTGAATATAAACGATCTTCTTTAGAGTAATTGCGACTGCCTAAAATTCCGTCAAGGACTACACATGAAATAATTGTCTCGTATTGGATACAGAATCGTGCTTTTGTGATTACTAAATCGCTTACTGATAAAGAAACAGCCTGGAATCAAGAGTTCAATGTTCATTAGAGATGTATACTTAACTCTTTAATTATAAAAGCATAATCATGTGTATTCAAAGCTACGGTATTTCAGCCATATAAAACATTTTAATGTTTTAAATTTTTAAGAATTTTTTAGTCTACCACTGTTAAAACTTTATTAAAATTGTTATTAAACGGGAAAAGGGAAGATTCAATTAATGCATGACTGCTCTTATACAACATAAAAAATTATCGGATTTCTTGACGAAACTATGCATTATACACATTAAGCACAGTTTAGAACAAAATTCTTAAAACTGCAACAAGCTGTCAGGGCCGGAACTAGGTTCTTTGGCTATCCTGGGAGAAAACTGACTTGTGCTCCTACTAGCAAATATAGTGGAAAAATACAAATATGTTTTATCTCTGTAGTATATATTCAGAATGAGCTCTACTTACAGAATAAATAATGACCAACTTTATCCTTAAGTATTACATGAAAAGAAAAGATATTTATGACATTTTCCTAGTTTTAGCATCCTCAAATATATTGATGATTTCGTCGTAGTTCAAGCTGTTTGAGGCATCTTTTTCAATACACAGTATGCTTATATTCCCTAGGCGGTTCCTCTATCAGCTAGAAGCTTAGATATGATTTTATCAGTTTAAGCTTGTCATTACAGACAGATATAGAAAAATTCTCAGTGAAATTACTAAATTTATGTATGTACTCGTATGTGTTCTCTAATTCTCTCTGATGAAATCTATCTAAAATTTAGAATGAACTTATTTTCTTGAAGTTTTTCGATATCGAAATTTGAAAGTTTACACTTGTGAAATGGCTATGATTTTATCTGTATTTAAATTAGCAAAATCTGGAATGGAAGGGCAACGAAAAGGGATAAGGTAAGGGGTAGGGAAAAGGAAAGGGGTAAAATAAGGGTATGGTTAAGGGAGGTGCTGGGGAAAGGGGTAAAATCGGGGTATGGTTAAGGGAGGTGTTGGGGAAAGGGTAGAGCGACGGAAAGGGTTAGGGTAGGGAGTGGGGAAAGGGGTAAATTAGGGGTAGAACCTGTTTCCTGTGTTCTATTACTATATTTAAAAAGAAGATGTTCGAAGCAGTTTCAAGTTCCAATTTAATAGAGTAAATACATTTAAATTCTGTCGCTTTTGAAAAATCAAATCTTTGAAAAGCCAAAACAATTTAAAGTGCCCTTTTTCTATGTTCTACTCTTAAAAAAATATGAAGTCCAAGAAAGTTTCAAAGTCCTACTAAGAGGAATATAGTAGAAATATGGTGAAGGAAAGGGGTAGGGCTAGGATCAAATTCAGACATGGAGATTTAAATATAGCAAAGTTCGATGGTACTCGAAAAATCAAAGTCCTTTTTTTCCTGTGTTCTACTCTTAATCATTATTTTGATAAATCTAATTTATCGTCTTTTAACCCTACAGTTTAACCGGAATTTTGAAAAATTATATTTCAATTTTGCCTTATATTACTATTCGGGAGCGAATCATCTTCGTACGGATTTCGTTTGAGCGTCTTATTTTAAAAAGCATTTTACGCACGACACGGCGCCCCTAAGATTGAAGCGCCCTTCTCAAATGCCACCTTTGTCACGCCCGTGTTACGGTTCTACAATCTGTTGAAAAAAGGGTAAACTTGCCCAAAATAATTTGTTACTTGAAAGGCTAAGTTATGGAAATAACACGTTTGAAATTTTTAATTTATCCTTATATGAATTTAAAATTTTTCTTTTTTTTAGTAAAACGTATCAAAAACATTTAATAGGATTTGTCAAGTCCGTATAAAAGAAGAAAAAAAAATTGGTTTCGAACGAACTTAAATAAAACGAAAAGCAGCCTATAAGACTGGAGTTCCAAGGTAATTTCTAAACTATCCTTTGATATACATAAATTGCTTCTTTATGAACAACATAATTAATCGAATATTAATTGAATCATTAATTCCCATTAAATTGTATTCACTAATCGTTAGAAACATTTGATTTAATTTTATCACAATCTTAGTGTATAGATGATTATTTATGTTCTGAACTATCTAAATTATATTATAAATTATTATTTATAAGCTTTAAGTTGAATTTAATTTAAATTCATCAATTTTTTCTAGCCGAAAAAATATAATAAATTATTTGAGATATTCTTATATTAATCCTGTTATAGAAGAGGCATCCAGTATAACTTTAGCAGAAAAATTCTCCTCCCTCCTATTGATATCTTTATCCTTCCGGTTATAATTTCGCATATCAAATAATTTTGAAAACTTTTTTTCTTTACTTCAGTATTCACAGTTGGTCAATTTCGAGTGTAGCTTTGCAATTATCATAACTGTAACAATGAAGAATTTTAGTTTATTTCTTGTTGAAGCGTATACAGTTCCACTAGAGATTTTTGCAGCGAAATCAAAATGCCACGTTGTCCTTGGAATAAAGCAAATAAATTTTACTCTGGACAAAGCTGCTTGTCTTTCAAGACAGTTAAATTTGTTATTTCTTTTTTCGCTTGAGCTTTCATGACTGATCACAGCTCTGAATCATTGCTTACAGCGGTGACGGAAGTCCGTTATTCCATTCTAAAATATCTGAGTGAGATGACGTTTCATGATAGCTGGCGAATGTTAAATCTACACGTTTCAGAAGGTAACATTTTTCTAATTTTTAAAAAATCATGTCAATTACTTCTGTATGTTTATAAATTCTTTATCATAGCTCTACTTTATTATCCCTTGCTGGTGCATTTAAATTGTGTTACATATGTATACTAACAAGTGCATTAAGGAATGAGTTCGCCGCTTGGTAAATAGACATGGCAACCAATCAATTTTGTACAATCTTGTCCGTTTTCTGTAACTACTACTTAATTTGAAGAGTTCGTACACGAATCTAAGCAATGCATGATACACGCAACTTTGTACTAGGACGTGTACAAATACATATCTATACAGAGGGAAAATGACATATTTGACATTTACTGTGCAAAGAACTATTCAGTACAATACAGGTCTGGTAACCTCAGCGGAACTAACAGTTTTTGCGGTCTCATGAATATATCTTCCACTCATAAGTTATACTATTAGAAAAGAACATTTTGTGTGTATACAAACATGGGTAAAATTCTCGCAATTTATCAGATTCGTTAATATTTTAACTGCTTTATTATTTTTTATATATTAAGAACATTAAGGTTTTATTCCCGAGCTTTAAAAATTATTCTTTTATGTGACCTTGATTTTAAGATCAATATATTGCATCCAAACATTGGGGAAAAATATTTTATTAAAATACAAAGAGATGCATAATAGATCGATCAGATTCTAAGGATACTTATTTATTCTTAGTTATTCCCGTAACATAATATTATATCATAGTAAATAATAAATGCTTATATATATTTTAAAAATAAATTGTGAATTTTAAAACGATGTAACAAAGTAACTGGCTCCCCAAAATGGTGTATAAATTAGTAAGTATATTTTTAATGAATCAAGTTTTTATATTTATCTATTTGGTGAATGATATAGATCAGACTTGTCAATGAGAACATTGTGGGCAGCTTTGGAAGTGCATATTATTCAGATGGACTACACAGTGTGTACATGTACATAAACACACATTTCTGGGTGACAATTTAAAGTAATACATTATTATAACATTTATTCTTATTCATAAATCAACAGTAGAACAGTTAAACATTCATGACTGTAAATAAATAATTATAACAATAATAATCACTAAAATAATCTTTAAATATATTTGAGATAATCTGTGCGATATTAATTTCAACTATACATTTCGTTAATATCTCAGGAAAAATCGTGCAGGGCAAGCTATGGTTTGGCCGCTCTTGATTCAAACATATATATTTATTTAGAATGTTTTAAGGCTTTTAAGGGGAAATATGATAAGTTTAAAACCGTTAGACTGGATCTGTATAAAAGCTTTGAGTAAAAGTATTGTCTCTGAAATTTAGTGCATCGATCAGTTTCTCATCCTTTGGATTTTAAAAACATTTTAATAAATTTTAAAGTTACCGTTAACTTCAAAATTTATTAAAATACTGTTCAGGCCATGAGTGCTATGATATATACGACTTCAAAACTATCGTAATTTAGTAAACTATCTAAAGTGAGCTTTTAAACTAATTCAGAATTAGTTCGAGTTAAGCAATATTCAGAACAACGCTTTACATCTGAATATCTGCAGAACTACTTCAAATATGTTAGTTTTACTGAAATTAAGGTTATATAAATAAATTATTAATATTTTATTATCCCCAAACAGTTTTAGATATTTTGTGTTGAATGTGTTTTTTATTATCATAGTAAAAACTAGAATGTATTTAATTAAAAAAAGATGTTTTTTAGATTTTAATTGAACTTTGCAAATCACGTGCAACATAACTTTTCAAATATAAAATTTACTACGATATATATTGCTTTTGTCACGATATCTTGAAAATATCTATACATTTCTTGCTCTTAGAACAGTAGGTTTGTCTGAGAGTTTCCACCGAGAAGAATAGACGCAATCGTTTAAATCGAAATTTGATCGAAATAAATGTTATGACTAGAATTACGTGGTATAACCTTGGATTGCGTGCGAGAAGAGATTCCATTTCTTGATTTTCTTTAACCTGTTTCCTATAGAATTTTAATGAACAGTTTTATATCTTCACTTTGATGTATAGAACAAAGCCTAGAATTTGCTTTATAATATTGTTTATTGCTTACTCTTTCCTCTTGTATTTATAGTAAGAAACTGGGGTACAACTTTAAGGCTTTTCTGTAGCTATCTTGCATTCTATTTTTAACTGTGGAATCAAGTGGTTTTAACAGTTCATGTTTACTCTAGTTAGGACTTTACCAATTTAAGGTCCTACATATATATACATATGTGTGTTTATGTAGTGTATGTATGCATGTATATGTACATATTTCGTATATACAGAATTGTTGAATACTTGATTTTTTATGCCTATGAATATTGGAGAGATTATATAAAGCCCCTAATTTATATCATCTGTGAAATATATATCTACAATTTTTTTTTCTTTTAGAGCACGTAAAAACTATTCGTAACAAACCCATATAGATCTCTTTCTGGAAAGCAGCAAAAGTAATCAGGTATTTAGTCATTTTCACCTATATCACCTCATTGACCACCCCGTAATATTTTACGGGGCTTTGAGTTCTGCAATTATGGGCAGGAACCCAGGCGTCCTTACTCTAAGCTGACCACAAAGGTTTGAGCCTTCAGACAAGAGGCCTGACTAATTAAAAATTTATAGTCTATATAGCGGTCAGTTTGGGAAATGCTGACTAAAAGACGGGTGCATGCTCTCAGAAAGCAGATCTTCATAAGATTTTTATCACATTTAGACAGTTAATGCAGACCCGTATCTTCTTCCCGTCGTTTACAGATGATGCGAGAGCTTTTCCTACTGATTTAGAAGAAATAAACTAATTTCTTCCTTACGGCTGCCTTTTATCGTATTAATTGCCTCACCACTATCCAGCCATGACTACAATCCATTATTACAGCATTTATAATATATATTTAATAAAATATTAGAAAATGTGTGTATCAGAACCGCTTTATCTTACAAAATACGCACTGGATATAGTAGATAGTTCTCAAAGTTGATAGTACATAACGTTCAATGATTTAAGGAACTGTTTTAAGGGATAAAGAACCTTCAAAAACTTTTTCATAACTATTTATTTTAACATTAACTTTAAAAAAAAATAAGGTGGAAGTTCACTTGTATTCCTTTTATCCTAGAATCCTATTTAGAGAACTGGACAAATTTTGTATAAACAATATTAAAAATTTGAAATATCATTATATTTAGTCCAGTTAGTTATAATATACCTGAGAAAACAAAATTACCATCAAAGTGAATTGGTAGAAAATGAGTTAAAGTACTACGTGATCAGTTACAATGTACATTTTTGCATACATTTACGACTTTCAAAAAATAAGTAGCAAAATCTCTCGGAATCAAGATATTTGTCATCTATTTAGTATGTATCATAATATCTTGTATTTGGAAGATTAGCCCATTGATGCCCAAGTCATTTCTATCGAACATGTATATTGATAAATATCGTAATCCAAGTCATTATCTACTGCTCAGAGTAAAACAAATATGAAATTTAAACAATTTTGAATACTATAGCTTGTTCTTATAAGTGATCAGCTATCATTTTAAACATTAGGATGCCACACACACACATATATATATGAAATAAGATGTATGTAAGAAAATATCATGATAAGAGATTTATTTGGTATAACATGTAAGCATAGTACTGTACAGTGAGAATTTTATAATAGATAAAGGTATTTGTCATGATTTCAGTCAACGTATCTGTCGAAAAAGTAAATTTCTGAGCGAAGCTCGAAAAAGAGTAAAATGTCAATCGAAATGACAACATTATAAATAATAGCAAATGATAAAAAATTTGGTAGATTGTTTGTAAGACTGCCATCTACCTTTGCTGAAAAGGAAAGATCGTTTCGAGAAATCATATAAAATCCACAATCTATTTTTTAGACATCCATAAAATGTGACACTAGACATTGATGAGATAAAAATATGTTAACAAAATAAATTATAAAAATATTCGCTTCTCTGAATGCATATATATTATAGGTTGGTCAGAGCATTTTATGTAAATTTACATTTTTCTCTTATTACTTTAAAATTATTATTATTACTTAAACTGATTATTACTTTAAAAATCAAGTTAAACTTTTACTAAAACCATGTTATTCGCTGCGTTATTATTTTATTTTACTTACACAGCTTGATATTTCACGTGAAAAATTTGGTAACATACGTCTGTATTCGAATTCACATCATATATAACTTGCTTTGCAATGTTAAGCTCTGTAAATCCTTCTGATAAATTTAGTAGTTTTAACTCTGTCAAGAAATTTAATTTCCGTCCTTTAATATAGTAATTTTAATTCTTCAGAATCACCCCCTTTTTTTTTTGAAAAGAAAAATGCAATTGTTTTATGAGCTTCCTAAATCCTTAAAAAATTAACTACTAAGCGATACACCAGTTTCAATACATGATCATGTTCCAGAGCCATATTTCAAACCTTCAGATGACAAAATTATGTGCATCAGCTCATGCAATGCGTAACAAGTTACTCGTAGCAATGTCAGGAACATTTTCGGTAGTTCCATTATTTTTTATACATTTTATTCAGGAAGTATTTGAGTTTGAAAATGGTCTATTTATTTTTTTAAGGGCAGCCTGCTTTTCTGAAAAAATTACCATATTGGGAAATTTTAACCTCTTATCCAAGAATTAGCAGTTAATTAAAAAATTAAAGAAAAACAGTTTCTTGAACGTTTAGATCATTAAGACAGTGAGAAACAAATTGGCCATGGAGATATTTGTTGTGGTGTAATATCACGTAACATTCTGAGCACGGTATGGTAAAAGAAGGGGGATTGTCGGAAGAACACAAAGTCACCGGGAGTAACCCAACTCTAGGTGACTTTGAAGCGACTCTAAATTCCTTCTAAAATTTATGACCTGATTTGAACTGTCTGTAACAGAAATGGTTGTACGTTCGTTAGGCTGTCATAATGAGCATGGGAATGTATAAACGGTTTGAGTTGTAACCTGAGGAATGGGTCCTTCTGCTTAGAAGAGTGCGCTTTGCTTCAATGTCTGACCCCACTTTTTCTAGTATAGAGCCTTCACGAATAAAATTACCGTCTTTGTTACCAAAACTGATAATAAAGTAGTGTACAATAACAAATTAAATAGTGATTCTTTATCAGAAAGCAGACATCCTTTGGGTTAGTATAAGGCAAAAGATATATCCTACAAAAGTCATTCATAGTTCATCGTTAGAATAAATAGATTCAGAATGGAAAAAGTTTCATTTTATTTTGCATGATATAATCCATTATTTATATAAAAATGGGGCTTTTTGCTATTTGGAGGGTTCTTTATTCAAGGGTAGAAAAATAGAAACTGTTATTAATAGGAATAATAGTCGGTAAAAAATGTTCTTTAAATAGAAGTGTCTGCTATGAAGTAAAAAAAAACGTTATATTTCCATTATGCCCTTAACCTCCGAACAAGTTGATCTGCCTAAAACCTTCCCAGGGTTTGCCTGAATCATCATACAAAATTTCATCAAGATGCAGAACCATTTTGGAATGCATATAGAACAGGGGCGTAGCGAGAAATTTTCCACGGGGAGTTCCCCACTTCAGGTCGTATCTAAAAAATAGTACAGTAATCCTTACCAAATATAATATATCTATACAGCAGTCTTTAAGGATATCGGATACAACCACCCTATTCCTTCTTCGTTACGCCACTGATAGGGAACCTATACTCACAGACACACATACATACATTCATATATACTTACAAAAATTGAGATTTCTCCACCAAATAGCCATCCAGAAATGTACAAGAAATATAGTCCTTCAGGCGTTTAGAAATTTCTAGAAATTTTAAATAAAATAAAAAATAGCTGTGTCAAAATGATCCGGAGCGTGTGTTGTCGGGTAAATAAAAAGGTTTTTTACACAAAAAAATAACTTATTTCTACTACATAACAATTAACTCTTGCTAGCGATATAGCAGAATGGACCCATTTTTTAATGTGCTTAAACTCTTACAAATTGGGAATCTTATTAATATAAGAAATGATTAATTCATTCGAACCACATGGCATTAAAATAGGAACAAGAACTACCGAAAGAAAGATTTTGTAAATCCACTTTGGGATGTCAGGAAGTCATTGCATAAAATTTTCAATAACTATTAGTTCCGAGACCAGACATACATACAGCATAACAGACATGCTAAAGCAATATATCTACTCAACTGTAGTAAAGATGGTTTCTTTTATAGTAAGTTGGGAGGCAGGAGATTTTCTAAATAAGAATCCTCTTACATCTTTAAAGATTCAGTATCGCCGGCTAGTGATATGAGTCCAAATCCACATCAGTCAGATGTAATTATTTCCTCTAAAATGTATAGTATAAGTAGTCTCTTGATTGAGCCTAATTTAATTTGCTGTAATCACTGCTTGAAAATCAAAGTGGTAATAGTTCATACTTCCCTTAGTGGATTATTCAGAACGCTTCAACCCTCAGATATGTTCAAACGGATTTTAAAGTTATGAAACTTCAGTAACATTCTAGGGTTTAAAGAGCAACAGGATGTAAAATTAGATTAACTCACTTCAAGACAGATGATATGCGAAAGCCATCTCTGAAAGATATGTTTTTTCGCGCATTCCAAGCGATTGAAGCTCACACCCGTCTGTCCGACCATACTGGTAATTTCCTTGGACTGCAAAGAAAGAAGTGGGAGGGTGTGGGCTTTCTTTGCAAGTTTTCTCTCTCTCTCTGGCTTAATTAGGTTTCAGATTTCTTTCGGTCTGTTGGTTAGGAAATGAAGACTGCATCAAAATGATTACAAAGACAACAACGCCATAAAGTCGATGAATATTTTTGTTTGTCTATTTCACGTGTCAAGGGCACACTTCTCAGCTCATTTAACTTTTTTTCCTAATATTTCTTTTTCATAGATTATCTGTTGTTTAGACGTGAGTTTTTTTTTTTTTTTTTTTTTTTTTTTTTTTTTTTTTTTTTTTTTTTTTAAGTTGCGAACGGTTCCGATAGTATAACACTTTTCAGCCTTTCAGAGTAGAATATATGTTGCATAAAGTATGTGACCTGCAGAATGAAATTTTTAACTCTGTAGTTTACTCATTATATGGTAATCAAAGAAAGTCATTTGATGAATCGATATATTTAAATGGATTATAAATTAAGTAGAAAAATTATTTGTTTTTTATCTTCATATTAGGTAAATTTCAAGGAGTTTTTATATGAGGCTTCAATAACTTGGGAAGGAGGTTCAAACTAATCAAAGCAGACATTACATTTAATGATAAATTTTATACTTATATTAACCTTTTACATTATTATAAACAGTGTTTTATAAAATTACTAGAAATAAAGAGACAAAATTAAACACAAACAAAATGCTTTGTATCTCAACTCACTTTTTCAACAATTCTACGACATTAACTTTTCAGTGTTGTACTACTAAATGTTATCGAGAATTGAATCGAATTTCAAACTCATAATGAAGTTTAGATATGAAAGAGGAGGTCACTGAAGATAAAAAGTTTGTTAAAAATTATTTATTTACTAGGTTCTTTTACTCTTACTTAATAAGATTGTAAGTTAACTGGCTGAAATACTGATAAAAAGAAAATAAAACGTTATTTGGGATTAGAATAAAATTAGATTTTTAAAAAAGGTGTACATAAACATCCTATGTTGTTGATTAAAGCTCAAATATAAGAATAAAATTTTAAAATGCAGTTCTCCGTATTTTCATGAGTGCCTACATAGGTAAAAAGAATATGAGTACAATCTCTAGGCAGTATCTCCTGGCTTTTTAGTTACTGTTTTTATCATGTTTGTTCATTTATTTCTATTTTTTTGTAATTTTATATAAATGTGAAACCCTTGTAGAAACATAATGTTTAAAATAAAATATTTATTTATTTTATATTTAATAAATAATTTTTCTTCTAAATCTTTTTTTTAAATAGTTGATAAGACATTTGAAAAGGCTAAGATTAAGAAAAAGACAGTTGTTTTTTAAATGCTTAGAAAAAAAAATTACAGTTTAATCTTCTTCCTGATATAAGGCTCCTTGATAATATCTCAGATTTGTTAAGGTGAATAAAAAAGCATTTTCTTTTTATCTCTTTAATAATAATAACAATAATTTTTAAAATACTATTTATAGCAGTATAAAATTTTAACACAAGCATTAAATTTATTTAAATAAACTGCTTTAATTTTTCTAATTGTATTTGCAGCCCTCAGCTATTTTAGTCACTTTAATGAATTAGTATAATGAATTAATTTCTGCCGCTACTTTGAATTTTACTTGATATGATAAAAGTCAGCTTTAGGCTCTAGAAAAGGTAGACCACTGTCTACAGTGGCAAAATTTAGGAATTAATTTCTGCCGCTACTTTGAATTTTACTTGATAGGATAAAAGTCAGCTTTAGGCTCTAGATAAGGTAGACCACTGTCTACAGTGGCAAAATTTAGGAATTAATTTCTGCCGCTACTTAGAATTTTTCTTGATAGGATAAAAGTCAGCTTTAGGCTGTAGATAAGGTAGAGCACTGCCTACGATGGCAAAATTTAGAAGAGGCTAAAGTGCTTGAGCTAAAGCTAAAAAATTAATAAACAGAACCAACAAAAATATATTTTGATTACTTGAATCTCGAAAATAAATAAGTAGTAGTACTTTTATTGGAAATTTAAAAAAAAAATATTTTTTTAACGTGGAGATGGCTTTTTTTTTTTTTTTTTTTTTTTTTTTTTTTGGGGGGGGGTATTTTTAAGTCAAAATTCAAGGACTGACCTGAATAGGATCTTGTTGAATATTTTTTCTATATTATACAGGATACTATTTTAAGTATAACAACTCACAAATTTTTTTTTCTTTGATTTTCATATAATAAAGTGACCGCGATAGTTAAAAAAAGTTTTTTCAAAGTGGGAGGGAAATAAAATTACTTCAATAGTGCGCTTTGAATTGTTGGAATTAGATTAGAAAATATTAATTTCAACAGTTTCGCAGTTATTTCCGGGAAGGAATTCCATTTAAGAATTCCACGAGCAAGAAGTTGTCTGTGTAGATATAACCACAATCCGCATAACTTCGTGGTGTGGAGAAGGATCTGCGAAACGAATTGCCGGGGCATGAATGGGTTTCACGAGGTGACTAAATATCAAGGACATAAAACCGGATGAGAAAGAAACGATGGTGAGGTGGGTATTTAAAGAACAAATGAGTAAGGCAATAACTCCGCTTATCGTGATTCAAGAGGTGATTAGAAGCAACGATATTTTGTATTCAAAGGGGTTTCAAATTTTGGCTGGTTAAAGGAAAATAATCGCTTATGCAAGGGCACAAAAGCGCATGCTAAATTTTGTGTTCTTTACCTAAAGATTGGTTATGAAAAGCTTTAGCATTTCATGGTTTAATCTATACTTTTGATATTGGTCGAGGGTTCAGATATTAGTATTATTTGAGGCTATTTGGGCATTGTGTGAATAACGGTTAGACCTCTGAACACATGGGCCAGGATCATATGCTTCAGCAGAGGCTTAAATTTGAGATGATGACACTTTGTCTCCTTAGGGAAGGGGAAGTGGTGTTAGCACTGAATGGGGCCATATTTTCTGAATCCGCTGCGAAGCCACTAGCACTGGTAACTCTGGTATTAAAACTTGTATGTAAGCCAGAATTTGTCTATATATGTAAAAAATAATTCCCTAATAGCACACAGTTTCCACTGAACATCCCTTTGACACCCAGAATATCAAATGGACACCATGGTGATTGGCAGTGTCCAGTGGAATTTGCTCAGTACTGAAGTCAGTAAGTTCGGATTCCAGTCCTGCCATGGGTGTACGTAGCCGTTTGTAATCGGCTTTAAGCAGTAGGTCTCGGTCTCATTAGCCCTCATGTTAGAAAAAAAAAATAGTAAGAGAGTAACCCGTAGTGCTCCAAACAATACAAAACCATAATCAGTCGTATTTGTGTGCTGTTAGAGACCGGATTCGTTCTGATATCCACATTCAGTATCTCAACCAAGACTAGTTTGGTAATTACTGTTTTTATTTATTTTTTTTTTTTTTAGTTTCGGTGTTAGTCCTTCAGTTGTTCTGATAAGGTGTTGCAAATACTGATTCTGTATTACTATTTAATTTTTTTTCAAACTAAATGCCATCAATTTTTTACTTGCAACTTTGGTTGATTTCTACTGATGAAATAATTAGCCTAGATCTAGAGTTTAGCTAATTTAGTTTTAGAATATTTGGTAGGATGGTTAAAACGTAAGCACGAAGGAACACAATGTTTTAAATACTTTTTTTTTTTTTTTTTTAATATTCTAAGTCCAAACTTATTTTTAGTTAATTGGTTATTTTGCTCAGCTTTTAACCTGAGCTGAACAAAATCCTTAGGATTTCTAAAATTTTAATACCATTAGATATTGCTTTCTACCAGAGAATTTTTTAATCAAGCAATTCATTTGCATTGCTGGAAAATCTCGAGCATTGCATTAAAAAATTTGCAGTTCAGTAAATTATCATGTTTAAAAATTCTGATTGATTTTAAAAAGTATAATATAAAAAGGAATACTTTCACACTCTTTTCCCAGAGACTGGTTTCTACTGATATTAACCAGTGTAGTATATTAATATATTTTATAAAGGTTCTTCCGATCAGCTAATAAAGTATATTTTTTTAATATTTGTTTCTGTAATTATACATGTTGGAATTAACCTCAAGTGAATTCATCATCTACACACACACCAAGATGAAGTTCGGTTAGAGTTGATTTGAAAATACAATGAAATAACTACTACTAACGTACTTTGTTAAAGTTGCTCAGAACAGCTTTGATTGTTGTCTTCCAACTTAGACTATGAATACTATGCAACTTTCTATCATGTTGATGTTTCGTATAATACATAATGGCCAAAGTGGCACAGCGCTTCTTTCTATATAGTACCAGAGTCCATAGATTCGAAGTGGCTTTAATAAGTTGGTCTTGGTAAATAACCTTTATATAACACAGCTATCCCCCCTCCAAAATAAATAAATAAATAAAATAAATAAAAATGAAACCCTACTCTAACCCTTCAGTGAATCAATGAATTTACATCAATCTAAAAGATGAATAATAATAGAATTATAAAAAAATGCTATTTTTCGTTTATTCTACGATTAAATACAACTTCCGAGAATCAAGTAAAAAAACAATGCCAGTTTTTTTTCCACAGCAAAATGGTTACATCACTGTATCGACATATCCGGTACAGTGATAGTTTGAGAAACTGAAAAAATATTAAAGCTTTTTATGTGTCTGTTAATAGTGACAAAGCTAAAACTCATGGTGTTTGGTGACAACTTTGGTCAACAGACATGAAACTGTGTCTCAAAGGATGTTAGCTAAAATGCAGTTCTCTTTCATTTTACATTTTTATAGTTTTATTGTTCAAATTTATATACTACGTGTTTTGGTAACCGCATTTAAGACGGTAGTTTAAAACTTTTTTTTTTTTAATCTTTGGTCAGGAATTAATTCTTTGCTTATTGTCTTCTTGTAAGACTCATAAATTATATGAAATATCACCTAACCTCCCAAGCATTCACACAATTGAATGAATACTAGCTTAAGAAATCAAAAAAGATAGATTATGTAATGTTCCATTCTGACTCATAGGTCTAATTTTTATTTAGATATGATGGTGAACCTAGAGCCTGGGGGACTACAGCTGAAGCCAAGCCTTTTTTGAGGTGTTGGCACTCCGACGGCTACACAAATTAGCGGGTTGAAATAATGATAAAAAACAGGTTTCTAAACAAATGCTTGAAGTAAGATAATCCTATAATTTCAGTAATTTACCTACGCAGTTCTTCGACTGGAATCAAAATAATAAAAAACAAGATTCATTTTTATTAAATAAAATTTAACTATTGGAATGGTGACTTACAAAAATGGAATGTTAAATTTATTTTTATTTTGTTAGACTCTTTTAGTACTTGCATCATTTTATTTCAGGACTTAGCATACGATCGGAGTTCACCTATGCTCGTCTTTTTTTTTTAAATTCTAGGAAATTTTATTAAAACTGAAATGTTACGAGAGAGTGTTGTGAGATAGTTGATAATTATTATTATAATAGGGTTACGACTTATAATAGAAAAGAAATATAACTACTTTTGCCAACACATTAAAATTGTCACATCTTGATCACTCTTAAAGTTCAATTCTTGTAATAATATGCGCAAGTGAATTAAGCTTTTTCCATGCTAAAAGAATTAGTAAATGAAATGCATTCTATAAGTCCAGATAAAACATTTATGAATTTTTAATGTCTGCTGGAAACTTTGTTTCTATAATACTAATATAGCTATAAACGCATGTATAAAATTTGACAAAATACTGATATAGATTTTTTGAGGCAATATATTTAATCATCAAATGACATTTATATATGAAGGTAAATCATTCGCACTTTTGATTAATTTATTTAACCTTAGAAAGCTATTATTACGTCTCGGAGACGTTTCGTAATTAAAATAATATACTGTTAAATTTAATGTCTGATAAATCCTTGTTTTAAATGTATTACTTGCCTTTCCTTGCCCTGAAATAAAATTTAAAAAATTTGTCTTGCAGACGTAATAATACCAAACACATTCGGCAATAACAGAATAGCGTTCTATTGGTTAAATAACTTCATTTATTAAATTTATAGGTATTTAATTTTGAAGTTAGCTGGAACACTATCGTTTTCAGCCTTAAAAATTTAATAGAGCACGACAAAATCGCAAACAGCTGCAAAGTTTATCCAAGACTTTCTCTAGAATTTTCAACGCCATAGTAAATCCAAAAAATACCGTCCCCCAAGATTCAAAGATACTTTAAAATTTCTAAGCGAAAAAACAGAATTTTAACAGAACTATGTTTAGTGTGGTTTGACTTTGAAGTGCTACTGCCTACTGTTTTGTTACACAAGGGCTAAAAAGGAAGCATGTTAGTCAGAAAAATGACATGTAATTGAATTAAGGTAATATAAGAAGATGGATTTCAGGTACATTATTTTATGGAAAAACACGACAAATAACTTACAAACTAAAATAGCGTCTACTATTGTATTTAATTTTAGTGCTCATTTTATTCGAGATCCACGAGGAGTTCGTGGGTTTGAATTCCACCACTGGTATGGATGTTTGTAACTATTCGGTATTGATTTAAAAACGGTAAGTCCTTGTCTCGTTTTTCTCTTATATCAAAAGAGTAGACCGTAGCCAAACCATACAAAATTTAGATCAATTATTGAAATTTTATTCTTGGCTGTGTTTATCTATTTATTTATTTTCATTCTGATTGAGCTGGTTTAGTCAATCCTAAATATTGCCACCGTAGGCAGTAACCTACCTTTCCTGCCGCTATGTCTGGCCTTCGTTTGTTATACCATTCATCATCGATAGTACCTGAATCATGTGCTCGTGGTTTAAAATAAAAATGAACTGCCTTTACGTTGACATACTTACAATATCAAAGTAAAATTTATTTACCACTGACTTCTGATGATTAACTTTATCACATCAGTGATTTATGCGTGTTATTCATCTTATAAATACCTAAATAAGAAACTTTAACTGTTGTAAATTGGCTAGAAGTTACTCGCTCAAAAGCAGTCAACAATTTTACCTGTAAAATAGATTGGAAAACTTTTTAGCTTTGTTTTTCTTTCCCTCGTTTATTTTATGTCTCAAAATATAACCAGACTGTGTTTCCCCAGTTTTCTTAATAAATCTAGAGCTCATTATTCCCTACTAAGCAATTAATGCGGCCGAATAGCCACTGTAATTGCGAAACTGGAGCTCAAAGCTACTTCTAATCCTACAATAGCCGGCGGCTTGACGTTCGTCAAATGTGGCGAGTGCGAAAGCCGATGCTTTTTGCAATCGGTGATGGTCAGAATCAACCCGTCGAACCAGGGAAAGAGGCCTGTGTGTCAAGGACAGCTAGATCTCTCTTTCTCTCTGGCTAAAGAAGTGTCTTCTCCGTGAGCGGACATGCGTCGCATACCATTCCAGACATGCGTAACCTTTGCGCTTCACAGACGGCCTAGATCCCGACCTTATCTGATTGATGATAAGAATAAAAGCCTGGGTGTCGCTTGCCGATGTCACACGATTTGCAAAATACTCCATTTCATTACTCCATTATTTCACTTGATCTGCATCGTTTCCCGTTGGATCTTTCTTTCTGTGGATAAAAAAATAATGCTTACCATGGTTCAATAATTACTTTGGAACTTTTACGAATCCGATGAAAAAATTGTAGCTGTGTCAGTTCAACACTGAAAATGTGTTCATAATGATGTACTTCCTCGCTCGAGAAGCTCTTAGTCTTCTATGATCAGCAGTACTATTTATTCAACAACATTTTGCCTGCCTCAGTACAGGATGTAATTTCTAACTTCCCTACAATGTAACTAGAAATAATAAAGCTACGAGTCGACTTGAAATTTATAACTTTTGTCAAAAATATACGGTAGTATTGAAACCTCCAATATTTCTGTCTTCTTTATACTTTCTATTTAATAGCTTCATTCAGTAATTACTCTACATTTATGAAGACAGTAAATAAACTTGTAAGAAAAACGCCTAGAAAGAGAATTTTGTTTGATGAGAAATCTATGTTCCTTAGTAACTTTGCTTAGTATTTTTTTCCCCTCAGACCCGACGTAACATTCATTTTTCTGGTTTCAACGCTTTACTTCCAATAGACCAATCTTCCAACCTAACATGGATGTTTAAAATGCATGGAATAACTTTATTCTTAAGCTAGTAACTACCATTACACTCAGGAAATATGCTATATATATATATATATATATACATATATATATATATATATATATATATATATATATTTTTTTTTTTTTTTTGGATATAAACACTTTTCCATAATAAGCACTCATACTTTCTAATTATTGCTTTTAGTGTTTCTGAAAGCAGAAATGAGTCCAGATGACAAAAGTGACAGAAAATCATGTTTAAAAGGTGAGGAAAATGTATTATAATCAATTTACTTTAAAAATCTGATATTAATATCCAATTTATAAATAATGAAAGATTTCCACGCTGAAAATAATTTTAAAATAAAATTACAAAACGAGTATAGATTAGTCAGTCTATATTGTTGGTTTGCTTGAAACGCAACGGTCTACAATTAATATTTTGCAGCACGAGGGCTGACGATACCGGGATCTACTGTTTAAAGCCAATTCCAAATGGCTACGAACTTCCAGGCTAGCAGTGGGATTTGAATTTACAAACTCCAGTATTGAAGAGTAACTCATTGCTCATTCAACTCGATTTGGATTTCCTATTCAGGAATGTTATTTTGTATGTGCGTGAAATTATGATAATGGACACGTGCTCTTGTGCACATCCCCCAGGAATCGGTTTAAATCGCTGGTTCCAGTCTGTAACAACGAATCGGAATTACTACTCTAAACTAAGTAAAACTAAGAAAAATACGGTTGATCTATCATTGTCTTTCTATAGACTGGTAGTTATGATTTATAAAATTCAGCACTTACTTGAGTTCATTTTAACTTTGGGGGGACAATCGCTGGATTAATAAGATTTTTTTTTTCAGATTACCGCTCTCTATTTTTTAAATGCTAATCTGCTCCTTGAACATTCGTGTATGTCCATAAATCTTCTAAATTACCTTTATCTTGATGTCTGTTTTTTTTTTTTTTTAAGGATTATTAAACCTTGATTATCACAGCAAATTATATGTAAAAAAGAACATTTTCATGTTTCTCCATATAAGTATAGAGGTCTGTTAAATAATGAAAATGTTTCAGTTACTTTCCAGCTGCTGGGGTTGAACTTCAGTCTAAAACTGGTAGTCGGTTACATAACCGCTCATTAAACCTTTAACAGAATGTGTTGCGAAGTTCGTTTGCTGTGACAGGAATATACATTATCTGAGCTCAGCGACATAGATTAAACGTGAATATAAAGAATATTTTTATATTAAAATATTTAACATTAAGATTATTGATGTTAATTAACACATTGTTTCATTTTATAGTCTCCTAAAAAGCATAAGAGTAACTTTTCTATTCTAATTTTTACAGTGCTTGTAGCTCATATTACATTCAAAAGTATCGTTACATACTTTTTACAATAATTTTCAAGTTTCTTATCGCAGGATCATATCACATATATAATTTCCCTCTCTTTACATCGATAAATATCCTTTCCTTTAGGGAAAACCAATTGTATACCGTCGCAAAAATACGTTCTTGTAATCCTAGGTAACTTTCGTGCTGTTTCTTCAAAGTCAAGATTGCCTGACTTCCCCGAAATGGTAGTCTTGCATGAAATGAAAGTCAGACACTGCGCACTGTATCACACAGAAACGGACATTTGTAATTTCCGAAAAAGCCGCGAAAAGAAAAAAATAGTGCACTCAACTGAAAATAAAATCTTTTTGAAGGGGGCTTTTTACATAACTTTTGATTTTGCTTTTCTGTGCTTTACTTATTTTTTTTCCCGTAAACAGAAAATGCTGAAACTTAACATCGTCTGGTGAAAGGAGAAGAAATTGTAAAGTTTTCATATTCCTTTTATTTGCCTGAAAAAAAAAAAAAAAAAAAAACACAAAATCTACACTAACGAATAAAGTGGTGGCATTAGCTCAGAAGGATTATTAAAAACAAATAAATGAATAAATAATTCTTAAATGTATTTGCTTCTTAATATTTTGTAACGTATTTTCAAAATTATATATATATATATATATATATATATATATATATATATATATATATATCAGTTGCGTGCGGTAGGTTTTCATGCAGGGTGTACAGAGAACATGGATTTTCCAATACATCTTTAATTATTGAGACATTTGAGTTCTCCTTTCTCTAACGGGTTATTTATTATGAATAAAAATTTAAAGATCACAATAAATAAAATATTTACCCACTATAGAAAGAACTGTTTCTTGTTCTGACAGTAGATTAAATTATGTTTATTAATTGTTTTTAACATTTGGAAATCATATATTCTGCGAAAAACATTTTGACAATTTTTAAAAACAAAACCAGGAATTGGTGTTACAGATATAACTTATGTACTGTCTGTAAGGCACAATGAATGGTAAAATTTGGACTGTTCTGTTAAATTTCGTTTCTTTAAAACAAAACAACATTGTTTTTCAGCGAATTATTTCAATAAAAATAATACATGACCGAAATTACTTTACCACACTAAAAATTTTCACTTTATATTGATGAAATACTTCTTTTATATTTCCATGAAAACAAAGTCTTACAATATATAAATTTAAACATTAACCGTCTGCAAAATCGTATGGCCAGTTAATCAGTTAAAAAAACCTAAAGCGCTTCAGCACGTAAGTCCCCGCTCTAATACAACGCTTAATAAACCGTACCTTCGGATGATTCTAAATGCCAAGTGCAGGAAAAATAGCTGCACTTGCCACAGTGCTATAGTATGCTGTGCTTCTCCAGTAGCCCATAGCTATAAAGCGTGATTTTCAATTTAGTGCGCAGTGCGTACACATCTGAACTTCCTATGTTCGTTTGCTTTTGAACGCGCTACGAGGTGCAGCACCTAGTACCGCACGCACTGCGGGAATACAAGCAAGTAAATCAACATAATATTTGAATATATTATAAATAATACTTATTATATACCATATAAAGATAGGTAGACATAGGTGTGAAAAATTATTGTCCCTCATAATTTTGCCAGGCTGTGCAGTGCACACGCACATATGGACCGCACGCCACTGATATATATATATATATATATATATATATATATATATATATATATATATATATATATACATGTGTCAGGTCTAAAAAGGGGGGGGGAATTAAGCGAGTTGTGAACAATTTAAAAGGGAACTCTTTTATAATAACAAAATAAATGAAAAGAACCACGCTCGCGTAAGCTTTCAGGTCAAGCGGAAGCATATTGGAGGAATTTGATGAGTATGCAAAGAGATAAGGACAGTTGGCGAAGACATCGAGCTGTCAGCAGCCTCCACGCTTAGCCTCGCCACGAATAAATGAAAATGGCGCAAGTGATTCCTTAAAAGGGAAACTATACTTTGAAATAAAGAGATTATTTACCAAAAAAGACTGCTCTTCCATTCGCCTATCACTGGATACAACATATATATATACATACATACATATATATATATATATATATATATATATATATATATATATATATATATATATATATATATATATATATATATATATATTGGCTTGTTTGTATGTTGTAGTAAAAAAGAACAGCTTGTTACAGTTCTTAAAAGCACGTTATATATGATTTAATAATTTCAGAATTAAAAATTCTGTTCATTACATCATAACTTAAACAAAAATTTGTCGTGAAAAAGTATTATCGAATACAATCGTCGTGTACAGTGTTCCATGTGCATAACATATTTAAATGTCTTCATTTTTACCTCATTATACAAAATAAGTATTGTAACCACGATAAATTTCAATGACCAGATTTCAGCGCTATTTAGATTATTACGATTGTTTTGGCCACTTTCTGTGTTACATCTGTATGTACGTACAAGGAAACTTTAATTTTGAAACTTTAAATGACCATTTTGACTATTCATGAACTGGCTATAACTAGTTTGATCTTGACGTCAGCTCGTACGTATGTGCGTAAGCACGAGTCTATCTCGAATAACTCAAAAGTGATTGGTCGTAAATTTTTTTTTTTATTTAGGACAATTATAGCATCTGGTTTTACACCTCCCTTTTTGATCGCAATTTGCATTATGTATAGCAAACAATTTCAATATAACACTTATAAACTAAGCGTTGTGATGCATAAGTCAAAAACGAATATCTGTAAAATGTTGAAATTTTGTATTTAGGACTGGAAGGACTCTTACTTTTAATTACCCCTAAAAACGATTCATTGTTGTCAAAGCTGAAAAAGGTGGAAAAAAGTCAATCTACATGTGGGTAAACTCATTTACAGACGAATACCTTTACAAATCTAGATGCAACCAAGTACAAAATTTAAACCATTTTCATTCTTTTACAAAGTATAATTTATTTTTATGTTTACATATTTATTCTTTACATTTTCTACTAACCTTTATATTTGCATAATTGAGTGCAGAATGATACTAACAATTACTTTCACATTATATACAATTTTATATGGTACATAAACACTAACTTTATAACATTATTTATATTTTTTATATACAATAAAATTTATATCTACATATTTACAGTTGCATTATTTCTCAGGGAAGGATTTTTTTTCTGTTTTAGAGTGCAAAATTTAGAGCATTATAAATACATTTAGAATCTGCATTGTATAAAACAGTAATTTTGATTTAATATATTTTATATATTTTTCACTTTTCTTATGTGTTTTTATTCTAGTCTACTCGTTTATAGTATGTTAAATGATTTTCTCTGTATTTAAAATTGTTAAAACATCTATAGTTGTGCACCTCCACTTTTTAATGCAATCTCTACACTTTATAACAAAAAGTCTCAATAAAATTTTAAAAATACATGCCTACTTTTGTGATAAACACTTTAATAAACAATGTCAAGATACTTGCGAAAAATGAAGAAAACAATGCATTTGAAACACCTTGACGCCATCAATAAGCTGAGAAATATAAAGCTCAGAAAAAATTATTTTCCAGTTCTACAACTTGGAAGTATAACAACTAACTTTTAGTGAAATAAATAAGTTTTCGGAATAAAATTCTTTCGTCTAATTATTTTTTTCTGAAATCAATAAAATTTCTACTTTAATTCTTTGTCCTACAACTTAATTTAAACATTATACTCGCATAAGCATTATAAACATTATACTTGCATAACCATTATAAACATTACACGATGGCCGAATAGGTAGGAAGCTGCTCTTTGATACCGGAGTTCGTGGGTTATAATTCTACTAATGGCATGGTTGTTCGTAGCCATTCGAAATCGGCTTTAAATTGTAGGTCCTGGTCTCATTAATCCTTGAGAGCAAAAATTGAGACCGTAGCTCCAAACCACATCAAACATTACAATTTATTCTGCTATGTTTAAAACTCTTTCATTGGAATTTAATTGGTCCAATAGAAATCTTTTTCCTCATCCTAGATACCTTTTGAAATCATTTTTCGTTTTTATTTTTTGCTCTTGGTGCAATATCATAAGCTTTGCATTCATTTTTCTTTGTAAAAGTGCGATTAATAATTGTTTTTCTAGACTCTAGCACAATTACTTTGAATGTTAACATCTAATCAATCATACCAGTACATTGTTTGATAGATTAAGTCTGGTTTTTTTCGCACAAAAGCCCCTTTTGCCACGCCCCATCACAATTTGTATTTCACTCTTTACCGAACCCCGCCTTAGTTTTCGTTCCAGGCTCTCAAACGAAAGAATATCAAAGTCATCTAGATAAGATATTAATAGCTGTTAGTAAAAATTATTTGTATGACGGCAGCCCGTCAAAACAAGTCGCACGGTTTAGAGTTCTGCTGCCGCCAGACTTTAAAAATATAAATTCAAAATTTCCCTCAGAGGCGTCTGCGGGTTTCGTTATCGTTTTTGTTTTCAATTTGCCTTTAAGGTTATTGCCCTTTGAAATGAAATCTGCAAACGATAATCTAGCAGTAAATCTGGGCGACTTTTTCGTTTTATTATAGGGAGAAATTACTCATTTAAAAACCTTGACTTTTAATTTTTAAATTCAGACTTGTCGCGTTCTGCGCATTCTTTGGGCCCTAAATGTTATTACACTTACAGAAAAAAAGAAGTTCGCGTTGAAACCGGTTGAAGTTTGTTCATTAATTATTAGTCCAATTTTAATTCCTTATTTTCTCTTTAGATAATAATTTTTAATCGTAATCGTTGGTCCTAAAATTGAAATAACAGCAGTTTCGATATATGTAAAACCACTTGTGAGCCAAAGAATGCAACATAGACGTTTTAATGCAAAAATAATTATTTTTGTACTATTATATCTTTGGAAATAATTTTAATCTTATATGCATTTAATATAGAATGTATAAATATTTTAATCAGAAAAATGTGTTAATCAAATTTAAATAATTTCACGTTACTTATGGAAATGTCACAATTGGTTTCTAATTTAATACTCTGTACTGTCCTAAAATAAAATATTAACAAACTACCACGTTAATTAATATTAGTACAAGGGACTCCGCTTAATGTGATCGCGGTTATTGTTATCAATCACCTATTGTTATCAAAATCACTTGGTCCCGATTTTCTCTATTCATTTGTATGTTAAAATTGTCGCTTTATGTGATCGTTACATCGGTTAATGTTATCAGTTTTCGAACCTCATTTTAACTGGCAAAGGAATGTTCACAATGTATTCAGATGGAACCCTTCGTTCCTGTTTTAATTTCCGACAATTCTTCCTTTTCCACCTAGGGAAATAGGGAATGATCAAAGGAGTGTGAAATTTCACGTTCCTGAAATTTTTCAGAAATACGCACACCCTGCTGGTGGTTAGTGGTTGTCAGATAAGCAGAAGGCAACACATTCTTATAGGAACTGATGCTTATTCACAATTTATGCCTTGCTCGCTTACATGCAGCTTGTCGATATGGAATCCAGAAAGCGAAATGATTTAACATTAAAATAAAAGATCGAAATTTTAAATCGTTATGACAGGTTACCAAAAATGAGTCAGCACAATGCTGCAGCGCAGTTAAACATTTCTCAGCCGCGGAATTGGATTGAAAATGTTGAAACTTGAAGCACTATACCATTCCGATGACTTTAAAAAACATTATGATTACGAACACTTTATCAATGAGCTTCTCAGAAAAAATTGTAGACATTTAACAATTAATCAATTTTTTTTAAATTATGTATATAATTCTTATGTTTTAAAGGATAATATAAAGTACATAAATATAAGGTGAGATTTTTCATTTTATTTTGAAATTTAGTATATGTGAATAAAAGGGGGGGTAAATATATCTAATTTTGAATATCGTTTATTGTTATCAAAATCGTGGTGTCCCAAACTGATCACATTAAGCGGAGTTCACTGTAATTCACAAATTTTTGTTTCATAATAAAGGTTTTACGTCTCTTCTTTGGGAAAAGAAAAAAAGGTGTAGATTATTAAAAACAAAATCGCCTTAACATTTAAATATTCTGAAACTGCATATTTCTTTTTTTTAATAAATGTATAATAAATGTATATTTACAACTCATTTGTTTGCAAAAAATGGAAAGAATATCAACTGCATGCCACACATAGAGATTTGACAGCAGTTTATTCTCTTCTTGCAGCTATAGATTGTTCGTCTGTTTTATAATTATTCTGCATGTCGGCCTTTTATTTTTTTTTATTTGAGAATATACTTATATTTAATACAGAAATTGTTATAGTCATCTCTTTAAAATTTTTTAGCTAAAAACTAGAATCATTATGACGCAATATAAATTTCAAGCCAAAATATTTTGTAATATATTAAAATTGTTGTTTAACCAGAAACTCAAAGGAATGTGTGATTAAAGTAAAAATAATCAGCAAAGTAATTTCAGGAAGTATTTAGATGAGCAAAAGCATTTTGACAACACGTAGGTTGTCATCTATCTCGATTGATGACCTCCTTGGTAAAGTGAAACTAATCATAGCAACCCACAGATACATAATTCTTTTAGTGCAAACCATGTAGGCTGTTCTTGGATTCCCCCCTTACCCCTATTCTGGCAAATCAATCGAATGTTTGTCAGGAACGCCACTGAATATAGTTTCCGGACATTCGAATGTATCTCTGTATGCTCTTTTTTCAGAATAAGATTTAAACTATCGACAGAAAGTAGTTTCCAAGAATAAGTTAAAGGTGCCAGCCGACCAGTCGTGTTAAACTGATGGAATGATAAGGGATAAAATTAGTAACATACATATTCCATTTCGTTATTAAAGTCTTCTTATTTCTGTGTTAAAGAATGAAAAATTTTTTTTTAATTTTATTTTTGTATCGTGGGGAAACTCAATTTGGTGACTAATTTATTTAGTTATCTGTAATTGCATTTCCTTAAAACAGTATTTCCCAAAGTGTGGTACGCGTACCCACTTGCCTGGCTGGAAGTGTTTGGTTGGAATATGATCTTCACCGGCTTTTGGCTGTGCCTAGTACAACTAGCAGCTTTTCTTGGATTATAAACATAAGAAAATTGTGGGAAAAAAAGCCTTGCTTGCATCATATTGCGTATGTATAGTTTTGGATGTATGCTAGAGTTTATTATTTTATATTTATACCATTTTATCGAATGCGGAAGAAGAACAATTGCTGGGAGTAGCTTCAGGTAGATTCTTGAAAAACAAACATAGACAGCGTACTTTAACATCATTCTGGTTGCGAATACAACACGTGTATCCAGTTTAACAAAGAAAGCTCTGAAATGCATATCGCCTTTTCCAACTTCAGGTCTACATGAAGTTGCTTTTTTATGGTTTATAGATATGTCAAAGAAAGTAACTGGCTTTTGGAAAAGGAACCGCTTCTCAGATTTAAATGAACAACCAGGAAATCAAATTATGATGATATGTTATTTAAGTATAAATAGACTCATCTTTCTCATTGATTATAATGAATATTATTTATATTATAGGTTTTATTTATTTTGTTTATAATTTATTATGAACGAATTTTGTTTTCGTTTATTACTGTTTTGATTAGGTACTAAAAAGTAAAAAAAATAATTATTATTATTAAAAGGGTACTCAATGTTACAAAAATTATATAAAAAAAGTACGCATGTTGAAAATTCAGATAATAATAATTTACAAGATGGATAATGCGACAGTTCTCTCTTTGAATTTTGAGAAGATTATTGTTATCAATTTAACAAATCTATATGAGTGATGCACATTTTTAAAGCTTTAAATTAAGACGAAGTGCACTTCACATCTGCATTTTGATTGTTGGATGACAGCCGAATAGGTAAGGCATTGATTTTCGGAGCTAACCTGCGGGTACAGAGCTTCAATTTGTCATGGATATTTACAAGTAGCCTCAGTAGTCATTTAGAATAATCTTCAATCCGGCGTTGGTCTAACTAGCTTTCAAGAATCAAGATTTAAACATAATCTTCTAACAAATTAATTTAGATTTCGGGTACAACTTTGCTTTAAAATGCGATCTACTTGGAAATATTAATAGTTTCATAGCTTATGTACTCCTGCATTTCAAATTTACGATCTACGTACTCGGAGAAAAATTTCAGAATAAAAATAGGAATATCTTGTTGTCGACCAATATTAAACGTGTCGATAATAATTTTAACAAGTTCGTTGAAATGTTAGAAGTGCTAAGGCAGTGTAAAATGACGTAATACTGTAATATGTTAAAGAATAACTCTGTTAAAACAAATTAACATAAAATCAGTTTTCAATTTATAAAATTGCTTACAGATCTTGTATTCGTTTCAAATTGTTAACTTTCAGTATGAAATAACTGAAGCATATAAAAACTTCGAAGTAAAATGAGAACTTGTCATGTGAATAGATAATTGTCAAACACCACAAAAGGGGAGATATTTATACTTTCCTCATATATTTTCATACTATCCAGACTTATTATTTTACGTAATCTGGGGACCGATAATAGCACTTAAGACAATTTGTGTGAAAGAATTTTATAATTTAAAATTGAATTTTTAAATTTTTATGGTTATTTTGGAGCAGAATATGTACAGTCGTTGTCATTTGTTCTTGCCTTTCTCTATATCTTTCGGACAGACACATTGCGGTAAGGGAAGGGTGGTTTTGGTAGAAATAATTATTTTTCCTGCAGATAAATTGCTTATTGTAATACAATTTTTGTGGTCAACCGATGAAAATATTTGAATATTAGAAAGACTTCAATGACTCATAAAAAAGGTGAGCAGACCTCCAGAAATTTTGGGGCAGGTGAAAATGCTGATTAAATCTGTTAACATTTTGCAAGGTAAATGACCTTTGTTTGATAGCCCTTATTATATCGTCACCTAAATGCAGATCCCTTGACATTTGATTTGGGTATGACAGACTAATTTTAGCGAGGCAAAACTAAACAGGAATCCCTTAAGTCGACAACCTTCAACTTCAAGCCTTGAGAGATGTCACTGACAATATAATGTCCTCGGGCTTTAAAGAAAAAAAAATCGATAAACACACGAAGTTCAAAGCGGAGATCTTTATTTTCGGATGTGAAACACATATCTACAAAATTACCACAAAGAAGAAATTAACTTTTTTTTTAAACATCTTCACGAACATTGTATCCGGCAGGTGTTTAGAACGTTTCCTGCCTAGCAGGAAATAATGTCGAATGCATCCAGCCAATAACTAGCAACTAGAGTTAAAAAAGTGTTTAATGACAATTTGATATCAAAATGAACTATTGGGTTGAAGGGTGCGTGTAAAGGCAGTTGATGGAAAAGCATTCAAGGAATTAGTTCAAGAGACAAGCGCATATCTATCTATGTTAAGATTCTACACTTCTTAAAGTTTTATGGTTAAAATAGTAGCAGGCTCAGATTTTAAAATAAAGTTAAGTTTTATTAATACAGTCAAATTATAATGAATATGAAGGGTAAAAAGATACTGATATCCGAAAGAGAAAATTGTTAGATCTAATAACATGTGTAACTCAATAATTGCTAAGTATTTAATAGTGATGCTATTAAAAATTGTTAAATCTTTTAAAGATCTTTGCATTTATAAGGGGATATTATGTGTTTTGAGTTGAAAAGTCTTCATCATAACAACTCATTTTGGATTCAGTGTAAACTAAGAAGTTCTGTTGTGTTTAGAGTAAAAAAAAATTCCTACATCATTAATAAAGATCTAAAGTTACAAAAATTATTGGTTTTGTTAGATGAAAAAATACATTTTTTAAAATTATAAAATTGAGAAACCTGTGAAAAAATCCAGAATCCACCAATCGGCAAAAAACATAAATATGCACATTAGAAACTAATATTGTATATCATATCGAAAGATGTTATTTTAAAGAATGTACTGCTTGAAATGACAAATTTTCCCCAACGCAGCAGGCGATACAGACATTATCCTAACGCCTTAACAAGTCTGTGAACCTGTTACTCATTTAGCACCACCCGAGGAGCACGTGTAGCTTAAGGTATGCTACTTACGCGAGTAACATTACCCCGCTGGGTCTTCGTTATTTAGAAGCAGGGACCAGGCAAAAGACCCCCTAGGCTTGGCCTGCCACCCCCAAAGGTACCGTTTGAGAATTTGGAGGACTTTGTGACCACGTTGAAATGACAAATCTATATATTTTTTTTAAAGTTAGACTGTTATTAAAGAACTTATACATTCATTATAAAAAGATCGGAAGTCTTTATTTTATAATGAATCAAAAAAAGGAAATTGCAATGAAAATTTTATATATTAAAAGGTATTGTGTCTCTTTAAATTGACTGAAAGCGATTAACTATTGTTTAATGTCCATTAAAATTCAGTAATCACTTATTGATTAAATTTCAATAATCAATTAAATTGTAGTCAATTTAATACAAAATTTGAATTAATTGTCTATTAAAATTACACAAAAATGACACATTAACTAAAAATGTAGCAAACTGAAAAATAACTTATTTTAACTTTAATTGTTACTCACTGTTTTGTTTTGATACTGAAATAATTTGTAATTGTGATGCGATGCTAAGGAATTCATAACATTCTTTGTCCAATACAACAAAAGATTCTTCCACTAATTGCATGGACAAAATTTCACACGTTTTGTTACGACGAAATATTATTTTTACAACTGCAAAAAAATTTCAAAACAAAAAATTGAAAAAAAAATCCAATGGGTAAGAAGTCCCTTATATATGATTTCTAAGATTTCAAAAATTCACTTTATCATAAATTAGCATGAAAAGTCATTGGAAAAAGAGGGAAGCAACATTTTTGTTCGTTATATCTAGGGAGTTCTCTATATCAGGATTCGACCGTATACTCCATTCAAAGCAAATTTTTGATTTACTCTACAAAAGAAATTTCAAGATAATTATTTTACAGCAAATGCTTAAAGTTGCATTTTTATAGACTATATTGTTTTAAATTTAAAAGGGTATAGTAAAGATGTTCATTATGCTTAGTATAAATAATATCGTTTTTTTTTATTGCATAGAAATTTTTTTATTTCTCCTGTTAAGAAATGAAATATTGGTTTATAAATTACTTGAAAAAAGAATTTTGAATAGAGTTTTCACTCTTTGAAAAAAAAAATGGTCATAATTTTATACAGTACATCTCTTCACTGCCAAGCCCATGATACAAAACTTTTCTTTTGAATGATTCATGAATATTTCGTCCGCATACGATTATTCTATGTTTTAGTATATCTCGCTGTTTATGAATGAGGAATTATTATTTTTGTGTTCCAAGTGAAATAGAAATAGGAAGTTTTTATTCTTGCAACAAAACTTAAGGAAGCTACGAATAAAGACCATTATCCTGAGAGCATTTAGAATGTAAGAGTATTCAAAAGAAGTTTTATTTTTGAAATAATATTAGTTTAAGGAAAAGGTTAACGCAAGTCTTAAATGAAAAGTTAAAAAAAAGCGTTGCTATTTCTAGACTGCATTTAGCAAATAATGGCAGAACTAATAGGGTATTTTCCGAACGTTACTGGAGGTTGTAGGTTCGAAGCCTATTGTTAATGGGGATGTTTCTAGACGATCGGTATCGGCTTTTCGCAGAAGATTCAGGCCTATTCCTCTTATAGCAAACATAGGATTCCACTACTCTCAAACAATTTACTAAACCTCAATCTGTGTTCTCTTTACTTTTCGTTGTATACGCTAAAGTGATGTTTTTTTCCTCCTGGAGCAGCAGCTCCCCTTTTTTATGCTGTTTTCATCATCCCCTCCCCGCCTTTTTAATAACTTTTTATTTAATTTCATTGTGTATCAGTAGATATTCTGAAAACAATTTTTAACTACCTCCCTGACTAGCTAGAGATTTGAAATTTTGCACATATAGGTTCAATTCTGGTGACAAAACAATATGCAATCATAAATTAGATTGGAGAAAAAAAAATCAATTTGGTAAAAGCAAAAAGCTGTTCATCGTGCTTGGAATCCCAATTGCAGATATTTTAAACTAGTATCGCCATCTATTTGTGAACGGCATAACTAAAACCTGAAACAAAATTTTTACTTTTTAACGCACTTTTTAATAATTTTCTTGTTAAATAAAAGCGTATTAATAAAATACTTTTTGTACAAATAGATTATGTCGTCTTTCTATTTCAGGTTTGTGGTTAGGGTAGTAAGAATTTTTGTTTCAAGGGCAGGTTTTTTTAAGTCTTTTGGATTTCAATCGATGCCCTAGAGGGCCGTTTTTCAGCACGCTGAGTTACAGAGGCACTGCACAAGTAGGCCAATGGCTGCTTGCCATGTCTTTCTCTGATGGAACAGCTCCGCAGGGTCCCATCTGTTCCCTCACAAAATTTTTAGATCGCTTTTAGGCCAAGCGGGATGAAAAATTTAGCTATACTTCGATTAAAATTTTCTCCCGCTAATTATTTTCAGCATATATATATATATATATATATATATATATATATATATATATATATATATATATATAATTTATAAATTCATGGAGTCTTATGTAATACGTTTTGTTAAATGTATAAAACAATTTGGGTAAAAAAATATTTAAATTTAAAAAGTAGATAGAATTTTAAAAAGCTGAAATTTTATTTTAAAATTAAACATGCAGTTTAAATAAAGGCTATATTTGAAAACGTATTTTTATTTCATTGTTAAAATACATTACATTTTTGTTGAGGAGTTGCCTCAACCACAAAGGCAGTCACTAAGAACTAACCTGAAAGGCCTTAGCAGCTATATAGATTTCTAGACTCATAGAAAGCTGTTAATCTATAATAATACATGGGTGTATGGTACTCCAGTTTGGTATGTTAACAGAATAACATTTTCTTGTAAAAACAGAATGTGAGCGAGTTTTTCATTGGATTCGGAAGTTCTACCGATAGGTGATCGATGAGGGCGAGAGGTATAAAATCAGGAGAATATCCTCCTTAAAATGTTGGAAATAAGGGGCATGAGACCATTTCTTTTGTTCTTCATACCGATAAATAATAGAACCTATATGATGCTGTCACAGTAAGATAGCCAATACAGTCGTGTTGTAGAATGGTAAAACACTGAACGAACCATTGTTGAATATAGAAACAGTAGAAACAACAATATTCAACGAGTTGCTTAACTGCCATTATTAAGTTTACAGCGCTCTCGGTAGAAAGTATGATTGAGGTTCCAACAGTAGTACTTCAATGCATATCCATTTACTTAATATTTTTTATCTTGCCCTATCTTTAATATTATAAAGCTTACTAGTGGTAAAATAAACCTCGACCTAAATTTGGCCCATTTCTTTATTTAGTAAGACCTAGCGCTATTTTCTTCAATTAATTCACCAATCATTGCTACAGAATCCACACATTCAAGTGTGTTTATTCATTTACTTTTGCATTTAGCTAAAACTGGGTCTTGAATTCCTTTCCATTCTCCTCAGTTCCCTTTTACACTCAATCACAGCAATACTTAATTCCTTATGAAATTATCCATTTCTTTATTCGGGTTTATTCAGTTGTTGGTTACACCCGGATGATTTCTTACCTTCACACCATCTCACAAACCCTTTCAGTAATTGGCTTTCATTCTAGTATATTTGTAGGACACCATTTTATTTCCTAATAATTCTCAGCTCCGTTTACTCAAATATATTAATAGATTCGGCATTGTTTGGTGTATCCCTCAGAATTAGAATGTTTCGAAAATAGAAAAATGTATTTCAGTTATGTGTCAGCTTGTTTCAAAATAGACTAAAATACTATTGAAAGCATAATTAATCACAACAAATTATAATTTTGAGATTAGCGCTCGTGTTTGAAAAGTAGATCGTAGTACTCCAACAAAGGAAAAAATATCTGAAAGCCTGTATATAAATTTTTAATCGGGTGACAATATCGGATAATAATATAATGAATTTTAGATTACATTTCTTTTAGTGTTTGTAACCAGCTCTAACGTTTATATGATTAGTTGGTCAATATAAGTATTATAGCAATTAGAAGACTAAAAGGTAAAATGCTAAATTTTATGGTTAAGAGGAATGTTGCGTATTCGTCTAATAAACTTTATCGTGAAGATAGTTGTGTTCGACACTTAACTGGACTACGCTATAAATGTATTTGTCCTCGGTATTGAACATGGCTAGACTAAATATCAACAGATATTTATTAAAGCAGAACTTCTGAACGTTTCAGTATTTGCTACCTAATTCTAAATAATAATTTTCATCTTGTTCCCAGGCCTTTTTTACTATAAAACTATATATTTATAATAAAGTATATAATAATAATTTTTATGAGTGTTTTGAAGCTAAAGCTACATTATAACTTTATAATTACAAACGTTACAAATCACCAAAAATAAAAATATATTATTGGTATTTAAAAACTTTGTTCTAAAAGATGGATCCAAGTTAGACACTAATAATTATTAAACTTGTTTTTAATTTAATATTGATCAGGTAAATATTAAAAACATTGTGTAGTACCCACACAATCATATTTATAAATGTATTATAGGGGTATAAATATTATTTTATTTTTTATTATGTCAGAATGTATTTCTCATTGCTTTCCTTTTGTTCAGTAAATTATTCAATTTTTCTTTTAGAATGTTTTTTTTTCTAATGTAGATTTTCAATATGCTTGAAAATCCATTTAGTGTTATCATGGCTCTTACAAAGCACAGGTTGAGAATCGCGTTATTAAATATTCAGGAAAATCGTTCACGTGCATGTTAATCATATCCAAACTAAGCACCCATAGTACTTTATGCTTTTTAATATATATTTTATTATTTTCTCGTTGAACTTTATACTAGGATCAGCAGGACATAGAAAAAAATGGAATATCTAGAACGTAAATTGCCTGAATGACTAATGTCAAAGCAGCTATCTTTATATTTTCCAATTAGAACTTAGTTCCGCAAGTGGAAAAACTTACCACATACTTTGTGTGATGATTATAATTTATCTTACATAGGTCAAACCACAAAACGGATCGGAGAGCAGTATATTAAAAGGAAAAATGTATTTTGATTCAGAAAAAAAAAAAATTGAAACATGTTATTGCTGGATACCCGTGGATTTTCGGAACTCCAAGGTTTAAAATTGATCATCCCTGAAAATGTTATTTGGCATACTTCCAATTATCGTCTAGATCAATGGTTCCTAAACTTTTCGAGTCGTGGCACTTTTTTTAAAAATTAAGTTTTCCTAGACGCAAAGAAAAAAAAAAATGCATTTTGAATAAGAAGAAAAAAAATGGAAATGCGGGGTTGCTGAATACCGGTGGATTTTCGGGACTCCAAGGTTTGAAATTTATCCTCTCTGGAAATGTTATTTGGCATACTTCCATCTATCGTCTAGATCAGTGGTTCCCAAACTTTCGAAATCACGACATCTTTTTGGAATTAAGTTTTCCCACGGTGCCTTTCTCTAAATAAAATTTAGTAGACATAAGTATGAGCTAAAAATAAACAAAACTAGTGTACCTGCTTGAAGAAATTTCTTCACTTATTTGTTATTCATTTCATCAACATGAAATTATTAATCATTGGGATGGGTATTAGGAATTTTTTTTCCTCTTTCTATAGTTTCTAACAACGCAATTACGCATTTTATGGTAGTCCAATATTTTTAGATGTTTAGAAAAAGTATTCGACTTCTTTTTCAACATATTAGCTTTAGAGTAATTGGTTTACCTTTTAAAATCTTGGGGAAAGTATGATCTTTCTTAACGGTTTATTCACGATTATAGGTTCATTTGAGGCCTGCAGTAGCTTTATACGAGTTCAAAAGAGAATCAAACTCTACCAAACTATCTATATACCGTATTTACTCGCATTACGTACTCTTTTTTCCAAAAAATTTAGGACTAAAACTCACGATTCACGTTATACACGAAATAATTTTTACTATTTCAGGTTATCACCCGGTATTTTTATTAACAAAGACGGCATTAAGGGAAAGAAATAAAAAGAGAAAAACAATAGTCATTACAAGTATTGCAGTATCTTCATCTTACACTTCTGTTATACGTCAGTGCTAGCGTCACTATTAAATATTATTACTACTGTTATTAACTTTGAATACCGAATTTCAAATTTAAAGTATGAATCTCCTTGTCGTTTGTATACTGCAGTACTTTCAATTTTAATGCTGCAGTATAACTAGATCTTTTTTCCAATTAGCTCGCACGTTATTACAAAACCCCCTTATGGGGTGAAGAGGAATAAATACAATGCAATCCCTTTTACACCACTCCTTTATCTAGAGGATGTTAAAGAAATATTTATTTTAGTCCACATAATTATCGTAAAGTTTCTGAATCCCTCGCAATGACGTCAGAAAACCTATAACAAGTGGAAGGAATTTCGTTAAGAATGAAATTGCCTCAAAAATTACATTAAAATGGCGTAGAGGATTGAGTCATTTGGTCCCCGTAGCAATTGGTTTATAATATGGGAAGTCACTTGCATCTCAAAGCTTAGGTGCGCGCTATACTTACGATTACATTTTTCATCGGTGTTATTTTATTTATTTATTTTGTTAAAAAAAAGGGCCCGCGTTAAACACATTGGTAGTTTATATAGAAGTAAATAATGTATTTACCAAATTTTAGCTTTTTATTTTTCCTTTTGTTTAGTTAGGTTAAATGTTTTGCTCTTCACTGGGGTACCACGATGTATATTTTAGGCTTGGTTTGGTTTGGAGGGCTACGGTTTATTTTTCTACAACCCTAGGGCTATTGAGACCGGGACCTACAGCTTAAAGCCTAAAGATCGGCTACGAACATCCCTGCCACAGTGGGATTCGAGCCCACAAACTCCGGTTCCGAAGGCCAGCACCATAACCATTCGGCCATCATTCGGATTGTAATTTAGGAATCATTGGTGAATGAATTCTGAAAATTTTGCAATATTTTGCGGCCTTTCATTGAAGGAGCACACTTTGAGAAGTCCTAGTCTAAATTGTGTAGCAAAAATAGGAGATAGCAAGACTTTGTCGCTACCACCAAGAATATATAATGCAATTATAATCTTAATTAATTGACTGAATGTAAACCATATTGTAATTTTTTTTCACAAGATTTGTAAAGAAAATTTCACCCTATGATAATTTTGTCATCTTTTTTTCCCTTGTAATTAAAACTAAAATATTTTGAAAACTTTTTTTCCCCCTTTAAATATTTATTTTACTGGAAAGACACCATGAATTTTAAATTTAGTATAAAAATCATAGACTCGTGAAATTTTAAAATTTTATGAGTGTATGCAGTCTGTTACCATATATTAGAAGCAAACAAATGTATTAAAACGATTCCTTTGTTAATGTGTCATTACGTAAGTGAAAAAATAACCAAACTTTAACAGAAAGACTAAAGACATAAGAAATTACTGAAATATCTTCTTTTATTAATATTTTCGTTATAATTATCTCGATAATTTTATTCACAGTAAAATAGTAATAATTAGTCAAAATTTTTGAAAACTGGCAAATATCTGGACAAAAAACTTCCTGTTAACTTCAAAGAGGAAAAAATCAAAAAATTTAGTGTCCGTATCATATTTTATGATAAAGTGTTAGAAATCACTATCTTTCTGTAAGTTGTTTAAAAAATTTCAAAAAAAAAAAAAAAAAAAAAAAAAAAAAAAAAAAAACGTAAAGAGAGCTTTTCACAGATCACAATTTACTTCATTAGTGCAGTGTAACTGGAATTAAACCAGTTCTCTTAAAAAGCCTTGAAGCGAACGCATGTAATAGATTTTGACCTTAGAAGCATAAATGAAACACAAAGCAAAACTAATTAATGACTACATTCCAAGCCGATTCGCTTCTACCTAACGGAAAGAAATGTTCATAGACGATATACAGAAAAAAAATGTAAATGATGTTCTAATTCAAAATACATTTCACTTTAAAAATTTAGAAGTTCGATTTTCAATTATGTTTGATTAATGTATTTGATTTGAGGGATGAGGAGTTACAAAAACAATATACAACATACATTATATGTCAAAATTAATTTTGTGATAACAAGTGTTCAGACTAACTTTTCTTCAGTTATAAAAATGATAAATTTCTAAATTATTCATTTTTTTACACTTACGTTTTTGCTATGTAAATTGAATTTAATAAATAAAAATTAATTAGAATCCAAATAAAATAAAGTTGAAATATCAAAATTTTTAGTTGAAAACTTTCCAATTCGAGAGATCACGGGATTTAAAGATTTTATTGTACGAATCTAGAAAAAATAAAACTGAGATCATAAATCGCACTCATAAAAAATCTCCCAATAACTACACGAATCGCTTCTACAATTGCTTTTTTACTATAAGATTCTGACTTTAAATTAAGCCTGCCGCAGTTTATTCGTCATTAACATATGTTCGCTGTTTGAGTTAAGTAGTTGCAGTCTACTGCTTTGCAACACGAGGTCTAATGAGACCAGGGCCTACTATTTAAAGCTGATTCCGAACGTCTACGAACATCCAAGGCAGTTTCAGGATTTATCCCATACACTCAGCTCCGGTACCGAATATTAGGGGTGTAACACCCCTTAATATCATTATTGATACCATAGTTAGGGCGTTCAGTAGTTTTTTTCAATTTATGAAAACATATTCACATAGTTTAAAGAAAATGAAGTATTTCTATCCTATTGTTGTTAAGGTAATCAGCTATTCCTATTTCTAGAAAATGGGCTTAATTTAAAAGTGTTATTATATTTTTTTATTTTTTATTCTGATAACTGTACGTTTCGAAAGTTTAATAAAAAGAGCAAAAAATAACCTTAACTCCTGGACATGACTTCAGCCAACACCTCCTAAAAGAGCCTTTAGGAGGTGTTGCTTCAGCCCTCTGTGCACACCTCCCCTCCTCTAGCTACAATACTTGGTTCTTGCACGAAACTTGTGTATTATCTTGAGAATCAAAATTCGCACCAACTCTGAATGGGATTAAGTACTAACATTTTGTACCAATTCTTGTCAGTTTGACATGAAAATGATTATTTTGAATTCTTTTATGGGATTTTTATGAGTTTTGATTAGAAACACTTAGGTTTGGTTCGGAGTGCTACGGGCTACTTTTTGCAACACGAGGGATAATGAGACCGGGACCTACAGCTTAAAGCTGATTCCGAACGGCTACGAACATCCATGCCACAGTGGGATCCGAACTTTAGTACTGAAGGCCAGCACCCTAACCAATCGGCCGTAGTTCGGCTAGAAACACTTAAAAGGTTAATTCTTGAGTTCAATCGTTTTTGACTATACAACATAAATGGCCCGTAGGAGTATTTTTTTTTGGGGGGGGGGGTTTGTTTGATCAAATATATGCCATAAATAATTTATAAATATATTTTTGATCAATTTATTTATGTGTTACAAGAATTATCGATCGATGGCAGTTAAGTTATAGAACAGGAATTAGAAATATTACTGGTACAATCACTCTGTAAATAAATATGGATTTGGATTTGAATCATACACGGGTAACTCTTTGATTGTACATTTCGATTTCACGGAAATAAGAAAGATGAAGCATTCCAACTTAACAATGTACTAGACAGAAATTTTGGGAGGATTTTCTATCAAAGTCAAGGGGTTGGAGGAAGCCTGAAAAATTTTCCAGAGGGGCATAAAGGATTTTCTAAGGATTTGTTTATTAACATTAAAAATAAGTATGTAAGTAAAAATAGTTTAAACATATAAAAACTGCATCTAAAAACCTAATGAAAACTGTAACTATAGTTTTCAAACGTGATTCTTTGAAAATAGATCTAGAACCTATTCAGGATTCATTTTCATATCTTTGATTATACTTTGGTTATATGTCTAGTAGCAGGACAGAGGCCCATGCAGACCCCTAGATCCTACTAGAGTATGCATATTCATACAGCTTACTTAATAAAATTTGTTGAGTATTTCGTGATACATATGACTGAATAAAGGAATAAATTCCTATCAAAAACAAATATTATATATGTGCAGGGATATCCCTGATGAAATTGCTGTGATTACAGTCAAATGCTCTATTTTCTAGATCCGCGGTTGCTCAGTCGGCAATGGCAACAATCTAGTCACTTGAAGGTTGCAGGTTCAAAACTGGAGCTGGCCTAAGATCCAGCGTGTTCGTTAATGGTGACTGAGACATGTAAAGTATGTTCCTGATCGCAATGTGCTTTAAGCTCTCAAATGATACTCCTCGCGGTGGCTGGCCAAGCCAGAGGATCTTTTTCTCGGTGTCTGCTTCTAAATTACAAGTACTCATTTGAGCTAAGTCGTTCTTATGTTCGTCAAAAGAAAGACGCGTCCCTTCACCTTAATCCGTGCATCCTCTGGCTCACATAATTGGCTTAAATTTCATTTGTAAAACAACTATAATTTTTGTTTGCAGATAGAAAATATAATAATGAGGAGAAAAGTATTCAGGAAATGATACTGAAATTCTTTAGTTTTTCTCTATTGACCGAGCAGCTTTAAATCTTTGACATTTGCTGAGACACTTATGTGTGTAAAGGTAATTAGAATTCTCTCCTGGAAAAGTATCGATTTCAAATGTTCAAAACAGGATGCCTCTGAAATATAATACTATTACTTTTGCCGTGGAATTGTATTAGAGATTTTCCCTTCCTTTTCCAAATAAATATATCTTTTCGTTGATGCCTACGAAATGAAATTAAGATTACGAAACTATAATGTACTAATATTTAAGTGTTCGTAGCAATAATAAAGTAGCTACAAAGGTGGTTATGCCTTTATTTAGCCACAATGTTTTGAAAACTACGTCGCGGGCTTATTCATTTTAGATAGTATATATATATATATATATATATATATATATATATATATATATATATATATATATATATATATATATATATGTGTGTGTGTGTGTGTGTGTGTGTGTGTGTGTAATAAGTAAAAATATTCTTCAGCGGATTACAAGGGAGAAATAGCCCATTTTTTTAATGTCAGGGCTTGCTTGGCAGTGCAACTCAAATGTGGCGAGAAAGGCTCTCAATCAGAATTAAAGACCAGGCGAAATACTCAGTAAAACTCCTTCATTCCCATGTTAATGATAGAGAACTGACGGACATATCTTACACAGAAAAGAGCCAAGCGTGCATCTGTTTGATCTGTGAAAAGCCCGTCCTGAGGAGGGAAAATCACGTGGATGTCTTCTCATGAGAAAGAGTTTTAGATCAGCATTTGTTTTGTGACTTCGTTATTAAAACTGTACACATCTTCATTTTTACTTAGGGAAATGGACAGCTCGGTAAGAGAAGGGACTGAATGAGTCATACGTAGCACATTTTAATTCAACCTTTTGTTTAGGGAGAATGATACATAATCTGTAATCTTATTTTGGGTGGCTGAGAAAGTTAAAGTCAAGGAAACTAGAATGTGAATGGGGAGAATTTTAAACTATCTGGCCAGTAAGCTTTTAAATATTACACACATGTACGCACGCACGAACACATATAGATAGATTAGTTAGCACTTTTACGATGGTATTTGATTATTTTCGAATAAAATACCTTAAATTTTCTAGTAACAAGGAGTTGTTTAGATCTCTTGCTGCCTTCTTAAGTTACGTTTATCACTTCTTAGTGACTAGTCTTTCTTGTGTTTGTGAAAAATACATATGGAAATTGAATCATGTGTAATTCAAAAATCTGTAAAGAATGAAACTAATTTTTCACCATGCATTCTGCCATACATAGGTAACACAGTATAACCACCGAAAAAAAAATTTATTTTTTTCAAATTTTTAATAAAAAAAATAAGGTTGTCCTTGATTTTTATTCATAATTTTTCGCTTAGAAAATTTGAAATAATGCGCATTCAAAATTAATTAACTTTTGTAATTTATTTTTTTCGAAACTCAAAAAAAGACTTGACAGGTATAAGGCTTTCATAAAAATATTTAAGTTAATTTTTTTAAACGTTTTTGTTACTGCCCTTTCCTTTTGTTACATCTGAACAGGGCCTAATTAAAGCACGAGCCTACTGGAACGTGGTCCTGTGCCCCCTGATTTTTGAGGCACCAAAATGTTATAAGTTAATTAATCAAAACAATTTTAAAAACTTTTTAGTTAAATTTTCAAGTAATATATGTGTATTACAATTTTAAATATATCGAAAGTGAAGCATTTAAGTGTTTATACATTTTACTTTATATTTTCATCCCTAGATGGCAGGGTATTTCAAAAATCATTTGCTATTTCTTTTTTTCTCGTTGCATCTGATTTGTTTGTTCTTTATTTTCTGAAACGGATTTTAAAAAGTTATAAAAATTTCATTACTAGTTTTTTAGGGTTATTTAGGAATAAAAAGTTAAATTTTCCATTCAATGCCTTTCATTATTTGTTAATTGTATGTTATGTGTTAAAAATTCAATTTTCTTTGTCTTAAATAATTGCAGTTCTTTTGTGACATATTTGCTTTTATGCTTGGAAACTTGTTTTACTCTGTAGAAATTACCTACATTCATCACATGGTAAATTACAAAATAATTTTTTTTTCAAAGGTGTCAGGTTAACATATTTCAAGTTTCAGACCATTAATTTCTTTTTTCGTTAGAAAAGATTACCATATTTAGTTTTAATCTAAACATTTTATTTAATAATTCCTCGAACAAATGGATTTATTTTATCTCGCATGCATATATTTATAGATGATTATAGATTTTAATTAAACTTAAACACTTCTGAAAATTGAACCTAGTTTTACAGAGCTGTTATCCTTCGGATTTTATTTTATAGAAAATTTTATTTTTTGAGTATGGATAATTTTTAAAATAACTTAAATAAAATTTAGAGGAAATTTGAGAAAATGTATAACAGTTTAAATAAGTTTTTTCTAAAAATAATTCTTTCCGTATATTTCCTGCAAACTATATCACTATAACTTGATGAAAAAAGAAGAAAAAAGAGCTATATGATAAGTGCTATTCGCTTTTTAACAGGTAAAGTTATTTGTCGTGATTTTAGTCGATGTACCAGCTGAAAAAGTTTTATGTGAGAGGTTTGAAAAATCACAAATTTCAATCTACACGATTAAATCATAAATACAGCAGATACTCTAAAATTTGTTGGATTGTTGGTAAGATTGCCATTTAACACCAATAATTCAACTTAAAAATACACAGCAAATAAATTTGAACAAA
>CM063502.1:152396448-152421448 GCA_032207245.1 Pardosa pseudoannulata
TGCTTTGCATGAAATTGATCTTAAAAATTCAATAACAAGCAAAGAAACATATGAAATAAAAGTATTCGTTTCCAAACTTGTCTCATTTTTTTCTGCTGCATTCATTAGTCATGACTTTCAATATGCACCAAGACGTAATTATTGGCCATTGGCGGTTCCTTACCTGTCATTAACACGCCTAACGCTGAGAGGACCGTGTTCATAAGGTATAATCTGGAAGTGACCAAGGCAAAACTAAATCATAACGTTTGAGAAGACACAAAAATTTGCTAAATCTACACCAGAATCCCAGCTCAAGGATGAGTAAAATTATACCAATTTTTAAGAAATGACACCCTTAATCGGCGTACTTCGAGTAATATCAATTTATAAGTGATCTAAAAATGAAAAAAAAACCTGATTATATTTCGAATAAATATGTGACGACCAAAAAATTTCTCAGAGAAAAAAAAAAACAGAAAATACGGACACCAACTGGGCATCAATCTGTGGTAATTGTTAATGAATACTTTATCATAACAGTTCCCTATAGTGGAATGGTCTTGGTGATTTGAAACGTGTAATTTCACGCAGTTGTAAATTAAAATGCAGACGCACTCCTGTTCTTACGAAAATAAGGGTAAACAAAGAAAAAGAAAAAAATGAGTATGCAGACACGCACACCCTTAGTACTGTAAAATAAATATAAGTGCGGTAAGGATACTAAATGATTGTTATTAATGATTAGTATGCATATAATTTCAAAAGGCTGCTTCAGTATTGTTTTGCTTTTAAAAAACCAAATATACTGGAGATCTAAACATTCCTTCCACTCCGCACATTAGTACTAATAAGCTATCTTTTCTTGACCATAAGAAGAAAAAATGTAAATCTGTGAATTTTTCTTTCTTTTTGAGTATGTTGTAGAGATATAAGTAAAATAATCGTATAAAACAAATTTGCGCATTAATTTTTCATGCAAAATTATTTGTGATATTGATACAGTAAAAGAAGTTTATTTTTACTCATTTCCGTATTTGCTAAAATTTGGATAAACGTGCCGCACAAGTAGATTAACTAATCAATAGTAAAAATTAATCAATAGTCGTCATCCCAACCTAAGTTAGGATTCGATTTTTACGGAAAGAGGGGTGTTCAGTTTACAGCTGAAGTTTTGCAACATGTTATAACCGAAATTTTTATGACACTTTCTCTCCATGGGATGTGAAAACACGTTGATACGACCGATAAGGTATTTTTCTGAAATGAAATTGTTTTCCCTTCTCACACATTTGAAAATTATTATATACACATAAAAGTGATAACTTTTAAATAGGTTGAATTTTTCTTTATGAAAGTATCTTTTGTCTTTTTAAAACTTATGTTTGTAAAATGTAATTATTTGTGTTCAAAAAAGACTATACAGAAATTTTTCTCAAATAATTTAAAATCTCGTGTATGTTTCTCCCGTTTTGAAAAATTTTGTCCCACAATTTAAATGGAGAATTTTTCACTCTATCACATAAAATTTCTAGATACTAAGCGCCCATAGGAAAAATTTACCAATAGTTTCATAATATTTTAAGCAATATTTTCTTTCATATATATATTGAAAAAATTACTATGGTTAAAAGGGAATTTTTGGTTAATATTATGAGGCAAAATATATCATTTAAAATATAATTTTTTGAGGTTACAGACCCGTCTCAGATATAAAAAAAATAATGAAACTATATTTAAGGTATATATTAATAAGTAAAAAAATCAGCTACTTTCTTGAAAATTTCCATATATATTTTATATACTCTATCAAATAAAAATTTTAAATGCTAAGCGCCCATAGGAAAAAATTACCAATAGATTCATAATATTTTAAGTAATATTTTCTTTCACATATGTATCTAAAATAAATTACTATGGTTAAAAGGTAATTTTTGGCAACTTACGGTTAATGTTAGGAGGCAAAATATATCATTTAAAATATAATTTTTTTTTTGAAGTTACATACCCACCTCAGATATAAAAAAAAGTAATGAAACTATATCTAAGGTCTATATTAACACTTATAAGATATGCTATTCACATAAGTAAAAAATCAGCTACTTTCTTGTAAATTTCCATATATATTTTATAAAAACAACTGTAATTTTGCCAAATAAAACTTTTAAAATGAAATTTTTGATTTACTGCACTCCCAATATTAAGTAAATTTTCTCTTATAATTTTCATATTTTTACGATAAGCTTTTTTTTTATTCTCAGGTTGTTACTGAGAAATAAAATGTCAAAATATAGTGTCTCAGATTATGTATTTAAAGTTTATGCAGTAGAAAGTTTTTACGAAATATTTATTGCAGCCATTTAATATTTTCTAGCTTTATGAGTTGGAATAAAACTGAAATTATCAGCAAAAGTATGTATTTAAAATAAAAACAGAAATTTGCCAATATTTTTTACAACTGAAATACATTTAAAATATAACTTCGGGGTATTTAAATGCACTCTTCGGTTTGTTGGTCAAGAACAAAAATTGTCACAAATACCATTTCATTAATCATAAAGATGAAAACAAAACCTAATTTGGAAAGCTAACATTATGGTCTTTCAAATAAATCAATAAAAGAAATTACTAATTTTTCACAAAACCGTCATTTTAACCCAGATACCTTAATGGGTTAAAATCGGAGATCTATCCTTAGATCTGCTAACTACCAGAATGTGAAGGAGTTCGTGAGCGCTTTTTCCTCCAAATACAGCAGAGAAGAAAACCTGTCATTACCAAATGTGTATGACTGTTATTTTTCCGAACCAGCCAAACAGGTAAGACTATCTTTTGGGGACGGATTTAAGTCACCCTTTGGCAGCCAATTTTGATGAATGGGCTCGGAATAATCAAATCAAATCAAATTGCTAAGCTATACAACTGAAGTTTTGCTTAAGCACTTATTATAGTATACTCAAACAGTTAGAGCACATCAGCCCCGGATCTAGCAGTTTGGCTGTTCCGATCAAAATTTTAAAGTAGTGCTCCTCTTCGCACAGTAAAAATCACCATTAAAAGATATAAGCTATTGATAAATATAAACCTGTAAAATTTTAGTAGTCCTTGTACAGTGGCGTAGCCAGAATTTTTTTAGTGGGGGGGCAGAGAAATCTTAAGTCTTAATTAAAATACAGTAAAATTTCAGATTAAAAAAAAAAAAAAAAAAAAAAAAAAAAACGAACGATGGCCTATTGGTTAGGGTGCTGGCCTTTCGTACCAGATTTCGTGGGTTCGAATCCCACAGTGGCATAGATGTTCGCAGCCGTTCGAAATCCGCTTTAAGCTGTAGGTCCCGTTCTTATTAGCTCTCGTGTTGCAAAAAGTAGACCGTAGCACTCCAAACCAAACCAAACCTAAAAAAAATAAATTTAAAAAATAAAATAAAATAAAACAAAATTCATCACACTCCTGCAAAGTACATACATACATAAGTCTTATACATCCATCCATAGTTTTGCATGCATACATGAATGTTATAAACGGCTCAGAAACGCTAATCGCAATTTCATTATATCTTGAAAAACATATTTGCAACCACATTGGGTCTTTTATTTTACGGTTTTTAGCTTTTATTTTTAAGTTTTTACCAAGCTTAAATTTGTCTGTTAAATTCTAAATTATATTTAATTTACCTTCTAGTATTTGCCAGACGAATTTTAATTAATTTTATGAATAACTAGGAAAATAAAAAATATTGAGAAAGGAATTATGACATATCCTTCCATCTTCCTTTTACAAAATTATATGCCTTATATGAAAATAAAATCCGAGAAATGTTTGGAATAATCGGTAATCTGTAAAATACTGTTTTATAGTGGTAAATTAACTGTTGTAGCTTTGAAGGCCAGCTTGTCAAACCTTCATCTGCATTTATAATCATGCCTATTTGCATAAAAAATAATGCTGAATTTGTCCACATCTTGGGACCAGTTATATTGCTATGAAATGTTTTTACTTTTTTCATGGTTGGAAACGATCTTTTAAAATTTGAAGCGAAAACTTGTCAAGTATGAAACTTTTTAATAAATTTTAAAAAAATCTTCTAATGATACATTGAACATTTTTCGGGAAGGCTATAGACCTCCCTATAAATACATCCATGTTCTTGCAAACAAAAAGCAATCAAAACATATATATATATATATATATATATATATATATATATATATATATATATATATATATATATATATATATATATATGTATAAATTCAACATAAGCCAGGAAAACAATTTAAGATAAACAACCAAATAAAAAATTATCAAAGTTTTTTTTCTTCTACAATTCAATTTAGCAACCTTTCTGATTAAATTTGTTCACATAATTCATATTTGATAACAACACAGCATATACTTTCTCAAGTAATGATGTGATAATTATTAAGATATGGTGCTCAAGTGTATCAAATTTTACTCGAATTAGTTCGTATTTCAATTAAATCTAATAAAAAAATGCACCAGGATTTTAAGCTATAAAGATTTATATTCAGTAAAATATTTTTTACACAATTTATTTACTAATAAAAAAAGTATTTTACAAATTCGAGCCAAATATCGAACCGGACCATCTTTGTATACACACCCACATATATATTCTACTATCTTTTACTCAATACTATGACTAGTTGAGCATTGCTTTTACTGGTCGTATTTTGCTGTATTGTAAACGAAAAAAACTGTACAAATGTCTTCATTATATGTAATGAAAATCATTTCCTTTATGATATGAATCTGAATGAAATAGTAAATTTCAGCTTACATGTGAGGAATGTAATTACATGTAAAGATTTGTTTTTTAAGTTATTGAAGCTACAGAACCTCTCTCTTTATTTTCCTCATTTATTGACATTCTGATATTCATTTGGTTAGCTGTGTTCAACTACATGAAGTCTAATGAGACCGAGACCTAATGCTGAAATGGAAATTCTACCTATTACTCCTTTACCCAAAGGTAATACTCAACTTATTCGGTCATCATTCTGCTTATTCTGTAATTGAGTAATAGTAAAAATTAGAGAAAAAATTCTAAATGAAAAATTACTTGCATAGATGTAAAATTCCCAGTGTTGCAAATTCATGAATGCGTTATACACTTATTCTTCATTAAAAAAGCTCCCTGATTTTTATTTACAATCTACAATGTTACTTTGTTTTCCTAAAGTTCTCTGTGGGTTTGAATCACATGGATGGTGTGAATGTTTAGTCTTCAAGAATTGGTTTTAAATAATAGTTCCAGGTCTAATTAGCCTTCTTATATAAAAAAAATTATCGATGGCACTCCCAGCTAATTAACCATTGAACACTCTATATTGCATACAATTTATTTTTAAATGTGTTAAGAGTAATCAGGAAAGGCGTCATAAACAGTTTTAATTTTTAATAGTTCAGGAATTTCAGACTGTTAACTTCAGTTGTGCTAAAAAACTACTTAGTCAATAACTTAGTGATTGTTTCTTTATTTGTAATGATATAAGCAAATATGCGTTCTATATCATGTTTCTAGAGATATCTCTTTATCATTATTTAATCAGGTTAAGACCTTCATTTCTGTAATTTGCCTTTTGGTGTAATGTGCTGTGAGGCATGAGGTTTTTGTTCTGAATTTGTCGGCTAAAATACAATTAAAAAGAAAAGGGGAAAAAAGGAAGTTAGTTGAAGCAAACTAAATCTTCAAGGAAACGATTCCACTTTGAGGAGAGCTGTGGTGATGAATGTTTCAAGGTTACCCGATCACTTTCTCCCCGGCGGAGTAAATAAGTGAAGTATCCCTCCCCTTTTCAGTGCAGCCAAGATTTGAAAATCTCTTTTTGGTCGTAAACATCTCTAGACCCGCTGAGGCTATCTGAGCCCAGAGGGCATAAGTTGACCTTCAACATATCTGGTCTGGTGGTCACCTAAGAATTTTCGGCGGCTCAAAGTTCAACTGGAGGGTAGATCGGGAGATTATTTTCTGGGAGTTGTGTCTGGGAGTCCTAACTGGTAAGAGACTCCAAACAGTTGCCACTTCGGTAATATCCAAATTATGGGGCTCCAGGTTGCGAGACTAACACAGTCTCTCGCCCACATAATTCAGAGACGTAGCGCAGGTTTTTGCTGCCCGGGGCAGACGCCAAATTTCCCGCCCTCCACATACAAAATATTATTGTTTTCTAGAGTGCAAAAAAATATTCAGCTGGAAAGATATTTTCTTTTTCTATAAACTTTTTTCGAAATTTGTAATGAATATTATTAAAAAAATACTGACTATTCCTGTATGATAATTTTTTCATTGTCACTGAAGAAACCACTTTTTAGTAACGACCAAAACAATGTATGTATATATATATATATATATATATATATATATATATATATATATATATATATATATATATATATATATATATATATATATATATATATACATATATATATATATATATATATATATGTGTGTGTGTGTGTGTGTCCCCTTAATACTGATTTAAAGATAGGGATTTTGCCTTTCTTGGCTAGCACCTCTATCCACACTCTACGTCCGTGGTTCTCAAACGTGATGCCTCGAGCGTATGCGAGATGTTCCACGGTAATACGGAAAATCGATTACAATTTGGGAAATTTTAAAGAAGGCATTAATTAAAATTTAAAATTTGTATTGTTTCTCTTTGCCACGTCGAAACATACTAAGAACACTATTTAATTCTAGGTGCAAACGATTATCCTCTTTCTGGGTTCTCAAACTGGGTGTTGCGGCACGTTGGTGTGCCCTGACGTAACAAGTTTGACTACGAATGCTGTAATCTATGATATAGAAGTAATTTTTATTCTATCAGAAGACAATACAATTAGGGAGATTATTTTCTACCGTAAATAAATTTCATAATAGGAAAATTTTCCAATATTATAAATTTATTCTTACAAATGTGTGATGTAAAACGTAAGGGAAATTTACTTTGAGTATTACAGACGGTGTTGGAATTACATTTGCTGAGGCTATAAGACATAAAAGTAATTTGGGAGGGGCAAATGTTCTCCACGCAAATTTACAAGAGGTGCAAATTTAAAGTCTTGCCCCTCCAATTTTTAAGGTTTGTTCACATTTTAAATTTCTGATTCGACTTTTCAATGAGTTTTGAAGTTATGTTTTTATTAATTTGTGTTCACTTATTCTAGTTACGTATATTATCCTTTCCTCCCACTTTTGAAAAAAGTATATGTACTCTTTTAATTGGATGATGGGGATGCATTGGAAGTTGGGGAACATAAAATATTCTGACAACTTTCGAGAGGATAAAATACTCTGATTGTACAGAAGGATGGGAGAGTTCTAGAAAAAAGGAATTACGAGGCTTCAAAGTAGTTGTTTTTAAGCAAACATGGGTGTGTTTTAGTTTCATTGAACTTCTTTGGGAATATGAAAGTATTTATATTTTTAACAGTAGAGTGTAATTTTGTGAATGAATGCACTTTAGCATAAAATTTTGATTTAGGCTAGGATGAAGCTAGGATGAGCCGCAGGTCGGGAAACTATTGTGAATTTTGAATTTTTGTGGTGTCTTCACCCGTATGCAGAAAATTTTACCATTGTCTTTGTTTAAAACGACTAAGTCGATAAAAATCTTTTCTATATCTAGAATAAAAAAGGATCTTAGTAATGCAAGGGAGCATTCCCACGAATGATTCGTAAAGTACCTACACATATATATGCGTGTGTGTATTCTTTAGTTATAAACGCACCAACACTCTTGCTTAGGTTTTCATATGTTAGTGAACAAGTCTTTAAGGATCTTTATTATATATCACTGTGATATGTTTGACTTGCGTGGTTTATCTGTATATATATATATATATATATATATATATATATATATATATATATATATATATATATATATATATATATATATATATATATATATATATATATTTAAGATATATATGTATATATATATGTATGTATGTATGTGTTTGTGTATACTTAAGGCCTCGAAAAATTGAGGGGCCCTAAGTTGTAGCTTTTTAGCTTATACGTAAATGCTATTGGCTACATATTAGACAAATGCATTTACGCCCACAGATTCTGGTACCGGCCAGCTACCTATCTATAGAGATCTGAAATTCAGTTGTAATTAACGAAGAACAGTTTCGAAATTGAATGGCTCGATTCTTTATCATACTCATTTTTCTTTTAAATGACCATGAGAAGAGAATGTATATGGATATGCATAATCATAAAAAATTAAAACTCATTTTACGACGTAACTTAGGAGAATTTAAGAAATTGAAATAAGTTTATTTTCTATTAAACCCAGTTAGTTGGGTTTATTATAATTGTCTAGTATGTGTACTTATTAATAGAGTGCTTGTGTGAAGTGGATTATCTTTTTGTGAATGAAAGTAAGTATCAGTGGTAAATAAGTAATACGGAAAGAAAGAAAGTATAACTTTACTACTTTTCCTTCCTGAGAAAAATTAGCTCCTCTCCGTTCATGAAGGAATTTGATATTTCAGAGTATCCAAATCGCTTGATCTTCGTTAAATCTTTTAAAATTAGCCCCTACAGTAAAAAACTGATTTTTGTTAATTGATCAAAAGGGGAAATGTGTTGATCAAATTTGATCTAATGGTAATCAAACGACTAGCAAATTTTGAAATATCAAATTTTGTCCTGTGGAGAGGGGAGCTATATCATATTTTTCCAGTTGCTTATAAAATTTTTATAACAATTGCTTATAGGAATCTAAGTAACTGTTTGAATAAAAATCATAATAATAATATTCAGATCTAGATGTATATCCACTAACTTTTCAACATTATAAGGAGCGCAATCGTTAATTTAAAATTATTTGATAGTGAATTAAATGCCTAATTAAATATCTCCGAAACTGGAGGAAACTGAAAACAGTTATACGGTTAGACGACTGGCTCAGTTCTTTATTTGTTTGAACTGGGGACCCCTCTTACTAATAAAAGGTCCCTCTCCAATAAAAGACTATCAGGCATTATTTTCTATTCATTTTTTTAAATCTATCTGTAACTGTTTTCCGCTGGTAATGTTTAATACTTATTGTAAAGAAAAGCAAATAATTACTCAAATTTGAAAAACGATATTTTTCTTAAATTCTAAAATTTTTCTTCTGATTTAACAGAAGGAAAATTTAGTATTTAAGTATGTTAACGTGTTTTAAACTTATTTTTGTCCTTCACTCCTTTTTAAGGCATTGCAATGGAAAATATATTAAAAAGATCTAGGAGTATCCAAATTTAAACACGGTATAATGATTGATTAATGTTTAAGTTTTTTTCTAATTACTTTTCAAATTTTTATGAGGCCAAAATTTTTAACTGTAGCAGTCTTACATTTATTTTAATAGCATTATCTTATTAGTTGTTTAATATAAGGGTCATAGTCAACCAGTAAGTGGCGTGTCATTCCATACCTTTTGGTTGGTTATTTATTGATCCTCCTTATACTTCAGATAACCGTTAAACAGTTGTTTGCTGTCGAATTATTTTCTTCTTTTTAGTTAAAAGTAAATCTAAGGCTATAAGAAAGGAAAGAACAAATTTCAGGGATTTCAACAAAGCCGGGTTATCAATCACCCAGCATGGATTTTCTGTAATCAAATTTAACGGTACGAATCCTCTCGCGGAAATGGCAGAGATCCGTTCAGTCCAATCCAGTCACTTCAAAAATGAAAAATTTCCTGATTAACAGCTTGAAAACAGGCAGCAAGATGGCTGACGGGAGAACACCTTGTTGCATTCTTACTGTTGGGGTCTAGCGAGGGGTGTGGTTCCGGTTTGTCTGAGATACACTATCTACTTACAGAGGCGGGGGATTTCAGCCAACTGAAGCGTACGATGGCACATACCGCATTCTAGCTATTTCATCCCCTTCTACTTTTTCTTCTTTTTTTCGTTTTCCTACCTTCTCTTTACCTGCTGGCTGTTCGAAATCCCTCAAGATCCAATGACAGTTGAGATCTTTTCCCGCGTAGCGGAAGTTCTTTGTGGGCTAGATGACCTTCAAGACTCTAAACAAGACCCGCTCTCAGGCCCTTCGAAGAGGCTTTAGCAAAATCGATGAGTTTTTTAATCATCGTCGGCTAGATTAGGTTTGATTACTCGCTAGATAAGTCTCGCAAGGCGACAAAGGGCGTTACAAAAATTATTACCTAGCATCGCAGGAGTTCTTTGAGTGAAAATGGGGAGATCGAACATTTAGACTAATTTATTCCTTTAAAGAAATTTTCCATTTAATAGAAAATGCCAAATCATACTTTTTACTACAGAATTTATTTACCTTCGCCTACCGTGTTGATATGCATTAAGTATGTCGATAACTACTGGTAAATCTAAACACCGGAAAGGAAAGATAATGATCTAAGGTAAAGCTCATTTTCGAATTATATAATTATCATAAGTAATTGTTAGTTTTAAAGTTCAAAGAATATTTCAGTGAATAAAATACTCCTTGAAACAGATACGTACCTATTATTTATGTATTTTTTTTTCTATACCTCTGATTTTAAAGAAATTACCAAATATTTAATCTACATTTTATGCAATTACAGTAGAAATATGAAATCTCCCTAATAGGTTAAAATATCAATATGTTTATAGACATTTACAATCGAGCTCGCCTCTAAAACTGAAATTTTTGTGCATTATAAAATATCACAAGTGTTTCTTTTTTTTAAGATAAATGAATTATAATTAATAAGGAAGGATGGATTTTAATAACTTTATTTTGTTTAATGTATCATCAATGAAGTTTTTTTCCTCGAAAAAAGAAAATATATAATGTTAACTATTGTTGATTAAATATACATTATATTAAGTTTTTGACTCCAATATGCTAATATAAAGGGGAAAAATAACCCCAAAATATTTATTTTGAATTGATCTAATCAATGTTGAATTTATATACATTGCTCTAGTAGAATTTAATAAATTTAACTACATGTTAAAACAAAATTAAGTCAAAATTTACAACAAATTCAGGAAATATGGTCCTTTTAAGATTATTGAAAAGAGGAACATTTTAGGTGCGATTTAAGGTGATAGAAGAATGAATATTATAAATAAAATATTACATAATGATCCTTTCTCGTTACTAGAAAAATAGAAGAAAATCCTGTTAGCATTAACTCTACAAACCAATTTATATGTTTGTGTAGTATCAAAGAATGTATAAAATATCCTTTGTTTATTTATAGCAGTACAAATAGCTATTCAATAGTGATACTTGCATCAAAGTGATACATTACACAACAAAGTTTAAAACGTTTATGCATTTTTAATTTGTATACTTCCCCTTCTGTAGTGTCCGAAAGATGTCGATACAGAACTGCTAAAACAGTCTATTTGTATTTGTAAGTCTTCTTAAGTTGTTTGCAATGCTCAAATGCAACTTCTCTAGTGTACTTCGTGTAAAAATAATCAGTATCAGCTCAGTTTGTGTCAAACTGCAGACTATCTCTTTAGTAAAATCAATGTATAGGTTGGAGTCTTGGGATTTATTTCGATGTTCTTTAAACCTTAGAATGAGTTTAAAGATATCACCCTTCTAACTCTAGAGTACAAAGCTAGTTATTCATAAAAAAATGGATTTATCATTTTGAGTTGTTAATTGAAATATTTTGATTTTGTTTTGAAGGACATGTTCAGTGGCGTAGCGTAGGTCAAATTTAACTCCTATAAAATTTGAAATTATTACAAAAATAAAAGTTTTTGGAGCAAGGGAAATGTTAAGGTGCAATAAAATTTATTTTTCTCAAACATTTAAGATTCTTACAAAGTAGAAAACGAAATTTAACTGTAAAAATTTGAATTCTAATATTATAGAATTTTAAATAATAATAAATTATCTTAAAACAGTATTATTACTTTAAGGCAACTTATTATTAATCGAAAATTATTCGAAAATTGTTCATATTATTCGAAATATACTGATTGGTAATATAATTTTTTTTAAAGAAAAATATTTTTAGCACCAATATAATATATAAATATATTCACCGATAGATTTTGTAGTCCACTAATGCACTAATTATATATAAGGTAAATTCATGCCACAAGGATTTTATGTGATAATAAAACTAGAATTTTAAATTACAGTGTTAAGGTGGCAGGTAAACGTGTTAAGTAACGTTTACATCCATTAATCATTTTATGGTTGTTTAAACATTCCTTGGAATGTTTGGTGGAAATACACGTAAAGAATATTAAAACCTTTTATCAAGACTAAATAACAATACCGTTAATGTAAAGTGTAATACTTAACGGGTCATGACTTCGAATCTGGAAATTTGCAGTCAGGAAGGGAAGCACCTGTTGTCTGCGGTTTTCCTTTTACTTAGCCAAAGGGGTACATTTCCTGTAAAACAGACATTTTTCTTTCACTTGACGATTGGATTGTCATAAGTGATTTAAATTTGTTAAATGTTAAAATTCCATGAAAAATAATTTATTTAATAGTAGATAAATTTATATTGCATTTTGTCTGAAAAAGATATAATATATATATATATATATATATATATATATATATATATATATATATATATATATATATATATATATATATATATATATATATGTGTGTGTGTGTGTGTGTGTGTGTGTATACAAGGTATTCTAACGTTTAAAATAATTCGTAAGATATGAAAAACTCTTTTCGGTTGAATCAGGTTTAAATAGCCAACAAAAAATATGTGAGAAATGCATCTTTTTCTCCATGTGGATAAAATTTAATCAATTCATTTTATATTTCGAATTACCCAGTGATGCAGTATCGAGGGAGGTAAAGGTTTGGTTTGGAGGGCTACAGTCTACTGTTTTGCTACACGAGGGGTAATGAGACCGGATCTACGGCTTAAAGCCAATTCCGAAAGGCTACGAACATTAATACCAGCAGCGGGTAATGAATGCACAAGTACCAGAATATAAAACAATTTTACAAATATGACTCGATTTTTTCTTTTAAAAATGAGAATAACTTATTAATTTTCTGCCAAAAGAGGGATGTATATACTTAACCTTCTATAAAAGAAAACTAAACAGAGTCTAATAGTGTCAGTGATTATCAGGTTTGGTATTTTAACTTTACCTTATTTTAGTGAACAACAAGGTATTGGGGGAATCAAAATTTAAAGATCTTAAAATGAAAGTTAAAATCTGAAGCGATTCTTGTAGCCTTGCTTTATCAGGTGATTTTTATCAGCATGACTTTTAGAACTTCCCGAGAGCCGTGTGCAAGTGAACCTACAATCATTTACCTATGAGTGAAATTTTTCTTCTAGACTTGGATAGAAAGAAACTTTAACTCCCGTGATTTTTATAATTTTAGAGTTAGAGCACGGTTTAGATTTTAATATACCCCTCCGACAGAAATTCTGACTGCTCTATTCTATTATAAATATGCAGACCGTTCGTTGTTTCTCTTTTTTAACTTATTAAATAACCAAAGTTATCTAAAGGAGCAGTTATCTAAAGGATTATGCAGAGAACTCATAATGAAATTTAAAATTATACAGCATGTAAGGTAAAACAAAAGCAGTCTGTTGTATGCTTATTATATACTGTGACTAACGAAGAATATATGTTGTACGACTTTATAAAATGAGAGAAAGAGTTATTATATATTAATTAAAACTGAAATATTTTCCAGACTGCAGTTATCTCATTATGTTCCATCGGCTGAATTACTTCTTTTAAACTATTAGAAAAACGAAAATGTGATTTTTATGAGTTTATTCCATATCTTTCCTCTAAAGGAGTTTAGATTTTTTTTTCATTCCCGTTCTCCTAATCAAATTTTAAAAAAGTTAAATTGCTCGAGTATAAATTAGATTTGTCTTTGAAACCTTGAAAACTTCAAACATTGAAAACTGTGAAAAATAAAAACTGAGAGCGGTTATTTCATGATTTAGCAAAAGAAGCATAAGGGCTTATTATTTACTCTGTTTGTACTCCTACATTTCAGTGAAACCTGAGTGGTACCAATTATGTTGAGCATTTAAACGGTTTATTTAATTCGTACTATTAGTTCACACTCTCCCTATATATATTTATATATCTTGTTAAAATTTCAATTGTTAATAAAATAATTTCTATTCATCCACTCAAGTTCATTTTCAATACATTTTTTAAACATGTAGTGGATAACGCTTGATGTTAATACAGTTTTTTGAAATATTAATTCATTAATTAAATTTAATTAATTTTCATCAGTCACTGTGAACTTTTCCGATAATGGTGTTCACAGAATCGAGCCAATATCAGTACAATTTCCCGCCAAACGCAGCTGTGGTACTGATGAACGAAGATTGCTACCATTAATACTATCATGGCATCAACAGTACATAAGATGCAAAATATCACTGTAGATTATGCCGTATATATTAAGGATGAAAACTCATTGCAGCAGGCCAAGTATTGAATCATATGAAATCGTTAGATGGACTATTAATTGAAGAGCTGGACTGCTCGAAACTCACTGAAAAGGATCCTTGCTATAATGAAGCATTACAAGAGATGGATAGAATGAGAAATTATAGACTACCATCAGCTTCATAAATTAGAAACGAATAAAATAGAAAGTGAATAAATAGTAACAAACAAAAATAATAGTCCAACACCATATATAGAAAAAAAAGGGAAATTTGCAAGGAAATTTGCTTTCTATTTTGCCACTTAATATTGTGATTCTGTCATATGTATATACATATTTATATTAATAGTAATTATTAATAGTAACTAAAATAAATTTATTCTTTGTTGACCTCAGTAGGAATTGACTTAAATTTTTTTTTATATATTACTTGTTTATGATAACATGCTAATTGAATATCCGGGTTAAAATATACCTTTTTTGGGTAAGTTTCTCAAAGCATTGCGTCATTTTTATGCTGTAGATGTTCTTTCTTTATTAGAGTGCATCTCGCGTAACTGGCACGAATGTTGCATTAAAAAAGCATATAATGTTCAGCGGGAGCAACGTGTTTTGACTATCAGTTTTTTTTCTTCCTGCTTCTGGAATTTCTGCTAATATCACCTTGTCCCTCGCAACAAAATTATACAAATGTTTACATTTCTTTCATGTGTAAGATATATCTGCAATAGCATTCATAAACATACACTGAATCGGAAAAAGTAACGCAAAAATAAGTGAATTATTTAACTCATTCGAGCTACATTTAAATGTTATATTTTTATGCAATTGTGCCCCTAATGTTACGAAAGCTAACACAATTGATATATCTGAGTAAGAAAAAAAATTAAGATTTTATTTAGGGTTCTAAACTGAAGTCGTCTTATTACGAATAAATCAAAAACGAAGTTTGTAATAACTAAAAATTAATTTTTAAAGTTATTTTAGAATGAATGTATTTCAAATATCTGATTAAATGTAAGTTCTGGGAGAAATACGCCGATAAAAATGATATGGAGTTCATTATCTCTCAACAAGGTTCAATATTGTCAAAATATCATTTATTATTATTATTATTAACTCAAATTATTGTTCTAACCTTTCTACACATAATTACACATAATACTACAGAATTTGAGATATGTATCTTCAATAATTTTATGGCTGTAGGATAATGTCTGAATCGGCGGCTGCACTGGAAAAAAAAACTTCTACATTTCAAAAGTTCTATGCATTTATTTATATGGAGTTTTTTCTTTAAGCCAATGAAAACTTTAAAGAGTTTTTCTTCATGTTTGTTATTTCTTGAATTCCACTCATTTAAAAGCTAAAACTTGTTTTTGTATTGAAGACACGAATCTTAAATTTTTGATAAGGTTCTCTATAATGTATAAGAAAACAAAAACCATGCATGGAATTAGCAATAAGTTACTTATTTCTACTTCTTATATACAGATAAATACGAGAAACAATAAAATTTCATTGTTTTTCCTTGTGTCAGTAATTTTTTTATAAAATATAATTTGAGAGATATCTGAAAATCTATGCGCTCTATTCTAGAAGACTTTAATAGATTTCTTAAAAACAATTTGCAGCAAAAATATTTTTATTTGAAAAAGTTAAACGGACTTTTAAAAACATTTTAAAAATTAAAAAAAGTCAAATTTTAATAAAATAAAATAGTTTAAAATTAAAAATATATTATAAATATTGCCTTAAATTAAAAAATTAAATTGCCTTAAATAGCTGTTTAAAATATTGCCTTAAGTTAAGTATAATTAATATACTTGAAATTAGATTTTAAAATACAAAAGAATTGCAATTTGTACTTAAAACTTAAAAAATACATAAAGAAAATAGCACTTTTCATTTTGAAGCATTTTCATTACAACAAACTATTTCTTTTTTCTTACATTTAATTCGTCATAAAATAAAATGTCCCGGCAGTTACAAAAAAAAATCTGTACTAGTCTTATAAAATAAGATTCTAACTTTAAACATATTCAATTTTGTCTTACGTATAAAAAACATAAAATATACACTCCAAATGAAAAAAAAACTTAAAATTAGTTACCTGCAAGGTAACTCTTGTAACATATATTAGAAACTAAATTTTCTTATCAAAGTGAAGCTAAATATCCTTTTATTCTGTAAACCAAACATTTTAAAAGTAGAAAATATTAAAAATATTATTTACCATGCTATAAAATAGAGTACCCGGTAGAGCGTATTAAAATAATTATTCATAGAAGGAAACTTAGCTATTTATTTTAAATTTGCTATAATAATTATGCTTTTAATTTGTGTTTAAAAATTTATATTGTCGGTAAATAAATAGTAAGTTTCCTTCTGTGAACCCCAATTATTTTAACATGTGCATTTTGGTTTTTTTTAATCTTTTAAGCACTACGATGTTCTAGTTTTCTACACAATGACTAATAACACTGGAATTTACTGCTCAAAGCCGATTCCGAATGGCTATGAACATCCATACCAAGAGTGGGATTCGAACCCGTGAAACCCAGTACCGAAGAACAGCGCTTTATCACCCGGTTCCGCGGATTATGGTACTTTATTCTATAGCATAATAGATAATAATAATAATAATTTTAATAGTAATATTTTTATATTTCTCAAAGAGTATATTTCTAACTTTATATTGTTTGTACCTAATTAATTGAAATATATAAAAAATTATCTATAAGTCAAGTGTAGATCTAATCCTTACCATGTCATTCAATGCCAATTATGAAGCAGTGGGGCCGGATTTTCAGCTTGATATAATAAAATTACGAAACCCAGTGGTTTTGGGATAGCGCTTCGTGCTCCCACGACACGGGTCTGAGGTTCGATTCCCGGGCTGGGCAAGGTTGACTTAGCCTTTCACCCCTTCAGTGTATAGACTAACTGAGAGCCAAGCATACTTGATGGTTCCGAGTAAGGTTGCTAATCTATCTAACCGGAACATATGTTTCGCAACCCGTTGCCCTTGGTCTTGGAAGCGGGGATTGGCATCGTAGGCCCTGGCCCCTTAGGAATTATTGCGTCCAGGAGTTTGGTTTATAATTGAATGTACAATCTAACATTCACTTCAAGCAGCTGTTTCTCAATGTTTCAAAATCAGAATTTTACATATCGTTATCGAAAGCAAGTTTCCCAAATTTAATATCTCAAGCTCAGAAAATTAGTGCTATGTTTGCTTCATCTGATATGTGTGAACAAGTGTTTTCTACTATGATCTTTAGGAGGTATTTTGTTGGAAGAAGACAAACAAATGAGTATTTAGCATAACTTCTCAGAATTAGCACATCGCAGTTAGAATCTGAATATAAGAAACTTTTAAAAATGCGGTCGTAGTTTCACCCATTGCATTAATATTTATATTGTATATTTTTATACAGTTTTTAAATGTTTAAATTATATTGCCCCGATATTTTTTTTCGTTTTGTTTTTTAACCCACCCCCCAAAATGTTTGATTAACAGTACCTTAAGTTAAATTCATTCTCCGTGAATGAATGAGATTTTTATGTGTTGACATGCCATAATGGACACTAGTATTTCCTGCCGAAAAACCAAATAAGCGTCAATTTGTTAGCTGCTTTTCCGAGAGATGTAGAAAAACGGGGGAACGGGGGAAATAACCTGCGGCTCAAAGAGAGGCTGTTTATCAAGGGGTTGAAAAATAGTTGGAAAGAGAGAGAGGAACTACCAGTATCGGCAACGTTGTTCCCTATAAAGTACATTAATTAACGGTACCCGCACCCCATTATTACGCTCCATTAATTTTGCTTTCCTGCGGTGATATGTTTGTGTTTTTCCAACGCTTTGTCTGCTGCCTTTTTTTCCCCTTGGGTGTTAAGGGGAATGTGTTTTGTTATTTTTTCTTTATTTTAACCTTTGTCTGAGAATGTTGGTCAGAAATTTTTGTCATTTCCTCAAAATCGAAATTGCTCATTTCGAAACTTGACAGTAAATGATATATATATTTTATCACTTCATTACTTGCGTCACATCTTTCCTATACAAGGTTTCTTATTTATATAACAGGCAGTCTATGTATGAGTGTATCAAGCTTAATTTCCATGGGTTAGTATGGAGGTATTCACCCAGTATGACCAAAGAATGTGATCAGTATTTATGTCTGCAGCAATGTCGATTCGTTTGTTCGGTGGCAATCAAGTGCATGAAAATTATCAAAACAATGAGTGAATGCTAATTAAAAAATTTTTTTTCGTGTGACTTATTTTAGCTATCATACATTATTTAATCGTCACAAAAGAAGATATTTTATTTTGGACTGATTTGTATCTGTTTAATTATTTATTGTGCAATCCCCCTTTCATACCAAATACTTTGGCATGAACGCTAAGTGAACTAAATCTGTTCAACTATATAATAACCAAATTGCAATTTTTAACACTGATTTTTTATAGTAACGTAAATATGAAATATAAATGAAACATTATGTTATTTAAGTCAATGTCTGTTAAAATCATTACCATGTGTTTTAAATTATAAAAACACTGTTTTTCAATATTACTAAGGGAATGGGAGAACTTGATGGGTTGATATGGTTTTCTTTATGTTCGAATCTATTTTTGTGAGTTACAAGTAAAAAGCCAAAAAATGGCAACTAATTTAATTATTACTATTTATTTTAATTTTCGTAAAATTGGAAGTTGGTCACAATTGTTTTACTTTACATTAAACCTTTTGTGAACCCCCAAAATGTTGCTCATACAACCCAAAATCATTTTTTATTTACCACGTACCCCTTCATGTATAAACGACCTTTGTGGTGTCTGTAGGAACTATTTTGGGAACCTATTTTCCAAGCAAATCATTTTTTTTAAGAGTCTCCAAGGTTATTATTTGTTTATTTTTATTTTAAGATCTTTAAAGAATTTAAAATTTTTAAAATTTAACATTTTAAAATTTTTAGATCTTTTCCAGTGCCATCAATCTAAGTTTGGGCCTTCCACTAGGACGAATGCCCATAAGCTTAGACCAGACCATTTTTTTTATCACTTGAGCATAATTTGAACTTTTCCGTTCATTTCAGATTACAACTATATGTTTTAATTAAAAACTACATTTAAAATTGTATATTGCTTTAAAATTTTAAGTTTTTTTTATTTTGTTTCTAAAAGTATTAAACATTAAACACATCTGTATTTTGTACATTATCTTTTTCTTAAAATTCAGAACGAGAAAACTTAATAGTGTTGAATCGTACAAATTATTTTCTCCCTCCACCCAAACTGCGCTGATTGGACTTAGTGATTAAAGAAGAGCGACATAAATTCCTTTTTAGTGAGTATTTAGTTATTCACTCTTTAACTTAAACAAGCATTTTAATATTCCGTAAAATGTGGAGAATCAAAAAGAAGTAAAAAAAATAAGGAATAAGATGCAAAATTCTACAGATAAATACAAAAAAAAATCATTAAAATAAAAAATGTTATTGATTATATTATTATGTTAATTAAAGACCACGTGCTACATAACAATAATTGACATGTGATTCGCTCAGAAGTTGATACGGTTAAGTCTATTTTTTAAATATTTTCTAATTTTTGTCAATTTAAAGGGAATAAAAAATATTCTTTATAATAATAAAAGAGTTTACTCCTTGCTTCGACAATATTATTATTGTTTATTATATAACGCTTTTTATAAAACAAAATATTTTAAAAAGTTAATGCATTAAAACACATTAATATTCTCAGTTTTCTTTTCTAAAAGTAATCGCACTTAACGAGCGATTCATTTAAACTGACATTTCATGATGTCTTCTATATCTCCACACCTTGTGATGTGGTAAAGACAGGATACAGAAATATATCAAATTCCTTCTATTGGAATAAGTAAAACGCACCCAAAAACTAAGACTAAACGAAACATATACTACTTATCGTATTCAAAGTTAATCTGACTGAGATAGTCATTTACTAGTGACTCATATGATAGTTTTTCAGTAAACAATAATATGATTCATCAGGGAATGAGTTCAACTTCGGCTCTTACGATTAAGCTTCAGTCCCATTTAAAGGTCATTAATGGCGTTCTGAAGTGTTACAAGCAAGAACAGAGGTGTGAATTTCGGTTAAGTAAAATGAGAAGCATCCTTCCAAGCTGAAGAAATGTATTGCATATATCATAAACTTTAATTGATTAAACATTTTTAATAACCGTAATAAATTGTTGAATTTAGTATGCATCAATTACAAGTACCATCCGCGCAGACAGTAAAAACCCTTTGTATGTCACAAGGTCAAACCAGCACAGTAACTGGACGATGGTCGAATGGTTAGGACTCTTTGAGAACAAAAGTTTTTGGATTCGAACTGGAGCGTAATTTGAAAGGGGCAAGGGGGTCAAATGTCCCCCGACCCCCCAAAAAATGTTAGAGAATGTCAAATATGCTGTCTTGCCCCTCCAATTTTATAAGGTTTTATTTATATTTTATAGTTTTCATTCGACTTTTGCCCCCTCAGTTGAAACGCCCAAATTACGCTCTTGGAAACATACCGTTAAAGGGGATGTTCTTATGATTAAAGTAGAATTTTATCTTGGTAAAATTTGCATAAAAAGATCAATACTTCTGTTTCATTGAATTGTGAAATATTACTTATATATACTTATTATTAAGAATTCTTATTCTTATTGATAATTACGTATTAATAAGAATCAAAGGGAGTGTGTTAATATGTAACACCTTGTAGTAAATATATTTATTACCACAACAGACAATTCGGTTGTTTCTAATAACTATTTTAAACAATTTTTAAAACAAAATTGGAGTAAATTGGAAACTAAAATGGATTCTAAATCTCGTTTAAGGATCCGATTTTATTCTAAAACGAACATAACTTGTCATTTTATAATGATGAATCATTTCATGATAAATCGAAATACTATTACAGTGACTACTTTTTCGGTTTAAAAGGTATTATATCCACTTTACAAAATATACTCAGGATAGAGATGACATTTCATAAATATAAAAGAATGATTAATCGAACACTGAATGTTAAATCCAATTATTAAACGTCGGTTTTAAAAATTCTTTCATTTTCCAGTATAATATCATGATTAACGAAATTTTAGTATATAGTGTCATTTGAAAACTGTAGCTCGAGTTAATTTATCTCAATGAAAATACGATAGTAGTGATTGCTATGGCACACGAAATACTTTAAATGGTTCTTCAGTTTGAGAATTTTCAGTTGAATATTACATACTGTCTAATTAAGATGGGCAAAAAGAATTTTTTGATTTTTCATGAACAATTTTTATAAGGTTCATAAATGATACTTGAAGCATTTTTCCCGCATGCTTCTTTAAAAAAGTTTTTTAAATGTGGTTTCAATAGGATGCAGGCTTGAACCTGTGATTGTGGACGATTACGGTATTCGAATCGATAATATCAGTCTTCGTAATCAAAATCCCCATTATGCAATCGATTTTCTACAAGTAGGGCGAAATCTAAATCTTCGGCTCGACTCTAGAGTTTCGTAGGTGACCTAAAGGCCAGAACGGCAGTGTCGAGTGTCATCCTCATTCATTCATTTCCAACTTGGCACTGTCGCGCTGTAATCGGACGCCCCTGCGACGTCACAATTTTGTTGCATTTCATTCGGGTCTGTTTTTTCACCTTTCGAGGCTTCCGAGCATTAGTTTTCTTTTCCTCTTTCAGCAGCGCGTCCTTCTTTTTGTATTTCGTTGTGCTGCTTCAGCAAGCAAAGGAAGATTCCGACAAGCACAGGTCAGGCTCGTCAAGATTTAAGAGGCACCTTGTGGATTTACATCTATGTTCACGAAAAACTTTGAGCGTTCGGCATTCACATCGCAATAAGGGTGTAGACAAATATATTTTAGACAAGATTATGTCGGTTTGGTGCTTCGTTTAACACTTACGAAAATGCTATTTTAATGCTAGGTAACGAAAATACTTGTGTGCAAAAATTCTAATGTTTATTCAGTTTTCATTCGTAGCTGTTTTTTTACCTTTCGATATTTCTGAGCATGAGCTTTCTTTTACTTTTTGAGCGTGTCCTTTTTTTTTTTAAATTTCGTATTTGCTGCTTCAGCAAGCAAACGGAGATTCTGACAGCGACTCGAATCACAGGTCAGACCCGTCAAGATTTAAGAGGCACTTTGTGGGTTTATATCTATGTTCACGTTACACTTTGCGCGCTGGGCGTTCAAAGTGCAATAAAGGTGTAGACGGAGATATTTTTCAAGATTATGTCTGCCTGGTGCTTTGTATTAAGATATTTTACGACCTTTTGCACTTACGAAAATGCTACAGTAAAGATATGTGTGTAATGTTAATAGATGTTTACTCTATTTATTTATTTCTTTTTCTTTTCTTTTTTTTTACAATTACTGTTAATGTGGTGAAACACGTAAAGCATAATCCATTAACTCAGGATATTCAGCACTTGAAAAGAAAGTGTCTAATTTACTGCTCTCTATATATACTGAAATGACCTATTTGTAATGAGTACGATTTAAGCATTTGAATGTAGCCAACGGAGAAGTTTTCCGAGAACTATATATCACGCGTTTCTTTTGTGTAAAACCAGTTTATAATGGAATTTACATTTGAAAATATCCATTTCGTTACCAAAATAAGGAAAATAAATTGGAGTTCCTTAAATTATTTTTCCCTTTTAATAGTTCTGTAGAAAAAAATTAAGAAACTTTAGCTTCCAAAGCTTTTGTTTTCTTAGAATTATTTTAAGAAGCATTTTTTTTCTTGCATTACACCTGCCTATTTTGTGGTTGTTTATATACATACTTCAACAATATTAAGAAGGTGTATTCTAAATAGCTGTATTAATTATTACACTTTTCTGACGTGTTCCAGACCGGGCGTTGAAAATTCTATTATACTAAATATTGACTGACTTACAAATTCAGTAGAAAGACAGTTTAACCAGTGTAACTTGAAACCTGTATATCTGGAATTTCTTTCTTTCTTTTTGTTTTTTAATTTAAATTTCCCTGCACTCTGAATAAATTTCTCTTATCTCTTCTACTCTCCTATTTATCTCGAATATTTTTTTTGCAAAACCTCTATATCTCGAAATCCAAACTTCAACATTGACGCTTTTAAAATGAGGTCATTATTTACAGTTGAACTTATGGAAGAACAATTTAATTCAAGCTGATTTTGGAGAGAAGACAAAAATTTAAAAGAAGGGAAAGAAATGTATGACATCAACTCCACGGTAAATATTGGATGGCAGTAAATGTTTCAATTAGACGTACCTTTCGAGTTTATAATTAAAAGGACAAATCGTTTGCTACCTCTGAAGTTCTAATAAACGAAGTAATAATCAAAGAAGTATGGGTTTATTCTTATAATGAGGTTTATGAAAAAGAGGTGGATACAGAAACTCTAAAAGTCAGTGCAAAAGTTATGAAGAAGGCAATTAAGATACTCAAGAAATTTTCTGAAATTGCAGGATGGCGTTGGATAGGATAGTTTCCCCGACATTGCCAAAATAAGAAGAAAGATCAGATGAAAAATGTTAGACAACAAGCTATATCAACAGACTTTTTCATTGTGGAATATAACTGTATTCCCCATTACGATTATTGCACCACAGCATTCTATTTACAAAATACTTGGAGATATGCTAGAAAAAATTCGCTTTTCTCCATAGAATTATCACATAAAATTTCAAAACCTTTGTAACTCGAATTTTTTTTTCCATTCCCCCGAAATTTGAGATAAACCTGTTAAACTGTATGACTTTTCAAGGTACCGTTGGAGTTGTAAATTTATGAAGTTAAATTCGATTCTTGCAGTTGAATTTTGCTCGTGACGTATTCAGTCGAATTTTACAAATCATGTATCGTCCTAGGTTACCTGGAATCGGACACGAAGGGTCAGAGGGCGGACTAAGAGAGCTCAAACCTCCCTCCTCGGGAGTTAATGTTTTTCTGTGTCTTTTTATATTATCTGAACACACAGTTTCCAGAATACAACGTAATAAAAATATAATAGCGGTTTTTAAATTTTTAAAGCTTATTTTTTAAAAGTGGTAATAACCAATTGCCTAATCAGCTATACGAATCTGATCTTCTTTAATTACGTTAATTTTTTGCTAGTACAATTAAAGAAGAAATCTAACCAATGTCTTAATTATAGTGTCAGTAATGGTTCGAATCAGTGTTTTTCGCTGAATACATTTTAGGCAACCGCAAATTGTGACTGAAGATAGAAATCTGAAGTAAAGATTTTAAAAGATATTTACTGGAATGATCTACAGGTATAGGACAAAGTAATAGGAATACCTGTGAAAAAAAATGAAAATTTTTAATTAGTAAGGGGTTTGACCGCCTTTGGCCTGAATGACAGTTTGGTTTCGATGTGAGATTAATAAATAAAGGTTTTGAACAAAGTTCATCGGAATTCGCACCCATTCCTCGTGCAGGGCCATCTCGAGTCCAGATAGTGTGAGTGGAGGAGAAAACCGAGCACTGACTTTGTTGTCTAAATAAACCCCACAAGGGTTCAATGATATTGAGATCAGTTGACTGAAGAC
>CM063502.1:152426448-152633948 GCA_032207245.1 Pardosa pseudoannulata
TACTGCGCTTTTCCACATTTATTTTTCTATTTGTTTGATCATCAATTAGTCCAAATAGAATCAATTATTTTTTACAGCATTCCTCCTTTCCGGATTCTACTCTTTCCCGCATCTATCGCCGATGATTTCGATCCCGTTGTTTTGTTATCCTGTAAGTATAATTTGTATGGAATTTAGAACTGGAAAAATGACTGGAAAAAAAGTTTCGAGGTTGTGTAGACGGCGAAAGGCTTTGAGGCTTATCGGGGGCTTTGATAGGCTACTACACGGTTAGTAATGTAACATTTAGTGGTGACAAAAGTGAAGGACTTATGCAGTGAGCAAAAGCAAGATTAAAAGAAATGAGAGGAGGAAGACCTTAATAAACTTGAATAAGTACTGAGTTCTGAAGTCCACGAAGTTTAGTCAAAATCAAATCATTTACGTACGCGAACAGTGTACATGCGCATTTGCGAAAAGCAGGTTTCAATTACAAATTATTTTTTTAAATGTTAAATATCATTCCAAATATAGATTATATTTTATAAAATATTAAGTACTCCAAATTAGTGTTATAAATAACTATTTTATTAATAGTCAACCATTTAACCGAATATCTACATTGATTTCCTGAATCCATAACTTTCCATTTCAGTCCTCATAAAAATGATGGATCAATATTTCACTATGGTATATAAGATTTTTTACTTGTTTTATCCATTGCCTTTTCTACTGCTGCGAGTGGGTGGCAAGATCTTTGTAATTTAAGCTTTTAAAGAGATCGTGGTTTGGGAAACGCTATCGCGTTTCAGTTGCATGTCATTGATCCAGACGCACAGAAAAGTTTCTATTTCTTCCATAATTTTATTTCTGCAAGATGAACTGATCGATACTCTTTAAGACGCATACCCTTTATTCTAAAAATACGATTTCTTTAATGATTATATCCAATTTGTGTAAGTTATATTATTTCTACAAACTAACTTGCCTAATTTTTATCCCGTATATTTCAACAATATATTTTTAATGTCTATCCTGATTTACTATTATTTCTTTGTATTGTTTGCTACTGATTATTGTTTATTATAATCGTTTGTTTCCTTCGGTCCCTTGTTGAAAATCGATTTTTCTCACAGAGTATTCTGAAAAAATAAATCATAACTGAAATCTTTACCAAGTGTAACATGAATAAATATTATATACTGAGCAATTCGTGAGTTCAGGTACAGCGTTCTTCATTAATATAATATTTTAGCGAAAATACGGTTATTTGAAGTAGAAACAGAAAGAAAGCCGAGCAGATATGGTACTGTCTTTTCTATAAAGATCAATGGGTTAAAATTCTACTCCTGGCAAGGATTTCCATAACCATCACGAAACGGCTCGAAGCACTAGGTTACAGTCAGTCGATCAAATAACAGTCTCTTTTACAACAAACACATAATATGAATTATTTTATAGCTTCACGAAAATAGTATATAATAACTATTTTTTATCATTCTTATTCTAAATGCACTGAACCAGTTACTCCAAACTTTCACTGAATTGGTGTCATTTGCTCATAAAGGGGAAAATTTTTCCCATGTATGTATTGAAGGAAGGGGAGGAGAGGGGGGGGGGGTCGACGGGAATTACTGATAACGTACTTTCGTAGTGAATCGGACAAATTGGTTTAATAGTAATTTTTGTAAGTATAACTAGCTAAAATATAAAGGTAAAATATTAGTTATTTTTAAAAAGCAATAAATATTGGTTGTTTAAAATGCAGCTTTTTAAAAATATTAATGAACATACTTTTTACTCATAATATGGTCATTTTTATGATGCTTTTTAAACCTAACACAAAACTAAACACAAAACTTAGTTGATATCGTAATTATTCATGAAAATATTTAAAGAAAACAGTGTTAATCAAAATAGCATTAATTTTTCGTGTACAAAATGTCTATAATATTTCCTTTAAATACGAAACCGACAGATTATACCTATCATAATATATTCATTTTAACTACATTTTATTTTATAAGCTGTAAGGTATATAAGCAACAAATTTCACATTTATATGACAGGTAAAAATTAACATAAAACGTTAAAAAAAAAGGGCGGCAAGATTTTTTTTTTTTTGAAAAAATGCTTAACGTTATCAGATATAACGGATAATCAGCATTTTCGCCGACTTTTACTGTTAAGGAACGAACAAAGACCCCAATGTAGTCAGCAGAGCAACAGGTGAAAATTGTCCTCTGACCCAGTAAAGAAAAAGGATTTTCTTCGGACAAATTCTATACAACTGCTGAAACCTACCTATCATGAATACTTGTAGCATTTTAGGTGTAATTTCATGACGGACATTTTTAAAACAGCGAATAACAATTTTTAACAACAGTTACTGAACAAAGGCGTAAAAATAAGGACAGCTAAAAAAATTAAAAGAACAAAATTTGGTACGTGGATATTACTACTGAAATGTACTTGAATATATATATATATATATATATATATATATATATATATATATATATATATATATATATATATATATATATATATATGACACGTACCGAGTGATTAAGGCATGGAAGACACATTTTATTTCGTATATAAAAACTTCTTTATTGTAAACCTTCTGCCCACGGCTATGCCATTTAGATACCCTTTGTTCACATTTTGGGACGACAAGCGTGGAGGATGTTATTAGCCCAATTTAACGATCAGAAGTGTCTTTTTGGAGTTGCTACCTAAACAAATTCCTATTGTCTACTTCCGCGTCAGATTCTTTACCCTGTTTAGATCCGCTCGAAGGTGTGTCTTTCTCCTATTACACTACCGTTAAAGAGTTCCAACTATTTTTAATTATAACTTCCTTAATTCTTAACCCTTATTTTTAAACCTGACTCACACACACACACACACACACACACACACACCCACCCACACACACACATATATATATATATATATATATATATATATATATATATATATAATATTTTAAACATATACAAACTATCCAATTCAATTTATTAAGTTTCCATGGTCATTTCGTTTTTCAGAAGTTTTTGTGTTAAATTAAGAAGTATTTCATTAGGTAAATTTATCATGTATGATGAGCTCTCTTCTACGACGGGAATTAATAAACATAACATTTACTGTGTTACATATACTATATTTATTATATCTGGAAGATTAGTAGACTTATCAAAGTGTCAGGGGAACACTTTTAGGGACAGTTTTCCTTACAGAGATCTCCGATCCACAGCTGTATTGGAAGACCATTTTTATATTAACAATAATAGCAGGTATTCCAAAGTAAAATGACTAGTCAGCATAAAAGGATGGACACCTATCTAATTGAATACAGTGTTTTGATAAATAATTATATACATTAAGGCTTGTTGAAAAAAAAAATCTTCTTTTGACTCTCATTCTCTAATAGATTTTACAATTTCATGTAAAAGTCAAATGTTCAATAAGATGAAAGCAACAATTTTGGAGTGAAATTTGGCGTCGCGCAAACGGGACAATTTTCAGTGACATCTGCTGTCGTGAAAACAAGATCCGCTCAAATGATACGACCCCACTTTCATTTCGGAATAATAACATACCACTCGTTCCCTCCTCCAAAAAGATAACCCACGCCAGAAAAAATTCTTAATACCCGAATACTTTAAAGGAAAAATATTATTTTTTTCTTAGACCTTACCCGTGCCGAGTTTTACTTTTATTATTGAAACTTCCTGCATTGTTATATAATAATGAGTCTTACTTCTTATGAATCGTTTATTCGATAACAGAGTGAAGCTAATCATTTAAGTCGAATCGTTTACCATACCTCGGAAACGATGAACACAGGTGGGTAGAAATAAATGTGCGGTTGCTTATAGGGAAACTTATTGGTATTATTTTTTACTTCATGAAATAATTCTTGAGAAAAAAAAGGTAAAATCAGGAGGGGTTAAAATGACGTGTCTCCGAGAAAAAAAGAGTGAATGGGATGCAAAAAAAGAAACGCCCGTCTTCCCGTTGTTGAATGAGCAGCCGAGCATGAAGTATAATTGTGTAGATGGAATCACGTTATTTGCAGACATGGTTTTATTATGACGCACCATATTCAAGTCTAATATAAGGTTTCCACAATTATTGATATAGGGGTTTTCTCACTTCAGTTTAAGCCCTTTACGTGAGTTCCGGGCCGTGATTGCCCCGAAATGAGAGGGTGTCTTCAGAGTTCTTTAATAAGATGGTTTACACACTCTAAATTAGGTCTTTTGCGTCATTTCCAGGCTGTGTTTAGTCACAAAAGAGAGGGATTTGTCCCCTTAAACTTTTAACTAGGACAAATTGCTAGCTAGGATTTCTAGAAAGCAAAATTATAAGAATTTATAGATATGGGTTTCGGATTTTCACGAAAATAACCCAGTTTCGTGGCTTTGTTAAAGTAGGACCTTGACCCTGTTTTTCCCCTTTGCAGGGAGATCTTATGGTCTTTTGCGAATGCAAAGACCGCAGTAAGAATTCTCATTTATAGACAAGTCCTTTTATAAAATTTTAATAGCTTGATTGTTCCTCCATGCATAATGGAGTTAAATTCTACAGAAGTGTTGCGTTAAAGATATACTTTGTAACATAATCAATTATTTATTCATTTTTTTTAGTTTTTTTTTATTCCAACGATTTCAGCATTTTTAATCGAAAGGATTCGGTAAGAGTTGTAATATAATCGGGATGCAAAGTATTGGGACAAATGAGAAAATGTAGAAAGCTGTTGTGGACAAAGTAGGAAGCCTAAGTGAAACACATTTCAGAAATATTTTCCTTCTCTACTTTATTTTTCTAGTATTAACAGGAACATGATATAGATCTTGTAATTAAGGAAAAAAAACAGGTAAGAAGGGGAAGATTTTCGCCATCAATTTATTTTTTAGGACAAGACAAAAGAAAATAAATTAAGGCAACAGAATCAGGCCATTTTATTGAGAGTGGTTAATAATTCCCCTCCTAAATAACACTATTATGATGAGAGAAAATTGATCAGTGACAAATCTACTTCTTTGAGAAGAGATTATCTTAGAAATACATTGTTTGTTTATAAAATGCATACAAGTGAACAATCGCTCTCTGGCAAATCTTAAAGTGGTATGTACTTTAAATCCTAATAGCAAAATTTTCTTCATCTTTATTTTTTAAAGTATTTCTTTCATTTCATAAAAGAATGGAGAATTTTTTATCCCAATTGAAAAAAATTCAGAGATAAAATTCTAAAGATAATATTTATTTCAGGGATTTTAACTGACAAACGTCTATTTAGACAGTTTTGTTTCATTAGTTCGATATCAAATCAAATATGAGGAACATCAAACTTTTGTTAAACGTCAAAGTAGTTTAAATTTGAATTTAAAAAATGGCTTTAATTCACAAAGTTTTCCATCTCAATTCTTTTTTTCTGGGGGATTTTTTCTTTAACTTTACTCAAGGTAGTATTTTTAAAGGAAATTCTGTTTTCTCTAGACCGTCCCACCCTCGTAATCAACTTGATCTTGAGTTTCCCGAGTCGACTCAACTTTCCTTTTGTAGAAAAAAAAATTAAACAAATTATCAGTAACCAAAATTTAGTAGTTTATTACTTTTGAAAAAAAAGAAAAAGAACAACTTTAGAATATTAATCCTAGTTACAATACCATTAATTGTAATTATCGAAATCATTAGATTACTTCATGTGTCAGAGAACAATAAAATAACGTATGAAAGAAATGACTAAACTTTTTTTTATTCATCTTCAATCCTTCTATGCTTTCCTACAAGGTATCTACTTCTTTTGTTCATAACTGTTGTCAAAGACAAATTATAAGCTTCTAGTAAAACGCATCAGCGAGCAGTTAAATCCTACCTATTAGTCAAACAGGCAAGTCCGGCATGAGGTCTTTACACAAATGTTACCATTTTGTGGATATATTTTAACACATTTGCCTTATTACAGGATTTTATTTTATTATTAATATGCAAGTGAGGATTAAAGATTTAACTGAAGAGGAAATTAATCTAGTTTAACCCTTTATTTGTAACGACTACTTAGAAGCAACAAGTGTCTTCATTGACCCTTACGGGACTTTTCCCGATTTAGGAATTAAAGGGCTAATTGAACTGTTCAAGTTTTTCTTTGCTGAATATGTCTCAAATTTTTAACGCTTGCCTGTTCTGTACAATATATATAATATGCATAATGCTTTATACGCTAGTACATAACGTGTGATACACAATGAACTATATTTTAAGAGGAAAACAGTTTGGTATAGCACCTTAAATTTAGTTATATTTTTCAGTTACCCGAATGAAATTTAAAGTTTTATATCTAATGTACACAATTATTCTCTCATATGTGGTGGCAGCTAAAGAGTTGATTACCAAATGATGAAAAGTTGTCCCATAAGAGCCAATGAAAACTCGTGTTCTGAGTTACCCAGCCAAATATGTTCTTAACTCTAGCTTGATTCAGAACATGTCACATAAAATATTACAATTTCTAATGTGTCACAAATCAATAATTTTACATTAATTCGTAAAACCTGGATAATAATCTAGTTGGAAGATGTCTTGTAACTAAACAGGGATTTCAGGGCTACACTGATTGAAAACTTATCATTTTACTTTCCTTTAAAATTTCAGGTCCTTTCAAAGAATACTGTAATATCATGCATGCTATTGGTGCAATGGAATGGGGATTCATTGAAAAAAATCTGAATTCAGTAAGGGCGTCGAAAATTGAAAAAGTTTGAGAACATTATTTCTAAAATGTATTTAAGAACTGTTATAACATATTAATGTTACATAAACCAAAAGTCAACTGTTAGTTTGTATATTGTTCTGCCAGCTAACAGTTTATACGTATTTTAACCAAATGTAACTAGAAAATTAATTAATAAACGGGTATTATATTTACTCTCCAAGCTATACAACCCATAGTTTTATAAAAATTTTAATGTTTCCAGCAAGGACTATTCTGTACGTAATTTTTTGTTTTGTTTAAAATGGATTATTTTATACTGTAAGCTAAATACTTTTTATAGATTATTACTTAAACACCTTAGATTAGTCCTTAGATATCCAACATACAATTCTTTTGTCCACATGATTTTTTCTTGATAACTTATTTTTTTTAATCTTTTAAGTATTTTAATGCCTTAAATCAGTTGTGTTGTGTAAATTAATTTCATCAAAAGCTATTCATGTACAAATATTGAAAAATATTTGTTTTATAGATTTGAAGCTTAAAGATGCATATTATTTGATTTCATGATTCGCGTCTGAAATAACTCGTATGTGATGTGTAATACCATGTCACCTTTCAATGAAACTCTTTGGATATGTTTGTATAAAAACAGGTGTTGATATTAAACATGTTTCTCGGAAGACTGTGTTCATTGCTTTTAGCCATGTAGCGTGAAAGTGAATTAGTGTCAATAGGTGTAGAATTGTATTACCCGTTGTGCTTTTCTTTTACCATTAAAATTTCTATCATATTAATTGTTTAAATATGACAGGTACGCCATTGATATACTAGTAAAGTCATTTGTAATGGCAAGACTTGAGATTTAACACAAAAGTAAAATTCTCATTTCACAATTATTTCTGCTCAACTGTGGATCAATTTTATACGCAATTTTATAAGTAAGGACGTTATTTTCTGGCATTCAAAGCTAATAAATATGTACATTTAAGAAATGCTCAATGGAAATTAGCTGTACATTATAATGAACAGGCTGTAGACAAATAAAGTTTGGAAGGTCTTGGTAAAAACACAAATTTTCTTAATTGTACGAGAGGTTTCTAAAACATTAAATTAATCACAATATTGGTAGACTTAGAAAATTCTAATGGTCTCATCATCAATATTAGCCCCGAAGCAGAATGTGCCAGAAAGTGATATGCACGTCGCAGAACAACTGGCTCCGCTGCAGAACAATCGCATCTCGTGGAAAAACTTTTTTCCTTACTATATATATATATATATATATATATATATATATATATTATATATATATATATATATATATATATATATATATATATGTGTGTGTGTGTGTGTGTGTAATATTAAAATTCCTTATTTACGTATTTTAATATTAATTTAATAACTTTTGTACATAAAGTGAGTTCGGGGTTTGCGCGGTAATTCTGATTTTTCCTTCCAGACACGCTATAGACTTAATTCAACCTCTGTCTGTACTACTTTAGCGCGTTCTCTTTAAACATGGGTATTTTGTATCACGTGATCAATTGTGTTTAGGGATTATTCGTAGTCTTTTTACCTTAGGAATCCCTACTTGAAAAGTGTATGTGCGGGAACACATGGTCTGTGTGCAGGAAGTTGTAAAGCTGTTTGCCTGTTGTACGGATTTCATGTTTCTTAACCGAAATAAACTGTGTTGTGATTTTGAATTAGTCTCGCCCATATTACATTATATATATATATATACATATATATATATATATATATATATATATATATATATATATATATATATATATATATATATATATATATGGTTATATATATATATATATATATGGTTTTCCGTAAGTAGGAAAGAATCGCAGAAGGGGGGGGGATACAATTTGAAGCGGCAGTTCCAAGCTTTATAAGAACGGTGAGAAAAAACGATGACAAAATATTTTTAAAGGAAACTACAAATTTTAAAGTACTAAGGTTTACTTGGAATTTCCGTTGTCTTGCCAAATTTGCAGGCAATAACTCTTTGGGAGAATTGTCATTTCTTCGTCTTCCCTACCTTACAAGTGTGACAGATAGCTCGCGATCCGCCTATCCTAAAAACTTCCCTTGCATTAATGTTTGGGCCAAATTATCAGTCCCATTTTTATCATCGTAGTGATATCTCAAAATATCTTACATCAAAAGTAATTGACAGGACAGTAAATTCTATGTTAATGCCTTGGTTCTAATACAAATATTTTTCTACATTTCAGGTAGCGCTGTTTTATTAAATATTTTTAGGTATACATATTGGTAAAGTTGAAAATGTACCACAATAGGAATAATATTTTGGGAGAGTAAATATATGATAAAATAAGTATATCTCCTGCAGAACATTTTTGATTATCTGAAAGCCTGTTGCAGGACATTGAAAAGTATTCTGCTGTGGGGAGTATTAGAATGAATAAATAATATTTACTACACACCTACTGGGATCGAAAATGGAATCTAAGTTTTCTGAATTTATTGAATGTACTGGCGAGAACATTATGCATACATTTCCAAACATTCTAGAAAAAATGGCAATTTTTTTTCCTGATTTGGTTTTGGTGCTGAGGCTTATTGTTTAGTTACCCGAGGAATAATGAGACTGGAACTATTGCTTATAACCGACTCCGAATGGTTATGAACATCTCTGCCAGCAGTGGGATTCGAGCGCTCGAACTCAGGTACCAAGAGTAGCACCCTACTCATTCCCCCCTAAAAAAGGACGAAAGACAAGTATAAGTAACATAAAACTAAGATTTTTGTAAGTTACCGGAGTTTATTGAAAACATAGTTCTAAAAAGTTTTTAAAGTAGAACTATCATTTTAAGAAAGGTAATGAACCTTCAAACAATACGAATCTATCTTTATGCTCATAACTTGCGGCATACTCCTTTTTTTTTCTTTTTTTTTATTATTATTCATAAATGAATATTTGAATTGTACTGAAGCATTGACAATAATAATGGTGCACCATGTGACAAATGAAATTACAAAAATACAGATTATTAGAAACTATTACACCTGACTGATCCATTAATGTTCAGACAATTTAAAGTATTATAACAGAACTATAATTTTTACTAAATTGTGCAGACCTTGAAAATTTTAAGAAAAACTGATTATTTTAAATGCAGCTAACAGGTACTATAATAGGAATTACTTAAAATGCCTAGCACGATCAAATATAGTTATTGATGATGTGTCATGTAATAATTTTAAGATAAGAAATTTCCTTCAGCAGTAGGAGTCAGATATTCAGAATATTTGTTTGATATCCAGAAATAACATTATGAAAGAATATCATAAAAAGGAATGCTACCGATAATTGCTTAATTATAATCTATAAAAAGCTAAAACTAGTTCAAAATCGATATTAAATAACTAGAACACTTTTTGTAGTTTAGATTCCTTTAAGCACCTGTCAATAAATTTGGAAAAAGAATTGATAGAAATATCCCCTAATAAAATTCTGTAACGAAATCGCCCTATTAATAAATCGTCATGAGACAATACACAAGTAAATCCAAACAACTAAACAACTCCCTGATAGTCAGTTTCCTGTAGTGCAACATTTATATGCATGAGACGGAAGAGGGTTGTTATTACTGGATGGCGAAAGGAGGAGCTGGACTTCCGGTTCACGATATGTTCCAGTAAAAGATGGGACAAGTTTTATGAGTTTTTCTAGACAATCTACCACCCCCCCTCCCCCCGAAAAATTCTGTTGTGCCCCGAGGCACCTAGCCGTATCAAGCGTAGGTGCAGGTGAAAGCGGTTAATAGCTTCCCTTTCCGGTTGTATTTGTGACAGCAGCTGTTGTGGAAATTATTTACAGGACAACGCAGTTACAGTAAGTTCGAATGTCGCACTTTTATTATCACTTAATGTATCAAATATATTTTAGATCATGAAGGTTATTTTTCTTTTCAAGTTAATAAAAAATTCTGTGTAGTTACTGGACGTTTAAGGATTTGTCAAATTTTCTTCCTACCTAGAAGGAAATTTTATCACTAGGTAAACCCTAAGTTTTAATTTTTAGATCTCATCTTACATAGCAAACTATTTATTTCATCTTCTATTTCTCTTCTCGAATAACACTAGAGTTAAAAAAATTGCTTCTATTTCTTTCATTTTTTATGTGCTTGTGTAGAGTTTTTTACTTGACCTTGTTTTTTTTTCCTTTTGGTGTCCATGTGAAATTTGATAAGGAGTTTACAAAAATTTAGACCGGAAATATATTTATCAAACTCTATAAAAACCTAAGTCAATTACCTAAAAATCTTCATCGAGTAAGATGAAGATTTTTAGGTAAGATCCTTTTATATTATGTATTAATCTTTTAAACCTGTATTTAATAATTTGTAACAGTAAATGTATTAGTTTCAAAATCTGTTTATTCTGTTAATAATAAAAAAATTAATTTCACCAGAGTATACATTTTCTTGTATGAAAACGTAAAAATGTTTGACTCCCAGAGCAGATTTCGGTAAGCATGGAATGCCATAATTTATCTACTTTAAAATTCAGACTTTCTAAATAAAAGCATTTTGAAATTTTCATGTACATTAGAGGAAAAGGGAAAATTGATCAGTGTTTAGATGACTTTTTCCTACTATTTTTTTTTTTAATTTCTTTAAGAGGGAAGTGATAGTATTTCCTTATTATTATATATTCTTCCTTTTACGTTACTAAAAATTTCAAAACATTTTAACTTTCATACTGAACATTTCAATTCACTCTCAAAATAGAACTCAATTTAAGTCCGAAATTATTCCTATATTTTGGTGTTAAAAAACAGTAGACCGTAATGCTTCAAACGAAATAAAACTCCTATCTTTATTAAAGAAGTGAAATATTGTAAATTTTCCATGCATTATTATATGTATACTTTAATAAATTGGACGAAATACTTAGTTAAATAGTCTGTAATCAAAAATATGTAAAAAGAAATATTGACGGAACCAAATTTTCTTGGATGGAACTTATCTATTACATAAAATAAACTAGAACATAAAATAAACTTTAACCTATATATCTATATAATTTGAAATATGTATAATAATAAATAAGTATTAATATATAAATAAGTATTTAGCAAACATATGTTTGAGTATTTTCTAACGATAACTTTAGATTTTCAAATTTACATTTGAGGTTATAACTTGTCTAAAATTTATAGTTTGGAGTAAATTATCTGTAATTTGAATGACATCTGGGTGGATATACATGTACAATCTCGTTTTGTTTAAATATGAACTTTAAAATGCAATCAAAAGTGGTTTCTCCCTTCTCCACACACATGCGCGCTCCGCAGGAAAGGCAAAGGCCTTGAAAAAAAGGTTTTGAAAGAGTAGGTCAGTTAATGAAACATCCGCTCTGTTCCAGGTCAGTTCATCAAGAGGAAAGTTTGTATCACAATTCACTTCACGGGCTAAAATGGATTTTCGCAACTCTCAGTAAAAGATATCAGTCCAGAGAAAAGGAATGGGCCAGTGTTGTTTTATTTTTTTATTTCTATTTTGTTTTTAGAGTGCTTGGGAACAATTTTACTAGATCCTTTGTTATCGGAATTCGTTTCGCGTGAGAAAGGTTTGAAAAAAAAAGGTAATAGCGATAAAATTCATTTCACATCATACAGCTCACACCCAAATGTTCTTACAGAGTTCTGATATGATAGCAAATCAAAACTATACTTCATTCTTTGTAGATAAATCTGTTTCAGGAAAAGTATAAGGCTGTCAAAGAATAGACAAATGTTTCAGAATTAGTTTTTCCTTTAAAAACTGAATTAGTTCATGACATACAATAAGAATTTGGTGAAACCAAAAACATACAATCTAGTAATTCATTTGGTCTAAGTTACTGTACTATTAATTTTCAGCGAAAACATTTTCTACAAACATTATCATAAGTATTGAAAAATAGCAAAAACTGTGCCGTACGCAGAATTTTATTTTATTGAACATTTCTTCCTATTAGCATCAAAAGCTGAACTGGTAAGCCACTCTCTTAATGAACGGGAATCCACAGGTTCGAATACCGCTCGTATAAAATTTATTAGGCATCTCGCAATTAATTGAATCAAAAAAGAATACCATAGAACTCCAAATTAAACTAAATCAAACCTATTAGCATCTTTGTAATTTCAGTTAATTAGAATAACGGTTAAGTGTATTATAATGACAACATAATTAATCAAATTTTTTTAACATTTGGAAACAATACATAAATGCGATATGAAAGAGCATATTACTAAAATTTAGGAACGTATTCTAAACAATTGATTGTACACTGTCTCTACTACATTTACAGAGCTTTATTTATGCCTATATTCATGAACATTTACAAACCTCAGCAAACTGTTATGCAGAATCAGAAACTTGAACCCTTCAGCTCGCGCCTCAAGATCTGCAACGCTAACATATGCTTCTGTCAATGGTATCATAATTTTGAAGCAAACCACTAGTTAAAATATCTCATGTTATGGCAAAAAAATTATATTATGCTTTATGTCTGGTGAATTTTACATAAATAGCGTAGAGCTAGCTTTAACTGCGCAATCCCTGCTATATCCCGGATTACGTTAATCCCGAAAATATCGAAACCATTTTCTTCGTTTCCTTCATAATGGCACAAGTAACGGTAACAAAAACAAAGTTTATTTTAAGTACTCAGGAGTCCTACATTTATTTTACTTAATTTTCTAATGCTATTACATGTATTATACCCTACCTAATGATAAGAATTTCCCATCACTCTACTTGCAAGTGAAATAATCAAGGACAGCATCGAAGCATCACACAGCATTTATATTGAGAACGCCTATAATTCCTTTGCGAGACACGCTATGATTCCGTACGTATACGTATTCCGTACACGTATACATGTACTACTATTCTCCCCCTTCTTCTCTTTATATCCTGTCCTTCTTAACTCTCTTTTACATTTATAGTTCCCGTTTTCTCTAACGCTGTTTAGAGTAAAATCTAATTCTTCTAATTTTTATTCATAAACAGCTTTTGGTCTCATGCCATAATGGAATGTAAGAAATCTTGGAAAGATTTTAAGCCATACCTCCTTACAATATTTTTCTAAGAAATATTTTAATTTAAAGTAGATTTTTAATATTAAATGCTAAAAGCAACTATTGAATTACCTTTGATTTATTATCAAATTTTATTCATGCATTTCTTGCATTAACTTTTTCAGAGATGTAAAATAAGTAATTTTCCCGTGCACTAAAATATTGAAATAATATTAATAGCAATAGATTGGATATTTTTGGTTAACAAAGCCGGTAGGTGTTCAGAATTTCCTAAAATTTTTAAGTAAAATAAGTATAGTCGGGTCAAACTAACCCGATGAATTTGATGACGGGTTACCCTTTTACTTCTATTGGGTGGTCTCACAGACTGCACGACTTTTATTTATACCCCATAAAATCGCAAAGAAACCTTATGCTTTCCAGTACCATTCTGCAGTGGTCAAGGTCACTCATCAAGTTCCACGTCTAAAGCGATCTTTTAAACCTATAATTTTAAGATTTGGGATCTTTGCAGACCACTCCACAGCAGTTGCGGGTTTGAGAGTTGAAGAAAACATGAGCTTCCAGTATTTTCGCTCTGTAACTATTCATACTAATCATTTCATGAGATTTCAAATACAAATAAATGATATCTTATGCTAATAATAGTTAAGCAATTGAAAGCGTTTCATATGAGCTTAAGCAGGATCTATTTGCTTAGAGAGACTGGCATTTAAAAGAAATATGAGAACAGTCGTTAATGACACTATAATAATTTTTACCAGCCCGTAGCAAAACTGGGTCCCTGAAAGTTCTACCTAAGATGCCCTGCTAGGAAAAAACAGAAAATAGCATATAAATGTGTGTAATGCCTAAAATTTGGGTTTTCAATGTACACGAACCATTTGTATTGACTGCTGGAAAGATGTACTTTGACTTCTACTTATTTATTTGGTAATTATTATTTTTAAATTTTAAGCATTTGATATTATTTTATTCACCTTTAGGCTTTATCAGTTTTAAAATCTTTCAAAATCTGAAGATATATTCGCCATTTCTTTAGTGATAAAATACGCTTTTTTTTAAGCAAAAAAAATTACCTTCCTTTTAGAGAATAAATGTAAAAAATTGAATTTTCTTAAAGTTGATTTTGCTTTTACTGTTGCTCCCCTATCTAACAGACAGGAAAGAGTGTAAAATAGGCAAAAGTTGATTATAAAACTGACGATATTATTTCTACTCAAGTTGTCGCCTATACCGCGCTTCATCTGTTAAAAGTTAAAAAAATACAGTATGGTGTTACAAATATTTAATGACACATAAAATAATAACATATATTAAAACCCATTATACATGATGCATATCAGCTGAGTAACAAAATATATAAATATGTTACTGTAGAAATAAAACTATCCAATTATCTTACTTCTATACATATATAACGCCAAATAGTTAAACCAATGAAAAAGGAATCTAATTAAATAATAAATTTTTAGACTTTTATCCCTATTCTAATATGTTAAGGACTTCGAAGAGTTCTTTGCTAACTAGCCAATTTATCTTCATTTAATTTAGTAAAATCTTTAGGGATAAGGTTAAGATAATTCTAAAGAGTAACTTAACATCACCTAGTCTATGATCATAAGCGGATTCTCCTATCTTTTAAGTTACTATGCATCTATGACAATTGGTGAAATAAACTGTCGGTTAATCCGACAGTTAAATGCGAAATCCAGATCTATAGTAGAAAGAAAAGTGCCCATAAGTATGTTTAAATCAGAATGATTGTCTCTATTACGAATCTCACAACTATACGCAAAGTACTTAACGGCGAGAAACATAGAGTAGAGAGCATAATTCCGATATATCCCCGTTTTAAATCCATATCTGCTATGACATTTTCTTTCACCCAATGAAAGCGGGTTAATTTATTCTTAAGAATAAGCTCCTACAAAATATATTTACGGTAAAACACACATATAAGGGATTGCAGTCCCACATTACTAATTATTTACACATTATTTAAATCCATATGTTTAATAAATTTTTAATTAGTATAAAACACTTATTATTTATCAAACCGGCTTTTCTAACCTTTTCCGAAGGAAATCAGGTTCAGAAATGTGGAACTGTCATAAAAACAACGAAACTAAAATTAGATAGTATTTTTCAGATCGAGTATTTCACGTCGTAGGCAGCGCGTGCGGATATCCACAGAATATTATCGTCTAGAGCAAATTTGGACGAAAATTGGAAGCTCTTGTGGATCTCATGCCCGTGTCAGCGAAGTTAGCGTGGATGGCATGAACTTCGTGGCCTGAAAAGAGTTTAAAATAATCAGTTTGAGGTGTTTTGAGCAGAGGATTACTAGACTTTCAGCGGACTTGACTTAAAAGTGAACTAAACAATATTGCGAAATGACATATATGGGCGATGGTGTCACAATTCAAAGTTATTGAAAGCATTTGCTATCATTCCCATAGTTTCTCTGGGGTTAAGCATGCTCAAAACGGCATACTGGTCATCGCGTGAAGTCCTAAGGGCAAAAACTTTAACCACTTAGAAAAAGAAAAAAAAAAGCCTTTCTAAAAACCACGGTCTGGGCCTTGGTACTCGGGCAAAAAAAAAAAAAAAAAATAAGAAAAAAACACAAAACAAACACTTATAAGAACAATATATAAAATTAATAAAATCGAAATAATATAAAAAAAAATAAAAAAACAGAAAAAAAATAAAATAAATAAATAAAGAAAGAAACAAAAAAAAAAAAAAGTAACAAAAAAAAAAAATTAAAAAAAAAAAAAACAAGAACAAAAAAAAAAAAAAAAAAAAACAAAAAAGGAAGAAAAAAAAATAAAAAAAAAAAACAAAAAAAAAAAAAAGAAAAAAAAAAAAATAAAAAAGAAAAAGGGCAGGAAACTTCATAAAAAATGGTGAACTGTGGCTCCCGAGGAATGACTAGTATCATCAGCCGCATGGCTGCAGTCGCCAAGTCAGGACTTTTGGATTATGGAAGTCACAGTGGCGAGTCACTCATCACTGCAGAACCGATAAATGTATATAGCCATTTGAAATTATCCAAGCAATAGGCCAATATCTATTAAGTCCTCGAGTAGCAAAATAATGACCGTAGTGTTCTCAAACAAACAATCAATTTGGGAAATCAACCCTTATAAATTGCTCTATCTGTTTTGTCGGAACACAACTAGTTACCCAATACACAATTATATCTTGTTGAAAAGCCGTATCTTTAGCCACTCAACCATTATTTATCTTTATACTAAGAGCTCAACGTTATGAAGTAGAATGAATTATAAAAGACGTAAAATACGCAAGTCTTCAGTTTTTGAACTGTACTAATGAGTATCAACATTGATTGAAAAAAAGAGAAAATGTTAAAATGCAATCTATTGCCAAGCTTGTACATCACAATCATCAAACATTAGAATCTATAAGTTAAACAAATGTTTTTAAATTTGTAATAGTAATTTTCTCCTCTGAGATTCATTCTCTTAACTAAAAGATAAACCTTTCACATTTATTTGTACCACACAGTGCGAAAATAGGTTTGAAGTTCAGTAATTAAAATCCAATCTATTTCGAAGCCATACAATATTGAGATCAGGTGGTTTTCAGATTATCTGTCATTCTCAAGCCAGTTCTTCTAGTTAACCTTGTTCTGAGACTGGTATGGAATTATCTGATTCGAAAGAAATTTTTTATCCTGATCTTCTCAGTTACGACGTTGAATGAGCAGTCCGGCTGAACGACCAAATTGTAAGCGATCGTCGTAACAGAGACACGTTGCATGGATCAAAATGCCAGAAAAATAAAAACTAGTTAATTGTCTAAACCTCTTAAAGGTTTAAAAAAAATTTTTCAGGTATATTTTGTTATGTGAAAAATCTATCTGTTTTTATATTATTGAGAACATTCATATCTCCCCCATTTTCAAAGATGTTGGTAAGTAAGTGAATGCCGATTAAGAATTATAACAATATTTTGTTGAAGAATTATTATTCATACCTCATTTTCTTACATACTTCTAATACAGAGATTATTAATATTTTTTCACTGTTATCCATCATGGAGCTTGACACTGTACTTAATTCAACATAAATATTTTTGCAATAATATCCAGAGCACATACAGATATTAGGTAGGATATAAAATATTACGTCTAAAAGAAAGGGTAGGCTTTGAAAAGACGTAATATTAAGGAAAATACAGGTTAATTTAAGAGAAGTTTGTTCAAAATATTCTAGGAATTTTCATATTATATTTCCGAGTACAATCCTGGCTCCACAATAACCGAACAGTGTTGTGCTACCTTTTACTGCCGAAGTAGGTTCGAATCCCGCTGTTGGCATCAATACACAAGTTAATATTCATGGATGCAAAATTTTAAGGAAACGTCTGTAAAAAAATAAGATAATGTTTTTAATTATTTCTCTTAAACTATTTTATCTGTAACTGATTATATTATTTAATTGTTTGTTATATCTGTATCTGAAGATTTATTCGTTCAGACATACTGGCATAATATTTGGAATACAATGGATGAAATGATGTGATTTAATATATCATACCGTTATCTATTATTTATTCATTTATTGAAGTTCGTTGTACTCTCAAATGAATGCCCTCCGATATGTAAAGCAATTATTCCTTAGAAAATAATTCCTATTTCTTTTGAAAAATATTTTTCTGAGAAATATTTTAACTGTATGTCTAGAAAAAGGTTTCTTAAAGTGTGTTCCGTGGAACCCTATGGTTCCACAATACCCTCCATGGGCTCCTCAAGAAATTTTTAAACTCCATCGAAATTCTAAAGAAAATTTGTAAATTCATTGTCTAATTTTTCTCCAATCTTTTACATAGCATTAAAAATGGTAACTTACACGCCAGAAGCGCAACAATAGCAACTAGAAAAGCGATGTGACAACGAGTCATTCAAAACACATGCGATCGTAAAGCACAAGAAGGGGTAAAACATTCATCAATCTACCTTTTTACTTGTATAATTTCATTTTAAAAAATTCTTATTTCCACGTCATCTTTTGTAAGCATTATCTACATTTTTATGCTGCTTAATATTGTTTAGTAGTAATGTTTATGTATATTTAATGATGAATAATAGACCCTTAGTTTCTCCTTAAGTAATTGTTATTCAGGGGTTTCGTTGCTATGTATAATATTAAAGGGGTTCCGTGGGATAAAAAGTTTGAGAACAACTGATATAGAAAATTTTAATTCGGCCTGCATATGCGTTGTTTAACCTTATTAATTGACAGTTGCGAATGTGAGATAATTGAATCTTTTGAATGCGTCTTATAACGGAATTGAATGTGTATTCAAATCTTCCAAAGATTTCCTACAAACTAGTTTTCATGCATTAGTTCTGATGAAATCGAATTTGTAATTTTCTAATGATTTTCGTATACTTCATAAGATAATTTTGTTTTGAACTCCACATCTTCAAAGAACCTTAAGACAATGGTTTGGGAAATAAGTAATCAAACAATAGAAGTATTAAAGTAATTTTAGTATTTTTTTATTTTTATTATTATTATTTTTTATTTTATTTTATTTTATTATTATTATTATTATTATTATTTTTGGAAGTGGAGAATTACAATCTGTGTCACATTTAGGATATAAGCACTGTTGAAATTTAAATTAGGTAATTTAAAATCCCTAAAGAGTCATTTCGAAAAGAATACAAGATCACCTTTTGCTAGGGGGTAGCGACCGTGACATGCTTCCACCCGTAAGTTATACTTTGCACCTGCTTCTACTTCATAAATATTCATTAAAACTTTCCAATTGATATTTCGGGGTGGTACACACACGTATTTAGCACAGCGTATGCGCTGATTCTAACACATTCTTGTCTTTAATTTTGATTGAACTTCATTTTTTCGTAGAAATACCCAGTGATTTTTTGCCCCCCGGGGCAGGTAACAGATTTGCCTTCCTCTGTCTGCAAATTATAAAATTATTTAAAAGATAAAATTTTCTAAAGCGAGGAAAATAATAAACTTCAAAAATTTTTTTCATAAAAATTGAAAAGTTTATACAAACTAGAAAACACAATTTAATTGCGAAAACGTGTCTCGAATTTTAACGTCTGCACACATTCTAAAGGCCTTATTACGCGTCAACTTAGAGGCATTGAAAATACGATTTATTTTGCAATTTTTTCCCAATGAAGAATTTCTTGTATGAAAGCGAAAATTTTTCAATTATTTAAAAGCTTTTATTAACCTGAACCAAAATAATTCTCAATCACATGTTAAATAATGCATTTCTCATCTGGAAAAAGAATCAAACTGAATATGTTTCTTTTTCAACACGTACATGCCATAAGTCCTTAATACATCCTAGTCTAAAATTGTGGTATTATTTCATTTTTCTGTAGCAATACCCAGTGGTGTAGAATAGGTTTCTGCCTCTTCTTCTCTTCTACAAAATACGAAGAAAATATTAAGCTACCAACAGATTTTTTTTTTATCAAAATTTTCTGAAAAGTCCTAACAAACTAGAAAAAAAAAATTAAATTCTGAAAAATGTTTTGGATTCTTGTATTAACAATCTAGTTATTACTTAAAAACAATATTATTTATTATTTCACAATTCGTTATTTGAAATTGTAATAAATATTATTCAAAAACTATTGACTGTTGCAGTATCGTACACATTATAATTAATAAATACTAACAACATGTTCATTAAAGAAAAAACATTTTTAGCATCAGTTTTTAATATAAAAAATACACTTTTAAATATGTTCTTAAAATTAATTCTATAATAAGGAATTTGCCATTCATATCAAAAACGCCCTTTAACTTTTTCAATTGATACCTGAATTGTTTTGTAATTTCAAATTTCTATATAGATCAAATATACATGGTCCGAGATGACGTGAGTGGTCAGCGTTCAACGCTAGAATACTGGGGTGCCTGATTTCAAGCCTGGAAGGAGCACTAAGCATCTCCCCATATACATTCTAGAGAAAGTGAAGGATAAATCTATGGGCTTGGATGTCTTCTCGCTAGGAGGATGACAAGTGGAACAGAGGTAGGAAATCAGGGGGAAAATTCCCCTCCTCAGGATGATCAAAGTTGAGTGATTCTCCAGATTGATATTACGAACGCCTACACCTGTCAGAGTAGTCGGCAATTTGCGAGGATCAGATCAAGTATACATCAGTATAAAAGAAGGAATAGGAACTTATAACCGAACTAAAACTATACAACCCTGACTTCATTTTCACCTGACTTGTAAGAAATAGCCCAGTGCTCTGTCAATTTATTAAAAGTATCTGAAAACTTTACAACCGTCAGTTTCTAAATACGTAGTCCTAGACGACTTCAATTCAGATCTTCGCCTGGTGATTGCTAAGCCGGGAAGGTGCTGCCTTTCGTTACTGGAGTACACGGGTCCGAATCCTGCTGCTGGTATGGACGTTCATAGATGTTCGGAATTGGCTTTAAGCAGTAGGTCCCAGTCTTCTAATAAGCCTTAGTGTTGCAAAAAAAGTAGACCGTAGCTCTCCAAATTAAACTAATATAAATCTTATGTTCTTCATTACATCTCGAAGATGATTAAGAGACACTCTTTCCTTAAAAAAAAAAACTACCTTCCGTAATATTTAATATCATTCGTGAATGTTATCGAATACCATATTATTTACGAGTGAAAAAAAATTGGGAAATTTTGTTTGATTTGGAGCACTACCTTTTGGAACACTTCTGTTCACCGTTCCAATTTTAGACCGAGATGTTCTAGTATTAAAGCCGGGTTGGAACGCCTACGAACAACCATGGCAGCAGCGAGATTCGAACCTGCACACTATGGCATCGAAAAGCCGGCTATTTGACCATCATCTGGCGATTTAAATTTGTAGACCATGAAAATGCACTTCACCAAATATACAAATGAAGAACAGAGTTCGTTATTAAGTAAGCACATCTGCCGCGTTTGGAGGTAGCGCCTATATCCACCCTCCTTGCTGGGAGAATATGTTCGATGATTTAGTTAGAGTAAAAATGTACATAAGAGCGACTGTACTACAACACAGGTATACCGAGTGCCTCAACAAGATGGTCTCTAAAGAGTCTTTGTTACAAATTTTATAATGATAATAATTGTCTGAATAATTTCAGAACTGCAGATACTTCTAAACAAAGTCAAACTTTAAAGAAGTCTATAGAACCTTATTGTTATTTTTTTAACTGTATGAGAAATAAAAATACTTTTAATAAAAAATAGCAGATTAAAAAGCATTTTGAAATTCTCTGATAAAGATGTAAGTTTGTGTTCTTAAGGGTTTTCATCCGTTTAATTTTTTTTTTTTTTTAAATAAATGAGAATTATGCACTTCTATTGGCATTGATATGGCGATCATTCAATAAGGAAGCCCAGGAAGATTTCCACCCGGGCCTGGATAGCGATGGGTCCACCACTGTATTACATATCATGTGAGATAAATAATTATTACGAGAAACGTTTTTGAAAATTGCAATCTACTACTTCCTATCCATGAAATCGCTTTTCCGTTTTGTTTTGCATATGACAATGTTGAGATGCAGTTTTGATAGCGTACATTTTTTTTTTATTTTAATGTATCGCGTACATTATAATTCTCTTATCTACACTTTAGTAATCTTAATACGATTCCAGTTACCTTAGACCATTTACAATCTATGAAAAGTACGAAATATTTTATCTTCATCAGTAGCCGCATTCTAGTAGAATACTTGGAATAAGTTCCAGGAAAAGTCACCACGTATGCGTCATTTGATTGCATTTTAGGTCCCAAAGTTAGGAATGATTACGATTATGCGTTTTATGAACTCACTGATACAACTATACTTTTTTTCTGTACATTTACTTATAACAATGCCATCGTCCTTGTGAATCACGGCAGCGTTATCGCAAACGACATTATCCCCTAATAATAACAGTCCAAGGAAGCCACGAAGGACAACCGCGGTTTTATCCAAATGCTTAGTTCAGTTTTTCCACTGTCCTTTGTTTTCGTGTGTCAGTACCGCGAAAACTAATCCCAAACAAAGACGCTGGTTGCGCAATTCGCCGTCACGTGGTCACCAGGTAACCACAGGTGATCGGGGATGCGGAGAGTTCTCAAACGGCGGTCTGTTCCGAAGTGTGGACTTTCACCTTCTACGAAGGCAAAAAGTGGTTGCGGCAACAACAGGCAGCAAGCAGGCTTCTTTCACGGCTACAGTGGCGTCGGAAGTACGTGCAACGATTGGACAATGACGCGCCGGAAACAACTTCAAATGATAGCCACAAACGATGATGGGAGCGCTTTTCCTTGTCTGTCCGATCACAACACTGTTTCGTAAACTAATTTATCGTTTTTTTTTTTTTTTTTTTTTGTTTTGTTTTTTTTTTTCAATTTGATCAATAGTATATTTTTATTCTTCTTATCCAATTCTTTTTAATGTGACAGGGAACTTTCAGCTGAGCTAAATTTGACTGGCAACTCAAGATTTCTAGTTCATTGAATTATCAAATATAACCAAAAATTAGCAGCAAAAATAGTTTTATTATATCCCGAATATAGAAATGAATATAATTATCGCAACAAAATACAACAGAATTATTACTAATAACTGTAATTTTTTTTTCAAAATAAAATTTTTTCTTTGTTAGTAAATTATTGCTAAGAAAAAGAACTAAAAACAGTTTTATTTTATCAGGAATCCAGATATTAATAATAATTATTATAACAGAATTATTGCTGATAAGTTAAATTTTTTTTTCAAAATAGGTATTTTCTATTTTATGAATACTCGAATTTCTAGCTGCTCTATACTTAAAAAATTTAACGAATTGTATATAGAATAGCGTAAGAAACGAAAGTTGGTTAAAATTAATAATGCAAAATCTCTTAGTTCTGTATAGATAAAAGAAACAGAAATTTTATATACGATAAAAATGGATATTTACACTATTATATATTTTCGTTCACCGTTTTTCACAGATGCTTACAAAAACTGCTAAGGCTTTTTAATAAAGTTACTTTTTAAACAATTAATAATTTTTAAAATAATTAATAATATACTTTAAAATTTAACCCCATTACATATATATATTATTAACATACTAATTTTTCTAGCAGACTCATTAAAAGCAGAAAGTAAATTAGTTCTGAAAGTCTACCTAAACAAATGAGAAAAACTTCTTCCGGACTTTCCCTAATAAATACTCTAAAAATGGACTGTTAATTCTATTATCTGGAAATTAATTATTAGGTCTTGAGCACAAATCTTGAAACTTATTTATTTTTTTATAATCCTTCAAAACACCGCAAATTTTTTAAACCAAATATAATTAGCCGTTTTTCTACGATAATTACGTCTGCAGATATAAAATTCTATGCATTCGTATGTGTTTGGCATTTGTAGTTATATTGCACTTGTACAAATGCTTAAGGAGACACAAAACCTTTAAGCAACATTAAATGGAAGATTTTTTCCTTATTTTCCGCCTTATCATATCTTTTGTAATTATTACCGTAAATGCATGGGATTTTCAGCATTTGTCCTTTTTTTATTCAATTACTTTTGCTGGATTTACTTTGTTCTAAAAAATAAGAACTTTTAAATACTCTAAAAATGGGAACTTGTTCTAAAAATTAAAAAAAATTCGGACACACTGTGTGCAGACTTACAACAACACAAACTGAGTTTCATTAATAATTTTTTTCTTTGTAAACAATAATTATTAGGTATCTCTCTCCACCAATTAGAAATTTAAAAAATTATCAGAAATATTCAACCAGGGGATTGAATTTTCAAGAAATCTAAAATAATGTTTAAAAGTTCCATTTCAAATACTATAAATACTAAACGGAATTAACAGAGTTTCATATTAGGTCTATAATATATTTACAGGGAAAATTAGAAATAAATGTGTGTAATAGCTTTTTTTATCTACAATGTGCGTAATTTGAAAAACATGATTTTCAGTAAAATGCATTTAAAGTTTTTTAATTTCCTTAATAGCTATGATCTGAGGAATCTGGTGGGTGTTTTTGACGAATAAAACATCGAAATTCTGGGATTGCAAGAAATAAAGCTGGACTGGACAAGGTATCTTCGAAAAGAAGCAGCAGAATGTTTATTATAGCTGTCAAGACAAACAGCATGAGTTTGGTACAGGATTCATTGTGAGCAAAAGAATAAAGATTCAGATCCGACAATGCAAACCCAGTAAAAAAGCTCGTTTTTACTAATCCCATGGGAACAGGTGAGGACGACTACCAATTAGGTGGCTTGAATTAATGGAGAGGTACTTTAATCTTATAAATAAAGGAAAATGGAGGAGCCTCGCTATGGATAGGACCAGATGGAAACAACTATTAGGGACGGCTTTGACCTGTAACAGGCTGTAGTGCCTTGAAAGAAGAAAGAATAGCTATGATATATGCAAAAATATATTGTTTTGCAAATTCTAATAGGAGTATTTCAATGGGATTTGTTTTAAATGATTCAGAAATGTCCAGCAGGGTTTGGTGTGCCACGGTCTACTTTTTGCAACACGGGGGCTAATGAGACCGGGACCTACAGCTTAAAGCCGATTCCGAAAGGCTACGAACATCCGTGCCACAGTGAGATTCGAAACCACGAACTCCGGTACCGAAGGCTAGCACCCTAGCCAAACGGTTATCGTTCGGTTCAGAAATGTCTAGAGATTTGAAAAATGTAAAAATCAAAAACTCGAATTTTTGAAGGATTAAAAGTGATATGTTCCCTTAAACAAGTTGTCAGTCACCTCAGAGTTATTTTTAATATTCACTTAATATCATATAATAACAGAAGAAGGTGGTCAGTGTGATGGGCTAGAATCTTGAGGTGCCGGGTTTGATCCTGGCTGTCATACTAAACTTCTACAGCCAGATTAAATCTGTGGGTATGGCTGTCCTTTCGCTGAAAGTTTGGTAGGTGAGAGTGAGGTGCGGAATCAGAAGCAAAATTCCCCCTCCCATGTTTGAGGATAATTAAATTCAAGGGGATTCATCAGCGTGGCATCACGAACATTTTACTGTTAAGACAGGCGACCAATAGCGAAATATAAAAATGTAACCTAAGATGATATTACCAAAGTACATTTTTAATTATCAAGGTTTGTTAGACTATTCCTAATTCAATTCCATGAAGTAAAATTTAATAACAAAAAGAAGTGCCTTTTTACTATTAAAATTTAAATTATTAAGCTTGTAACTCTGAAATTCTTGCTAAGAGCTATTTTAAATTTACATCAGTTTAAATTACATTCGATTAAGTTGTAAAGTTCACACTGGTGTTTTCTTTACAGTATCCAATACGCATATATCAAGTCGACTCCCAAAGAGTTGTGAAAGCAAAGGTTTAATAAGGATTATAAAAGACTGCGGGAAGGGGAAACACAGATAAAAATGGAAATTAAGGCTTAGCACGAAGTGTGTGTAAAAGAATAGTATTTTATTATTTGAACAGGAGTTTTTCTTTTAGTTGTGAACTAGACTTAATAAAGTGTATACTAATATGATCACTTTTTCTGTTATCAGGGAGAGAGAAAAGGTGCGAAAAAGAAAGAAATTTTGGGAAAATAAATTGAAGAGAAAGAGGGTAGGGAAAACAATTTTCAGCTATTAATACTACGAAATAGTTAAGAAAGAATACGAAAATATCTTTCCTTGCCTTCCATTTCTATCTCTTTATCCCTATTTATAAAAATATTGTTTCACACTAAGTTAACCCTGTTTTTTCAATAATATGCGCACATTTCTTTGATACACCTCATTTGATAGAATATTGGTATTTAGTTTACTAGGAACGGCTTTAGCTTCCGGTTTCGCGTGATGAACTTTATCATATAATTTAACAACACTGTAACGATTTATGAAAAATAAGACTTTGGAGGTAAAAGTATGAGCTAAATTCTAGTTGGGATACACAAACATCCATCGAGTGATGCGAAAAAGCAGAATACTTTTTGTTTTAGGACAGATTTGGCTTTGGTTTGGTTTGGAGCGCTACGGTCTACTGTTTTGCTACCAGATGGTTCATGAGACCCGGACCTAATGCTTAAACTTGAATCCGAACGGTTACAAGCATCCATGCCACCAGCAGGATTCGAACACATGCACAGCGGTACAGGAATGCAATGCTCTACCATTAGCCCATCGTTCGTCTAGATATAATTGCCCAATGATTAATATATATATATATATATATATATATATATATATATATATATATATATATAAGAGAGAGAGAGACAGAGATATACACACACACACACACACACATATATATATATATATATATATATATATATATATATATATATATATATATATATATATATATATATATATATGTCATGTCTAAAAGGGGGGGGGGTAGTTGGAAATTACGTGAGTTATAAACGATTTAAAAAAGGGAACTCTTTTATAATAATAAAATAAATGAAAAAGACCCACGCTTGCGTAACCTTTTGGAGTAATGCAGTCAGGCGTAGAGATACTTACTTCACAGGAAATTGGTGACTTATCAAGTAAGAACTTCAGTTAGCGCGTGGACATGGAGCTGTCAACACATTTCACGTTTAGTTTCGCCACGAATAAATGAAAATGGCGCAAGTTTTGCTTTTAAATGAAACTATGATTTAATAAACTTATTATTATCAAGAAAGACTATTTTCCATTGGCCTTAACACTGGACCTTTACATATATATATATATATATATATATATATATATATATATATATATATATATATATATATATATATATATATATATTATTTTCATGGGAAGAGAAGTTAGTTGATTTTCTTGAACATTACTGAAGCAGGGTTTAATCAGTTGTTATTTATATCAATTCACAATTTTCAGTACTTAATCTACATAGCTACATAGTACTTTTCTAGTCCTTAAAATGTTCTTGTAATTTTTATCACATGTTAACCCATCTCGTACAGTATTTAATTAAATTACTAAAATGTCCAAAGAATAAAATAAATGCCCTCCTTTTGATACCATTAAATAATAATCACGATATCAAATTATGTGATACAGTTAAGTCGCTGAATATTAAAGCATTATAATGGGAATATGAATATAATTCCTTTTAGAACATTATTAAAACTTTTCTTTATCTGACTTTTATTTGTTAAGATGCGATGTAGCAATAAATGCAAAGTCAATGTAATGGCCATTTATATTTCATTTTAATTAGAATAAAATCAACGAATATTTTTATATCTACCGAAGTAACATAACTTTTTATTTTCGGGAATGTTTTATAAACACAATGCGTAGTATGTATTATAATTAAGTTTCTATATTATCCCACATTTTCAGACCAGTTTATTCCACTACTTGTATTAAAGTAAACTTTTTGTTACTTTTATTTTGTCTTTTATTTTTTATTTTTCCTAGCTGCAGATGTTTTTCTTGATTCGTGTACGGATGCGATTTCTAGCAGGTGATATAAGAGAGAGAACGAACGCACGACAGGCAAATATCTAAATATGTGTATGCTTGTGCGTAAGAAAGATTTTTCTAGAATTAGAGACATTCATTTCGTTTAAGACTACCGATTTTACTAATTAATTATTGTTTATTCCTCTTAACCAGCATCCAAGAAACTATTAATTTGATGCACGCGAAATATAAATTTGTGATTTAAAACAACAACTTCCAGTCTTATATCTGGTATTAGTCATAAGTGCAGGCTTTAGAATTGGAGAGGGGGATTATAATAATTTAATTTTGATTTCATATGATTCGAAATAGGTAAGTGACGTGGAACCATTGATTTTGAAATTTAACGAAAAAATGTGCATAATTCTGATATTATATTTCGGTTATACACTGAACATTTTACATTTACATTTAATTTTTAAAAGTCGACAATTTTTATTAATTTTAGGATAATTTTACAGTTTCTATTCGATAGACGTCTTTTTCTGGGCTGTAAACATGAATGTTGCCCGTGCCTCTAGAGTATAATGGTAGAAATAAAGTGCTCATCCGGGGAGTTTAGATGGCTAAGGCTGGTTCTAACATATATGAAAAAAAAAAAAAAAAACCATTATTTGAACTAAGTTATTAATTTAAAAATACAGTCAAAGGGTGATACAACAATTAATGTTCATGTTTGAAACGTAGATGATTTGGGATTAGAATCTTTAGTGAAACACTTAGTTGTACGGTATAAAGAATATAGATATTTAAATCTTATACACTTTTACTAAATTCAAACGTGCAATAAGATGAACTGGTTATTGTAGCTTTCAAATTTAAGAATAGAAAATGTTATGATACAACTCTCCATGTTATGTTTGAGTGTTTTTATACCCTTAAAATGATAATAACTATTCTGAGATAAGAAACATTTTTTATTCAAAATTTGGATGGTATTTGTTGTTATAGTGTTGTTATTATTTAACGAAGAACAGGATGCACGATCATACAGTCGAGACTACTCGAAGGAAAAATTAAACTATTGTACACCTTCTAAACTGAAACAGGTTGTTTTCAGTCATCTACATTTTGATTTTCTACTTAAATAAAACCAATAAACAATCAACTTAAAACTCTCATTTTCCCCATGAAATATGAACTGAATTGTGTACATTAAAATATTTCATGAACTGTGTTATCTTATCCGAGACATAATTATAGGCCATCGACACTCAGGTACTGAGTTTATCTAGTGAATAAATACTAAATTCGATACTTGTGCACTGAATTTTCAATGAATAAGTTGTTGTGCAGTGCGGTTTTGTAATTTTTTGCTCGGGGCTTTCTACGGGCATACGGAAATGTGGCTAAACATAGGCATTCTGTACCATGCTCTATGTGAATGCTAAAAAATTAAAAGTAAATATAAGGTCTTAATATGATTTTTTTTTCAGTCTGTGAAAATGATGTAGAAAGAGTATGGAGAAAAGAGATTGTAGATATAACTGATGTTTTAAAAGGATTGCCTTCAGATAATAAACATGGTGGTTTCAAAGGTATTTAACTGTCCTGTTTTATATGCATATAAGTCAATGAAACAATCATTAATAAATTTTTACTTTTATTTAAACCTTTTTGAAAGTGTAAATCCTGTTTGAAACTGATAAATACATTAATCCATGGAAAGTAAGTTTTTAAATATAATTTTTGAATTCTGATAATCTCCATTAAAATGTAAAAAATGTTAAACTTTAGAATTAAACACTTTCATATTCATATCTATTTTTTAAAACTTTGGAAATAAACAAGGTGATACTTCTTATTATAAATCTAAATATGCAGTTTAGAAAGAATTATACAATGAAAAAGAAAATTCTTATCAGTATAACAGCTAGGTATAGATATAGTAATAATAATTGCACAGTAAAAACTTTAACATTAAAATATAATATAAATTAAATATAAATTTACTTCGTGTGAAGAGGTTAGTGCAAACATTTTCTGGTGTTTAGAAATGTTCTTATCTGTACATTAATATTATTCCTACTAAATACCATTCAAGCGTGAAAGAAAATTTTATGGATTAAACCTCGAAGCGGGGGGGTAATTTTATGATTTCCTATATTGCTCCTGCTGATTTACAATTTTGAAAAGAGAAACTATTACGTATGATTAATAAGAAGAGGGATGAGGGTAAAATAATGCGTTTTTCTGTGAAATGTTAATATTCTTGCAGGCCATCTGAAGCCCTGTGCTCTAGAATTCACTCCAATACGAAGATGAGGCCGTTCGGAGAGAAGGGACAGCTGGCAAACGCTACATAGCTTCACACAAAGGCCATGGAAGTAAGATAGGGAGGGGAGGAACTTACATACACGCTTTGTTTGGGGAGACCCTTTTTTTTTTATTTCGGGATATTGAACAGACCGGATTACAGCAGCTCTAAACCGGTCTAGAAATCGACCAGTTGGCTTTGGCTGCAGGTCATGAGCGAAAATTCTGAGAGTAAGAGGAGCAGGCTAAGCCAGCTGTTGTAAGAAGCTTTTTCCACTTATACTAACGGCCACTGCTCCATCTTTCCCGATTGCATCCCTTATAATTGCGCCTATGCTCTTTGAACCAAGACTATTTTTTCTACGAGCTTACTAGAACTAGATATATTTTATAAGGGTAATAAAAAATAAATGGTCCATTCTTCCAACCCCGGAAGAAATGTAAAAAGTATTTTCCCGCAAGAAGCATTCTTTGTTTTTTAGGGAGGGGGGGGGGAGTTCTGGTAAAAAAGTTAGAGCAATTACATTATGCATTTTTTTTACCCGAAAAAATGTTTAATTAATCCAACTTTTGTGTTTTTGAGGGCATGCTAAAATGCTCTCGTTTTCTTTTTTTTTTCTTTGAAATAAATAAAGTGTAGTCTATTAGATTAAAAAAAAACGAGGACTAATATTCCTTCATTTATTAATGTAAGATTTCATAGACATCTATATAGAAGGCCTGAGCTTTGAATCAAAATGGCAGCAGCCGAAGGCGGTTTTCATTATTTAATCCGGGAATGTTAGGTCATTTACTTTACTTGTCAAAATATTTTTAATCTTAAAAAAATTAGACAGATAATTTTACTTATCAAAAGTTGTTTATCATCAGATTATTTATTAGTATATATTATTTACTTGACAAAAGTTTTTTTATTATTAAATTAATTCACTAGTTTGAAAGCAAGTAGAAAATAAACTATTTTGCAATAGGGATTTTATTGGTTTGCCTATTTAAATGTTAGTTGTTGAAACAACTTCAGTGATTGCACAAAAATTGATATGATAGATATAATTTTAGGCAAAGAAATCACATCTCCAAATAATTACTGCACTGGCAGCTTTTTCATTTTCATTATTTTTTTATGTTACCATGGAAATAAAAATACCTTAACCTATATTCACAAAATATTATTAAAATATCCAATTTCCAATAAATTATACAAAAACTTAAAAATATTCTGCCTTAAGATGTTTTCAAAACTTTTTTTATATTTTTAATTTACTTATAATATACATCTGATACTGATTTACACTCTATAATATACATAAACAAGAAAAATGAGTAAATAATGAAACAGCTCAATAATATTGAGGAAAAATAATTAAAAATGTTTCTACAAGAAGTACTCAAAAGAATTTTTAAATTTTTCTGTTATTGGATTGATCAACAAATTTTTAGTAACTTTTCTAGTGTAGTTATATAAAAGTATTTTGTGAATAGTGATATATTTTCGAAATGAGGTTACAATCATGAAAACATGATTTAGAAGGCCTATTACCTCTGTCATTTAGTACATTTTTCACTAAGATATGATTCAGCAATTATTTCTTATAAATCCAGTTGGTTTTCGATTGTTATGAAAGTGCTGTGACATTTTTCTAAAACTCTGAATACATAAAAATGTTGCTTTAAGTGTAAAGACGGTAAGGTTTTTTAGAATTATTCTATCTAAAGCATCTATTAAAATAATATCTTTGAAAAATTCATACTCTGTTTTCTTACTATTTAATTTTATGACATCAATGCAAAAATTATAGTTGTCTATAAACACTAAACCTTTCCACCAGGGAATCTATTTGAAATTTGCCAAACAATGTAAATTCTATTTTTAAATGGTTTAAAGCAGACGATGCTATACCATACAATCCATCTCGAATTTGTTGGAGTGCATGAAAAGTCCTATTAGTGCATACATTATACAAATTTTCTCTTCCTAAAATTTCCTAAAATTTTGACCAATCTAGCATTTTTTTCAAAATCTTTAATTGCTTCTGATTTTCGGATTAATAGCATAGAAGTTATCATTTTTAAGTCACATTTTTATATAGTGATTTAACATTAACAATGTTCCACCATTTCAGAATAGAAAAAAAAATTGCAGTGCCTTCAATTTTATTATCTCTGTTTCCTCGACAGCATGAATATTTTCATAATTTATTTTTTTACAAATCAAGCTAACTTTCTGACATTCTACTATAGTAGAAGTGTATAATTCTTTATAATTAAACTAATAGTCATATTTTAACTAGAAAATAGTCCCAAAATAAAAATAATTTTAAAATTTATACTTACCCTTCTTATAATTGCAAATGTTATTGTAATTCCATACAGTTCTTTCTTTCGATGGCAAAAATCAACAAACAACTTATTCGGTGCAAAAGCGAAATGTTAAACAGACCGCCTTCTGGCGATCACGTGACCGGATTCAGTACGCGGCTCCTTGTGTAGATGGCTGTGTAAGATTTAGTTAAATGACGTAAGTAGTCTACACAAACTTCCTTTGTTGACACCCAAACGACAATTAATTACTGTCATAGTGTATTTATTTATTTTAGGCATTATCAATTATCTGGGAGGAGATTAATGAATTATTAAGATTAATTTAAGTGGACTGAATTTAATTTAAGAAAATATCGCAATGGAAAAATTTGCAGATATATATTAACATTTATACTCTCGTATGGATAATAAGACTAATTTTCTCTCTTGCATTTCCGAAATTTGTTATTATCTATCAACTTTATTATCTATCAACTAAGTACAACTATCTTCTGAACCTAATGTTTCTTTTTGACAGAAGACGTAATTTTACAGATCAGAAAATAATTATGATAATAATTACTAGCTGTATTTGCTAATGATCAAAAGTCATAAACTTGACAGTTGCTCTCTGGATAAAATTTGTTCGATATCTTACCCAATCTACTGTTTCGACGATATTTTCAAAACAGTCTCTATTAGAGAATGTCACTTCACCCTATTAAAAAAAAATAAATAAATAAAAATAATATAAAATAAATACTATAAAAAATTTTATTATAACAGCTATATTACATAAGTTTAGAAATATTGACGAAGTATAGTTAAAATAAAGTAAAATATATGAATCAACACGATATAAGCAAAAAAGGAAAGAAACCTAATATTAAAATAACTGATGAAGCTTTTATATTAACTATGCCAGATATATTGCTGCTCTCTGCATTGGCAGGTACTTGCCTTCAGCCATATATCCAACTACATAAATAATATTATGCAGTTTATGATTAGAACTGTTTCGTTCCATTAATTAACCTATTTAATGTTAGCAGTTCATTTGGGCAAATATAGTTCTGATATCCAGTGAATTTATGCTATGAGGACAGAGTATCTATGTGTTATATATATATGTATATGTATATATATATATATATATATATATATATATATATATATATATATATATATATATATGTGTGTGTGTGTGTGTGTATGTGTGTGTGTGTGTGTGTGCGTGTGTATATGTATGTATGTATGTATAACACAGCAAAAATTAATCCATTCGTCACATCGAATTAAGCTCTTATTATATTTACTTGCCCAGGCTTGCTGGGCAAGGAGAAACATAGGGAGCTAGACTATTGAATAATAAACAGTCGAGCCATTCCATAGAAAGAATACTCACAGTTCGTAGCGGATCTTAAACTTTTATTGATCTAAGAGAACGGTATGTTCTTTCAAAGGCAGAAGACAGAATAAACATGAAAACATGTGGGTATTACAGGGTTGAACCCCAGAGCGAGACGCGGAGATGAAATCTTTCCCAGAGAAAGTAGCTTAGTCAGCGCTCTCAACAGTAAAAAGGAACCGAGGACAGCTGGAACGTTTGAAGAGTGGGCAGAAAATTTGCATTTATTTCAGAGAAAGCTTTGGGAAATGGGTTGGAAAAATTTTAAATTGAGGGCACTTCTTTAAGATATCATGTGGTTGGGGAACATAGATTTGAAGGAATAAGAATGGGGAAGAGGAGAATCTTTAATAGATATTAAAGTGTAAAAATTTTGATATATTACACACACACACACATATATATATATATATATATATATATATATATATATATATATATATATATATATATATATATATATATATATTATACATTGTACTGTTAAATTTGCTTCCAGAAAGAAAGATGGGGGGAGGGCGCTTATCAAGAGGATATAGAATGCATAACAGGAAAAAAAAATCTTCCAGTAGACTAGATTTTAACTTCAATACTTCTCAGTTTTAATGAAGTTAGAGATTGCTTTAGATAAGTCTGATTTTTTATTTATCTCACTCTAAAAGTACTTTAGCGGACAATCATAATATGTAGTATGCAAGCTTTTGAAACAGTATTCCGTATGGCATATTCAATGCTGTTAGTTATCTGAAATATTTTTAAGAACTCTGTCTCAAGGTTTAAAGGAGATTGGCGCTATATAGGGGTAAATTTTTTAATTCAGATGGTCATGTGAATGGCCTCTTCCGTAATTGAAGTTGAATTTACTTTTAATCCGAGAGATATACGGCCTTGTGAGAATGCGAGACGCATAATTATTTCGATAGAAACGTTACAAAGTAACTTTTTTTTTTCCATTTAGATGTTCAACAACGTGAATGGCTTGTACCTTCATTTTAGATAAATATTACATTAATGGGGAATTTTTATTCATTTCGAGAAAATGAATAACTAAATGAGATGATTTCGCTTCCAAAATGCGTCATCAAAGTGGGAAACTTTTAAACACGTCCGACGCATTTTTTTCAAATTGAATTTTAATGAATCTAGGTCTTAAAATAAAAACTTTTCACAAACATAATTTTAAAATTCTTGCTAATTTGAAAAAAAAAAATCTATTTTTATTTGTTTATTAGATTGCCTGTTGACACGGAAGACTTTTACCCCAAGGAAAAAGATAATTTTAACATAAAATTTAATAATTTTTTAATTGAATTCCATGGTTTAAGAAATCCAGTTTTGAAGTAATTTTTTGTGAAACTGCTCGTTTATAACCCTGAACTGTTATCGTTTCCTCTGAAAGACGTTTTGTTAAAAAAATAATGAACTAATAAAAGTTAAAAATAACTTAAATCTGCAATAAATTATTTTTAAAAAGAAATTTTGTGCATTAGTTGCATTCTATTGCTGTAAACTTATTTTAAATTACTGTTATATTTTTTAATAAAAATTTTGAAAAGGTGAAAAAAATGATTTTACAGATATAACAATAGTTATCTATAGTTTGCTAAAAGAATCATGTTTATTGTTAAAATTTTGAATCATTGAAAATCTGTTTCCCCAACTTAACGCCGTAACACTGCTGACAAATAAATATTAACAGAAATAAGTTCTTATAGAATGTTTACATGAACAAAGATATAGTAAAAACGAGAATTGTTTACCTTAGAAAGGAAGAAATTTTCTTTAAAAACTTGATATTACTGTAATCTTTGTTGCGAAGGTACTTAGCGTTTTGTTTTCTTTTTAATTCTTTTTTAAGTATCTTTGCCATTAGTACAATTTACGACCAGTAAAAATGATTCCTTGTTTTAATTAATTTTTGTAAGTCTAATGTAACATTTGATATCAAGGTAAATACAAATAAGTAGTGTCTAATTTATAGTAACGTCTATGCGAGGCCTTTTCTGAAAATTCATTGCTGATTAATTGATATTAATTTCTGATTTAATTGCTTTTGTAATATTAGGAAACAAAAGTATCGTAGTTAAAAAAGAAAAAGAAAAATGACAATTTACAAAATAAAACGAAATAAAAATCGTATAGAATACTTAAATAAGTTTCGGAATAAGTGCTGATTCAAATCGATATTTATAGTTTCAAAAAGTAGAACTTTAATTTTCTTAAATAATATAACCTAACATACATAATATATCGTATTAATTTTCTACATCTATGAACACGCACGTGTGCAGGAAACATATTTACCGGTAGATAATTAATGATAACTACTTTATTACGAAATTGGTTTACATAAATGATGTTTGTATGGAAACATGTTTGTTTTTGTTGTGAAGTATTTCTCGATAACACTTTTAAAGTTAACAGATAGATGTAAACATTAATTGTAGAAGAATAAAGTTTCTGTTGGCAAATCAAACTTTCTTTGAGAGTAAAACAAGTAAACTTGACCTCTTTAATCAAGATTGACAAACTCACTTTGCCAATTTCAAACCGGAATTTACGTTATTCGAGTCTTTCTTAATGCATGACATCCTTGACCTAGAGAAAAGAAAGGAAAACTGATGAAAGTTATTGGGTAGAAAACTTAAAACACAAGTCTCTATCACCTTTTGCTAAAGAAAAGCTTATTATTGTGTTTAAACCTTTTTATATTTCAACAGATTTAAGAATAAAAATTCAGAGGGATTGTTTTTAAAAAGAATTACTTTTATTTATTGCTTGAAATAAGTATTAATTTATCATTTTTTAAAGAAATTAATCATCTTCAGGAAAAAAAAATATTTAGTAATCATCCTACTATAAACGCAGTTGACAAATATGATATTTCACTATATTATTGTGTTATTAACTATAGTGAAATACGATTAACTTGATACACAAAACAAGTAAATTGAAATCAAGAGGTTTTAGTAGTATTTATTTATTAATACCTTTGCCTTTAAAAATGAAAGGTATTATAAATGCTATTTATTTAATATATCGTTTTATTTTTTGCATCCTCTTTTATTTGTTTAAATTATATCCTATATTTTCTTTACATCAAATCAACAATTTCCCATGAAATGCATTTTCTCTGGCACACCTGCCACCATCCCACGTGCATAAATTAAGTTAGAGTATTTTCAAGTTTATAAAAATGCTCGTGGGTTTAGAAAGTTATATTATCTTGAATTCTCTTGGGGGGGGGAGTACTTAAAATCAAGTAACTTCTGCAAGAATGTCAAGAATGCAAAAACCTAATATTATTTGTATAAAATTTCTTAGTCCTTTTTATTGAAGAATCTGTTTCTGCCTTGCAATGATTTGATTTTCAATGCGAATATTTAGCATTCCTTAGCTTAATTTTTTTTTTTTTTATCGACGTCTAGAATAGCCATTATATTTTATCAGTGGCTCTGAATGGGAACTTCATTCATCTCTACCAGGAAGAGGAACTTGACATTACCCCAGCTTCACGACAGGGTAGAGAGTGGGGTTTGCCTCGTTTCCTTTAGGAGGCAAAATTTGTCCCTTGATGTAATTAATCCATGGGAAAGTAGCTCGCAGGCGTTTAATACACAGGGTAAACCAGGCCAATCTTATGCATTTCAGTTGATTGATTCTGCCACGAGTAAAACCTTTTAATATCCGAATCAATGTCACGTAATAATAAAGAGCCGTTTGGCCTTGAATGACCAGACAACAGGACTCAATTTTTTTTCTTCGAAATTTTTAATCAGGGTGAATCCTACAAACCCAGTTTATTTTATTATTTTAAATCTTTTCAAACCAACAATTATAAAACAGTTATTCTGGTTCAATTGTTACAGTTGTAGCTAAGATAGCTACCAAGTCCTGTTACCTTTCTTATTTAGTGTCATCTATTGAAAGATAATGTAAAATTTTTATCTTGACTTAACTAAACTAAAGATGTTTGCCAACCAACAACTGCTACACACATTTAGTTACGTGGTGTGGTAAAAATTACCCTAAACTAGGGTTAATTACACTAAACGTATGGCTCAAAGCAGAGTGGTTTCAAACATGTATGATTAAGACTTAAAACCTCATATTTTGGTCTCAAACTATTCGGGCATAATCTTTAGAATTACTGTGAATATACAACAGGCATAAGGCATACAGTTTCAAATCTTGAGATTAGTGTCTCAAACTATTTTATATCAATACAATAAACAAGATTAAAAGAGCTAAAATGAAGTACTAGTGCAGGGGTAGGGAACCTTCTTGAAGAAGCTACATTTAGAGTAGTCAGTCATGAAGGAGGCCGCATAAAAATTGATATACCTAGAAATGCGACTTTTGTGGAATTATTATAATATTTTGTATGGTTTTGTCAATTTATTGCATTATATAGAAATAATACAATATATATACATTAAGTCTTTTATTTATTATTTAAAATAAAAATTTACAATGTAAAATATTCATGTATTCCCATAAGCGTAATAACTTGTTATGAAATTAATCTTTAATTATTTTTTGAATAAACAGCTACATATCTAAATACCACTTCAAAGAGTTGTGTTACTAGTTTGCACTAGATGAAGATCTACTATTTGAAATGTACCAATGACTATTACCGCCAATAGTCTCTGAAACTTACATTCATATCTTTCTTTATTTACTTCTACTAATTTTCAAATTGTCATAATCTGTATAATTAAATATTAATTAATAAACGAGTTAGATTTTATGAGGGTCACACAAGAAACTTACGGGGCCGTACGCTTCCTGTGTTTGTACTAGTGATTTCAACGCTATATCGTTGCCATATAGTAGTCGACGCTATATAGTTGTTCTTTGTATTTTAAAGTAGAAACTATTTCTTAATCACACAACTTTTTTCTTTGAGAATGCATCTTAAAAACACACCGACCTAGGTGGATAAAAATAATGCAGCTGGTTGTTACACCAAAATTGTGTAATCGTATTTTGCTTTTGCACTAAGAGATACCACAGCAGACGAGGTACCATAATAGGCCAATGATAAAAGGTAATTTGCCTTAATACTTACTTAATTCTGTAAGCAACCGTATTATCTCAAATCGGCCGTCTTGTCGATTGAGAGATTTGTATGTCTAGTTTGTCTTGATGGAAACTGCTAAGTCTATTCTTTTTCTACAGGAAGGCTCATGAACCCAAAACCTACTGCTTAAAGCGACCTACTGCGTCTATGAACATCCATGTCATAAGCGAGATTTGAACCTGCGAACTAAGATACCAAAAAGCAGCGTCCTTCCAATTTGGCGACCATCCACCTGGTGATCTTTAAATTGGGTTTTGTGATATGTCTGTATTAACATATTAAGTAGATGTAGTCATATATTAAATCCATAAGCTACATGTAATTATCTTGACCTCTGTGAAACTAGGTTTTGTGCCGACGGCTAATATTCTCTTCACGGCTGTATTGGTAACTTCTATTAATATCACATCCATTATTATTTTGATGCCATTTAGAACATTTTATTTGCGAAGAATAGTTTTCCACATGTATGACAACAAAATCAGAACGAAATATTGGCAAACGCTTAATGAAAAATAAGAAATGCAACTGCGGATAACATCTATAGAGCCTGATTTCAATTGTTTATATAATTAAAATGCAAACAGAACTAATTCTCTACATGCAGTTATATAAGTTGGTGACTGCAGTTGCACGAGTTATGCTATTATTTAGATAGGTAATGTACCATTATGCAAAATTTTAATTCAGATTCATCCATTTTCTTCTTTACTACTGTCAGCAACTAATGGTATCCTTACATGGGTAAAAGAAATCTTTTTTTTTTCCCTTATATTAAAACTAATCTTGTTTTACTGTTTCGGACAGCTATGAGTATTAGCATTCCAGCATATGTTATTTCAAAACTATTAGGCAGCACTACCGTATCTGTAATCTCTGCTTTCCGTTGCATTACTTATATTGTTAGACAATGTTTACCAACGAAGTTCGTGATTGTATTTATGTCTTTAAAACCTTTTAGATTAATGGTTGTGGCTGATAAAGATGTATTACCGTCGTCGGTGGTTCCGAAGCTGGGGTCTGTGCACGCCTGAGGGCGGTTTCGATTACCATTAGGGATTAAGGGAAAGCGAAGTCTTTCCTCGAATATAATCTTCAAATGCGAGAATAGACTTTAATAGTTGCCGGAATTATATTTACTAGTGGTCCATTACACCACTGTGTAAGGTTTCTAGACGCTCGCGTATCCACCATTTTGGTTTCTTTACCAAAGCAGGGCTCTAACCAGAGAAATGGCTAGAGTAGTTAGTGTCCCTTGCCCTGGCAACGTATTGAGCTTCCGTGATATATTTAAAATATGAAATTATACATATCAGATAAATAAAAATATTTTCATTATTTTTAATTATCTGCTTTGCTGTAAAAGGTTTTTATTGGCAAGTAACTTTTAAGAGGAAAACATGCATCTCTCTAAATATGTTTGCGAAATTAAAAACCATTTAAAACATTTATCTGACCATTCTAAACATCCACAGGACTTTGTTTCAAACATAGTTTCATCGAGATATCGTTCGCTTACTGTTTGCAACCTAAGTTCAGAAAATATGTCTTTTTAAAAAGTACTTTTTTTTGGGAGGGGGAGCTCTTTATATGAAAGTATAGATTAGTTCAAACAAAAATAAGTTTTTAATAAAAAATTCTAACTTTATTTTTTTCATGAAAACGATATTTGAGCTCGCATACGAAATTCTGGGAATTTACTGCATTGTTGAATTTATCGTATATTTGAATCATACATAACTTTTTTAATACTATGCATATTAATAAAAAATGTAAATTTATCATAATGATTATTATGTGAGATTTCTTTCAAATTTTGTAATTAATGTTTTAATGTAGAAATAACTTAGTTTACAGGGCATTTAATTTTTACCTCCACCCTCACCCCTCTCTCCCCCAAACTCAACGAGGGCTACGAAACAGATTTTTTTGTATTTAATTTAATCTCTAGCTTTAAGTACGTTGGTTTTATATTTATATTTTAACAACACTAGTAGTTAAAAATATGTTGCCTGTACCAATTTTCTTTTGGATGCTTATAACTCATTTCTTCGTAGGGGTATTCGGTAGTAATATTACGAAATTTTACACTGTAACGTGTACCACAAACTTTATTTTTATAAACTAAGATTAGATTAAAGAATTGCTAGCTTGTCCAGAATACAGGGTATCCCTGAAATATTGCGACAAACTTTTGGGGGAGGTAGGGCACATTATAAAGATGAAGAATTGCACAGGAACCCATAGGCGGAAACTTCAATCGGTCAAGTGGTAGCAGAGGTCGAAGATGGGAAAGGAAACAAGAGGGATTAATTTTTAACATTTATTGGGCATAATGAATAAAAATCTGTACATTAAGTGTATGTATGCAAACTCACAGTTCGAATACCGTTCCATGCCCTTCGAACGTCGCGAGGTAGTGCTGCACATGAGAAGGCTGGAAAGGAGAGTGAGGATTAGAACGAACGAAAGGCATAGAACGGTACACGAACGGTATAAGCTTGCAGACAGGCATTTAGTGCATGAATGACCTGAGGGCAATGGACTAGCCAATACACGTATTTATTGAGAACGCTTCCCAAACAGACATCAATCACACCACAGTTTGTACGTTTACATCCAAATTTGTGCGAGTGCGGATCATTAAGAAGTGACAAGTCAAGTGAGGATAGTGTACGATCGACGCTCCCGGTCTTTTAGAAAGAAAGTGTGTTAGATGCCGTGGAGGCTAATCGAAGGATCAACATACGTGCCATTCAGTCTCAAATAAGGATGTATCTTTGTGTGTCGTGAATGTGTTGTTGAATGTCTAGCATGTTTTGAACTCCTTCCACGCCTTTTGTCTCAAAATGGTTTTTCCAAAGAGCTTCTGCTCCCCAATGACCATTCTAAACGTACGCGTTTTGCAGTGGTTTCTGCAAGAATGGGAATTTTCCAGCTTATGTGATGTTTACTGATGATACCATATTTAATAGGGAGGGGATATTAAATCACCACAAATCTGTATTCGTAAACTCAAGAAAACCCTCACAGTGTGCGGTACAACATTGCTTCATGTGTTGCTGCTTTGTTGGTCGTATTTTCACCACCGCCGAGTATTTGATATTTCTGGAGCAGGTTCTTCCCTGCTTGCTTGATGATGTTCCACCAAATTTAAGGTGCAACAAATAGTCCCAACATGATGGAGCGCCTGCTCATTTTGTGACTATTCCTTGCAAATGGAACAGGTCATTCCTTATGGATTGGATGTATTGGACGTGGTGGACAGGCTGTCTGGCCCCCACGCTCACCAGATTTATTAAGCCTTAATTTTTTTCTAAAAAAGGCCTTCAAATATGTCTTGTATTATGATCCTGGGGAGTCTGAAAGGGATCTCGTGTCAAGACTCGTCTGCCCAGCTGCTACAATCAAAGAAATTCCCTGTGTACTCCACCGTGTCTGGAAATCAATGCTCCGTCGATGTCAGGCATTTTTGGTATCTAACGGTACAAACTTCGAGCATCTATTGTAACATATGAACTGCATTCATGTCATACATTGTTCGTGTTCATTATATTCAATAAATCATTCAAATTAAACACTCTCTTGTTTCCTTTCTCATCTTCGACCTCTGCTACTAATTACGTTTCCATTCATGGGTTCCTATGCAAGTCTTCTAATGTATCCTACCTTCCCTAGAAGTTTGTTGCCAGATTTACACCTTATATATTTAATAATACAATTTTAAAAGGAACTTAAAGAATCATTGTCCATTCAAAATAAAAATAAAAATGTTACAGGAATCTGTCGTAAGGATACGATAACTATAGTAATTTGTTTTCTGTTAAATTCTATTAAACTTTTTAAAGTTATTTTTTAACCATCTTTTAGGAAATCCATAGAAAACATCCCAGTGTTCTTTATATATTTTATTAGAGGTAATTGTCACATTTTTATTTTCTTTAAAATGAAAACTGTGTATTTTGGTTTGGTTTGGAGTGCTACGGTCTACTTTTTGCAACACGAGGGCTAATGAGACCGGGACCTACAGCTTAAAGCCGATTCCGAACGGCTACGAACATCCATGCCACTGTGGGATCTGTGTATTTTGTTTCGCTCTTTCTTGCAGATGGAGTTCACTTTTCTAATTTAACTGAATGACCTCAAAACGGCTCACTTAAGTACTATGGTACACTTTCTGGGCAACAAATTAGTTGATCAAGTGTAAATGCATTATAATGCTATACGAAAAAGTGATGTTAAGTTCAGTTTGGAACGCCACGGTCAACTGTTTTGCTACACGATGACTAACTAGAGTGGGACACACTCGTTAATTTCCATTCTAATCAGTTATGCCATATATGCAGGCAGTAAGATTAATATCTATGAACTGCAGTACCATCGAACAGCGTCCTACCCATTCAGCTATCATTCGGATAAATCTGGTGAAATTTTTACACGCTGATCCTAATGATATTAAAGTAACGTTACACACAAGATGGCCTAGTGTTCAGTGTGTGGGGCTATAATTTCAGGGTACCAAGTTCGAACCTAACAGGCGAACTAAACATATCTCTCTGTATGCTCAGAGTATATGAAGGATAAATCTTTAGGGGATATGGGAGGTCGGGTGATCTGAGAGAGGTACGCAATCTGGTTCAAAAAATCTCTATCCTGAGGGGGAAAAATAAAAATGAGGGGAATATTTAGCATTGATATCACGAACGCCTTATATTCCACAACGTAGGTTTCCCTTTCCAAACTATCAAATCATAGCAAATCAAATTAATATAACATCTAACTCTTCCACAAAAACTGATAAATCGTTATTCATTGTTTCATGCCTCAGATATATTACAAATAGCGGAGATGCACTACAAATACAACCTGTGTAGGCGAGATCTGTGGATTAATTACACCTGTTACGCTAGACATTACTGATTTTCTTTCCTTTCGTTCATATGCATTCTTAATCACTATCTGACTTTCGAATAAAATGTCCAATGCGATGAAAGGTTATATCACAGAATAACTCAAAATAGTGTTAGACAAGCCTTTGTCAAGGTGAGTTTACCAGAAGATCCAAAGCTTTGTTGACAGTTACCATTTAATATAATTTCTCCATGATTACTTTTCAAAATCCTGCTGTTATTCGTCGGTTTTCACTCAGCACTTCAGAATCGAAAAAAAATCATTAAGTGATAAATATTTTAAATTTATTTGAAACTATTCTAACACAATTTTTTTTATATGAATACTTGATACAATTACCTGAAATATAAAGTTAGATCATTGCGAGATTTAAAATATTTCTAATATTAAGATGAAACAGTTGAAGGATAACCTGTTGAAATCAAAACTCCTCTGAAGTGTACTTTTCAAACTTGAAACTTTTGACCGATTCTATTCTAAAGAAACTTAAATTAGGCAAGTTGCTCTGCTTAGGGGTTTGAATCAGAGAAAGCAACATACGAAAGTAAGTAGATATATGCAAAATAAAAAAAAAAAATTATGTTTAAACAATTTAAATTAAATTCTTTGATTTTTTTTCTACAAATATATTTTTTTATGTTTGGTAAAATTTATTGTAACTATCATCAATATTTTCCTATGACTGGTACTAGGTTTCACACGAGTCTAGTATTCCTCTATTATTTGAGTATAGTAAAGCTCGCAGATACTTTACAAGTTATACAATTATATTGAGTACTATTCATACAAATTTAATGTAAAAATTACAGTATTATATGAACAAATATCGGGAAATGTTTTACTTGTGCCTAAGAGAAAAGAATAATGTAAAAAGAAATAGGTAGATTTTAATTGCAGATAATGCAGAGTTTTAACGAATTATTTCACTAAACCATTATAATCTTCAATATGTTTCTGCTAATGAAACTGTTTTATTTATCGTAACTACTAGGTAAACTTCTTGCACAACATAAACATTTATTTAAAAAATGTAATTAAAGAATTATTTTCAAAGTTTTATTAAAATGAAAGTTTATATCGAACATTAAAAATTTTTATGGTCATTTTTATGACATTTATATGCATATACATACATACATATATAAATATATATATATATATATATATATATATATATATATATATATATATATATATATATATATATATATATATATATAAATATATATATGTAATATGGGCGAGACTCATTCAAAATCACAACACAGTTTATTTCTGGTAAGAAACATGAAATCCGTACAACAGGCAAACACCTTTACAACTTCGTGCACACAGACAATGTGATCCCGCACATACACTTTTCAAGTAGGGATTCCTCGGGTAAAAAGACTACGAATAATCCCTAAGCACAATTGATCACGTGATAAAAAATACCCATGTTTAAAGAGAACGCGCTAACTATTGGCTAAAGTAGTACAGACAGAGGCTAAATTAAGTCCATAGCATGTCTGGAGGGAAAAATCAGAATTACCGCGCAAACCCCGAACTTATTTTATGAACAAAAGTTATTAAATTAATATTAAAATACGTAAATAAGGCATTTTAATATTACATATATGTGTGTGTGTATACACACACACATACAGAGAGAGATTTAAAGTTTGCCAACAGTATTTAGTGTAGATATGAGAGGGAATCTCTGAGCTCTCTCTGTCTTGTACGTACACCAAATAAATATATGAATAATACTTCCTGAAATAAGAATGGGTACGGAGGGATAATTGTCAGAGAAATAAAAAAAATAATTAGTGACTTTTTGGCATCTTGAAATAAGTATTCATTCCTATAATTTTTTTAAAATGTAATACATTTTACATTTTCTTTTAAAATTTTAGCTTATAAATCTTTTTTAAAAGACCCAAAATTTAGCACAAGAAGCAAACAAGTGAGTGACTGGCCTAGATTTTCAAAATATTCGAGCTTGTTTTTTTAAGATTTGGTTTGCTTATTTCCTATCTTATATCATTAACTTCACCTTTATTTATTTGGCTTACAGTTTCTCTGGTTAATGTCCAGTCAGTATCCCAGATTGGAAATATTGTTTCTAGTCACAACTTTGAGAATATTTTATTTTTTTCGCAATTTTGAGGACAGAATTTCTCAGTTAAAACTCAAAAATACCAATATTTATGCATCGAAAACGAAAATGAACAATTATTTTTGCATTAAAAATTTCATTTAAAATTTCTTTTTCACAGATTCAAGATTATTCCCGACCTTTTTTTTTTCTTTTATTTATTGTGTCAGTGAATTTGTGTGACTGGAGAATTCCGGGCAATTCATTTACGTGAAACATTAAAAGAACTGTTTAAGAAGGTAAATGCCCTTTTAAAAATATTTTTGATATATTATTTTGAATGTATTTATTAGCTTTAAAATAAAAAAAATTATGACTGCTGTACTGAAAAGGACAGCTTCTATATTTTGAATAAGCCCTTCTCAACATACTCTTTTGTGAGTCTCGTGCTTTCAAAAACAAACATTTTATCCCTGAAATATCATCAGGCCTATTCTATTGTGTTGAGGTATGTAGCCACGCTTTCCAGCAAACTACAGCAGCAGATGTTCCAAAGTGGATGGACTGGTAGTCACAGCAGCTGCACTAGGCAATAGTACCTGTCTCTCCCCCCCCTTTTTTTTGTCAGTCGCAGGCGAATATTACTAAGCTGAAAGCTTTTTTAAGCTTTTTTCAAAAAGTCTTCTATAGTTTCACTTTATATCGTATGATATCAAAATGTTTTCAGTCATTTAATAACATTTTCTAAATATGTTCAAGAATACAAACTTTCATATTTAATTGAAAATTTGAAGAAAATATTTACATTAATTAGAATTATATTTAACAAGATTTTTACAATAGATTGCTATTTAATAGAGTTAAATTTTGAATAGTTATTACTTTTAAAAATAGTAAATAATGAGGGGAATTTTTAAAACATAGGGATCGATTCTCTAAATATAATTATAATTTTATAATTTGCAATTTTTAAATTCTCAACATCAGTAAATAATAAAACTTTCGTTAATAAGTCGTTAGAATTAGGAAACTAGCTAAATTATTCCACCCCCTAACAACATTTAAAATATATATCATCTAACTCTAATGTAGTATAAAGATAATATAGGACAAACTTAAAATGGCAAATTTAATTCTTTTTACACTTTATTATTAACCATACACACATGCCTCATATAAATAATATTTTTTCTTTTTATTATCCTTGAAAAATATAATTGCTTCAAAATACATTTTCCATAAATATCTTTTGATGAAAATTAGGCATCTGAATGACTGAGGAAAACTAGAAGAAAAGCATAATTAAGGCTCAAAAATAAAACTTCAATGATAAATCGAATAGAACATTAAAATTAACCTTAAAAATAAAAGTAAAAACTAAAAGAACGCAATTTCATGTAATTAAAAATGTAAGTAGTATAACCAGGATAAAATAAGACTTTATCATCTAGAATAATGTTTATTTAGTAGTATAATGTTTATTTAGTTAAATTTTGGTATGCAATATTTTGATTTGATAATTATTAAAAAAATTCAAGGTAAAAATGATAAAATCGAGAAATAAAGCTTAAAGATCGGAAACAATTACTAGTAATGCGTTTACCTATACGATCAAGACTGCGTTTCAGGTTACGAGTATTTGTTATGGTACAGTTCTAAAAAACTTTGGTAATGTATAGAGAAAGGGCTGTAGAAATAAAATTGCCTTGTAATATTTCTTGTCTGATAAACTTTGTTCTTATTAGTAAGCAATTTTCCTCCTTTCTAAAGTTAATAATACAGTTCTTTCTATGTCAAAACAAGGAAGAATAAACATGAATTCCAGACGTTTCCTTTCTTTTTCCCCTCTTAAGCTATGCTTTGACGGATTGGGTGACTCGAATGAGGTCATAAAATTAACGGGTTGAACAATGAAATGTTTTCTTTCTATATTACATAGATTACATCCTTATTATTATATAGTGCAGAGTAAAATATAACAATGTCAATAGGTTTTGAACTTACATGTATGTTATCATTATTAAATCTTGTGAATATAATTAGGAAATGAAAGGACAACAATTAAAGATAATTGATCGAAACATAGTACTAAGCAAATTTAAGGTAAGGTGATACAATTCATATTATTATTTTTTAATGTTCATTTTATTATTTTTTAATGAAACGCGAAAGATAATTAAATTTTTGAATTGGGCTTTTGCTAAGTGTTCTATATTAATAATAATGTATAATATTTAGGTCGAGAAATGTACTTAGCTGCACTAGAATAATGTTAAATAGAAGCTTAAACCTTTTTATTTAAGTTACAGATTAAAATATATTTTTATTTTCTCTTTCACGTCTCTTAGTAATGTATCTACTAAAGTTTTCATCGTAAGAGAATTTTAAAATTAAAATTATTATTTTAATAATTTATAAAATGTTTTCATTAATTCTATGTTTTTATATGCATTCTACAATGAAATAGTATATGAGTAAGAGAATTAACACAATTTTACATTCTGACACTATATTGTCGCGAAGATTGAAATAATGACACAATTAGGTTAAACGAACAATTGAATTTATTAGATCCGAAGCAACTAGCTTGAGAACAGAACGGAGAACTGACCCCAACTCGTAAGATACAGCTTTTATAATATATAGTCAGAACATTCTAGAAACATCTACCTGGTAAAGTAAAGAGAGTTCTAGAATTCTCTAGATTTGGTATAAATAATACATAACATTATTCTAAATTAAAGTTCTAGTCTTTTTATGACGGTTCTTCCTGATTACCCCTTAGTTTTTTACGGATAATTGACGCATAGCTGGGGTGATGGATTACAAAACCTGAGTCTATTGAATCGAGTTCCAAAGTTGACTTGTATTTATTTCTGTTCAGAATCAATTTTAAGTAGAAGGAGTCCGTCTAATTATCTGCAGAGCAACATTAGTTCTACCAAAGTATTCAGACCAAGAACTCAGCGAATAATTAGATATGAATTTGACTTTAAAAAACGCTACTTATAAGCATTAATTTTGCATCAACCTATATGTCGATTTAAAACAGTTATAGCTACTTTGGAAAAATCAGGAAAAACCCAATTCGCAAATACACACACGTGTGTGTGTTTGCGAATTTAAGAGAAAGAGAGAAAGGAGGAGCCTTATGAATAAATATTTGTAAACTAATGTTTTATATATATATATATATATATATATATATATATATATATATATATATATATATATATATATATATATATATATATATATATGCTCATTTTAATATTTATCACATGTATTGAATTTTAGATCAAACTGAATTTCATTTATTACATTTAAAAGTTATTAAATATTTATGAAACCTCATCCTTTAACAATTCTATGATAACTGAATTCAAATATTAATGCTTTTACTTGAAAAAGATATTATAAGATCACAATTTTACGGTGAGGTCCATATGTCGTACAAAAGGAATTTGGTCCAGTAACAACTACAAAATTTTCCTGAACTGTAAAGGAAATTTTGATAATTATTTTCGTTCGTAGTTTCTATAGCATAACAGCCGTGTTTACAAAATACCTTGTTTCATGTTATTTTACGTTTTCTGTAATTACTTGTACATAGGTCTCTTGTGAGAAATAATCACGTGGTTGAAAAAAATGACTTACTCAATAAATAATTTACTCCAGGATTTTTATTTTATTACGATAAATAAACAGGTCATTTAGTTTCATTTCTACATGTGTTCTTAATAATTTTAATTTAAATAAAGAGTACCTGCTATAACCGCTATTAAAAGATTGTGAAAACTTAGCTGTTTAATTATCTTTGCCTCTGTGTGTGGCAGTTGTGTTTTATTATTTTTGTTAAATATCTTTTAAAATTTACTTTTCGTTATTTCTGTAAGCAGACATGGTTTTAGTGATTCCTAGCTATGGATCCCAGCACAACTATTTTTCTCAGACTCTACACAGGTCATGCTCTATCTCTTTTTATTTTCTCTTTCTTTCTCTCTCTCTCTCTTTTAATTGTCCTACAATATTATTCTTGTGTTTGGCACAATTTGTCTCAGAAGGACATTAAATTATGATTAATCAACCCTAACTCAACAAAAAGTTTGTCACATTTTTACTCTTAGTCAAAAGTTAAACTTTTTAAAAAGAATAAAACCCGAAACGATAAGTGTTGCTGTTTTTATTTGCATTTGTTTTATAAATTTTAAAATCTTTATGATTTAAAATTACAAATTCTATACTTACAGTAACGAGAGACGACCAACCATAACCATTCAGGCAATACGTATGAAAATGGAAGATAGTTTAAATTGGTCGATAAAGGGAAGCTCCACGGGGGGATTTCCTGGTTTCCATCATGTGTAACACATATGTAAGCTCATTACTCATATATTTCCAGGGAAGTAACTCTTTCCACCAAACAAGGTGCACTTTTGGATTCGCCCCTGGTGCGTAGCTGGATCAACAGCAAGCTGGCAAATTAAATCATTATCCTGTTTTCTCTGGAGATCGTTATCCTTTATTAAGCTCCTGGCGTTGGGGGAAAAAGATCCTGTATTGAAAAAAATCAGCGACTTTCAAATTACTCTGACATTTTCAAAAAATATTCGCGAATAATTGTACAGTAAACCAATTAGAACTCTTTTGCGATAAATCTGTGGCATTTTTTCCTTACCATCTACTAGTGTTTAAAAGTAAAGAAAGATATGTTATATAACTTTTGCACTGAAAAAAGAAACTGAGTTTGCATTACACTTTTAGTGCAATAAACTTTTCGGGTCATCTAAACATCTCTCTCTTGTATCTAAATGTACTTTCGGCTGCAAATAAAACAGGTTCCTTCCTAATTACGATATTTATCTATTTCTTATCAAACGCGGCGAGTGTGTTTTCGAGTTTCGCTGAAATTGGGGTTCCCGCAAATCCTCTGATTTTCGTAGCAATTGCTACTCGAAAGTTCGATACACGCAGTGAGCCGTAATTTAAGCTACGTCACCTGCCAGTTTTTGGCGCCAGACCCTGGCGATTTGCCGTCCACAGTAGCAGGAAATGAGACCAACGATGAGGGGATAAATATGAGAATCTCAAACAAATCTGGCGTAAAATACGAGAAAAGCTTTAGAGGAAAGGGAATTCAAATTACTAAGACCTAGACACTAAATATGCGTGGCATGTAATTGAATTGGTTTTCAAAGAAAAATTTAAAGGAAAATATCATAAATGAATTCATCCTCAGACAGTTTTTATCTCATTCGATTTACATATTTAGTCTAATTGATATTAATTCGAATATCAAGAAGAAATCGTACGACGGGTATATGTTATTTTACATTCGAAGATAAAATAAAGAAAAAATAATCTGTATGTATTTTAAATAAGATCCTCTGTAATGTGCTAGAGATTTATAATAAATATGTGGCACATCGTGTTCATCTTGTGGCACACGAGATGAAATACGTGTTTTATTTAAAACACGCATTGATAAAAGTTTTAAGATAGATCTTCTATCATTTGGTGCTTCCTATAGTAAGAACACAGTGACTTCTCGCTATATCACGCATAATCGGAAGTCAAGTAAAATACGCGATATATTCGAAGAGGTGGGGCAATATGGTAAAAATATTAAATTTATGAACATATGCACTTAAATTCCAATACTAAAACTAGTATAAAAAGAATCATTTAAATAATAAAGAAAGAGAAGTTTCATTTATCTTTTTAATTTTGGGTACAAATACACATGTGTATTCACCTTTTGCATTTTCTGCTAAAGATTGCATTTTCTGCTAAAGAAAGTATCCCAAATCATTTGCTTACACATTTGTGTAACAACTTACTTTCCAGCAAATATAAGTAGCCGAAAATAAATCAGTTACATCTTATATAAATGGTGTCGCATCTTTCAATGGCAATGTATGCTTTCTCGAGCATAACAACGACTTCCTGCATAGAGATAAGAATAAAAATTAAAATATAAATAAATTGGGATACATAAAATGTGCGATATATTGAGACGCGATATAACTAGGAGGTGTATAAACTAAATATGCATAAAATGGCTAGATTTTAGAGAGAAAGAAACGAAAAGGCCTATTAAAATTGCTGACAAATCGCAACGAGAATTTTAAAAATTATTAACAAAAAAAAAAAAAAAAAAAAAAAAAATTTGAAATAGTTATCCGATTTAAAAAATTAATGTCGTTGAGTTCTTCGGTGTATATGTCTGCAATTTTAATGTAATCATTTACAAAAATACTTTATATATTTTATTGTTCCATTAAGAAACTAATGGGAGCTTAAGTTGGGCAATAAAATGTTTAAATTTTGAGTGCATATAAAAATAGATTCAGAGAATAACGCTAGCACAGTTTCGCTAAAAATTCTTTTTTGTAATGAAAAGCATGTTGCACATAATTAAATTAATGGCTTTGACGTCCCATTCGGCCAACCCAATGTAATTGTATGTAGTAACAGTATTAAAATAATTTTCATTGTTAAAGTTAAAAGTTTCTATCAATGTTGTTATCTCCGTTTTTCCAGTTCTAGGTTTGTTACTTTTTCCACGTACACTCGCTGATGTACTTACTTACTCTCGCAGGCGCAGATGTTTTCTTATACTAGGAGTGAAATTCTCTGATGAAGTGACAATCAAGACTAGAACGTAAGCGAAAAACTGTCAAATCTTAAAAAAAAAAAAAAGAGAGAGAGAGAGAGAGAGGGAGAGAGAGAGAGAGAGAGAGGGAGAGAGAGAGAGAGAGAGAGAGAGAGAAAGTCAGAAAGAAAATAAAGAATCAGAAGCAGATTTTAAATCTTTAACAGATATGTTTTCTTAGATTTTCTTGATAAACGTAGAATCAGTACTTAATTATATGCAAATGCATGTAATCGAGATTCGGTGCAATTCAGGAAAAATTTAGTGAAGTCGAGGTGCCTAAATTTTACAAATATTTAGCAGCCAAGTTTAATAAATCTCGAAGGTTCGAGTACGAAATTATCTTCATGTTTAAAAGTATTTATTGGTGCGAGCAGTTTCTTATTCTTGTGAATAGAAATGTCTCCTGGCAGATCTAGAAATAATGACGTTTATTTTATGTTAGTTTTGAGAATAATTTCGGACAATGTTTTTTTCTGGAGGGTGCTGGTAAGAAATACAATCCGAGTTTCAGATAAAAAACATTAATTTATTGTGTTATTTGTTCTTACATTACTTAGTAAGTTTTTTATTTTGCTTTTTTTCGTATCTTTTACTGCTTGAAAAAAGCCTACACTTCAGTACAAATTAAAGGCTTTTTTTCGCCCTATCCCACGTTACTACGTAACCATCTTTATTTGGCCCATATTAAAATCTGAGTTTAACATTTTAGATCTAAAGCATATCACACATAATGCATAAATGCATTCATAACATTTTAGCAATGTATCACCAGATCGTGAAATCTGCCGAATAATTACAGACAGTAGTAGGGCTCTGCTTTTCGGTACTACATTTCATGAGTTTGAGTACCATTGTCCGTGTGGATATTTGTGCCATTAGTAACTAGCTCTAAGCTGTACGTACCAATCTAATAAAACCTCGTGTAACAATAATTTGACCTGCAAACCAGACCTTTTAACATTTTCTGCGAATAGGTACAGAAAGATGAAGATGGTCGAATAGGTAGGGCTCTGTTTTTCGGTAAAAAAAGTCCGTGGGTTTAAATCCTTCTACTTCCATGAATGTTCATAAACATTTGGATTCGGCTTTACACAGGAGGTTCCAATATAAATACCTCTCGTGTTGCAAAAAAATGTGATCGTAGAGCTGCAAACCAAACCAATTCATTAGAAACCTCGAGTCATTTGCTAAGGATAAGAAGGTGTGAGTGAAGCTAAGAGGTGTTTGTTACTTTTAAAAATATGTCTGTCTAACGGTTGAAGACCATTCATACCTCAATTTTACTTTAGATTTTACTTTTATACTATTTTACTTTTATGAATTCTATCGGTTGCCCTAGAAATTTGGCCGCTTGCGTGCACGCACACCTGCTAACTCCGGTAAAACTTATTTTAACTTACGTTTGAATAATCACAGTAGAACTCAAGGAAATCTGTCCAAGGAAAATATCGATGAATGAAATAACTTAGAAAAAGTTCCTGGATTTACGAAACTCTCTATTCGACACAATAAGACTTCTAATTTCGAAGAGGATGTTTTTAAGTTTCAAGTTTAGCTACTGCCTTGTTAAAGAGCACAATGATTACAAAAAAAAGGAGGGTGAAATTTTTGAGCTCGTAATACCTTTGTTTATATTAGAAAAGTCAAATAGTTCAGCTTCAAAATGCAGCATCCATTTCGTTAACGACACGGGAAATATGTCGAAAAGGCAGTAGTGTAGGAGTAAAGTTAATGCTGGCTCCAGGTGAAATTTACTAGAGCTTATCCTTAAACTAATTATTAAAGAGATTTACATTCATATATAGTTATTGTTGTTGAAATTTGAAATTAAAAATGATTTCCTTCAGTGGAAAGAAAATAATTGATCACATTGGTCACAACGGTCAGTAGTTTTTCTGTGATATTTATTATAATTTTCGAATAACGATAAGTATTTTTTACTGTTTTAAGATAATAATTTATTAATATTAGAACTCAAAACATTTTTTCTTTGCAATTAAATTTTCTTTTCTTTTCATAAGAATTTCAAATTTTGCAGCTTTATATTTTCCCTGCATAGAAAATTTTATCGCTATTATAAAATCCTATTTTGTAGGAGGACAGGGACTGCAAATTTGGTATCTGATCTGGACCAGAAAAACTTACTCTATGCCACTGCAGGTATGCCATTGGAAAGAGGTCTTCAACTTTCTTAAATAACAGCGTTGATGTTAGAAGGCTAGTTTTAGACAATTGCTAGAATTTACATTACTGTCTACCGACTATGAAAAACTCTATGTATTTAACACTTTGTATCTTAACTCTGTGATATTATTATATTACCCCTTTGTACCGCCATGTTGCAGATCTGCTACGTACGCAAAAATTGAAGTCATTTACATAGTGAACATTGAAGGAGAGTATTATTGATTGTTGCTATCCTGCAACGTTGACGGCAGTAAAATTCACTGGTAAAATTCAAATCAAATGGCTATACTAAGTCTAATTTTCGCATCAAATTTCCAACTATCATTTGATCTGATTGTTACTAAAATAAACTTTAGATTTATTAAATTAAAAAAATGTATTAAAGATACCAGAAGTAGAATTTTTACAAAGATTTTTTTCAAAATCTTTATGTAAAGATAATTTTTCCGATTTTATCTCCCTCTCCCACACACAAAAAATATAAAACAATTGTTGAAACTAAATAATGTGAAAAACTAAAACAATTCTTAAATTTTTATTAATAAAAGTTATTTAATGTACAACAATAAATTTTAGTTCTTCCCGAAAAATTTGAAAAATTTAAAGAAATTTAAATTTATTTTATTAAATGTCTAACAAAAGTAAGTATATAAATTGTCATTTATTTCAAGAATTAACCAAAGCATTTTGTTCCATGTAAAAAATAGCTAAAGAATTTAGTTTCAATTGGTTCGTACATTGTAACCATATAAGAAGTACTATATTTTTCTTTATCTGTTTATTATGTACAGTTATCCACCATAAAAGCAAATTATTTTATTTACAAATCTTTTCAGAATAGCAGTTTCACCTGGTCCTTCAAAACAGCAGGCCCTAGACTTTTCTCTTGTTTGTCTACGGGATGATCCGGTCCTGCTTGCAGCAGGCTTTCAAGATCATTTACAAGTTTCAAGCTAGTTAAAAATTAATTGAAATGAACAATTGGAGATAGTTTCATCCCATTAAATCATAAATCTCTCTCCGCAGAGAAAGAAAATAAAAAGGAAAAAAGAATTCTCTATCGGAATATTTTTTTCCGGAATTTTTTAACTTATTCTTTGATTTATCTGTCTACAAATTTTTGTCGCATCCCGCATATTGTTACAGCTACAGAATGCTCTGGATAGGCAAAGTTATAAATACATCTGGTCTTTGCAACTGTATTAGGAGTAGAAATATTGTGGATTTCAGTGCCATATATTATACTTTTTATGTATCTACATTGTTACCGTTACAGACAAATAATTTGGGTTTTATTGGGGTGCTATTACATTACATACTTACTATCATTTTTAGATTAAACACGCGAGTTATCATAAGCAAAATATCCCAGACAGAAATAATTATCCTATCTCGTTCTTTCATACTACACGTGGAAATACGGAGTAGAAGAATGGAACAATGTATTAAAAAAATTTACAACTCAATTAAAAGTACAAAAAACATTCGTTTATAACAAGTGTTACTTTGTTCGAAAATACAGAAGATAAATTTTCTTACCAGGTACGATTGAAAGGGAAAAAACTTTAAACTCTTCTTACCTTTGTTAAAAAGAAACTGGTTTTTAAAGTCACAACTAATGTGAAGCCACGGCTAACGTCTTGTTTCAGAACAAACGTTTCTGCTGTAAATGAGTTCCGCTAGGAAAATTACTCATCATTATAATAAGCAATATGTGTTTCCAAAGATTATTCATATGAAATATTTTTATTCCTTTTTGTGGTGAAGTTTGATCCATTCATACTCGAGTCATTTCTGCCAAAAATATATTGATGAATATCTTATTATAATAGTTCAAACTGGACTGAGCCCTTCATCCCCAGATATTTTACTATTTTTTAACTAAAAAAACAAAGTTTAATAAAAAAATAATATAATATTTAATATGCGTATGATTGTTAAAAATTATAAGAATTGAATATTATATATTTAAAAATCTATGCTCCATCTTGAGTAATATGTTTCAATTAATGCATAAAAAATTGGAAAAAAATTAAAATTAAAAAAAATAAATAGAAGTTTTTAAAAACTAAAATTTGAAGTAAATTTTAACTAATATTGCAGTTTTAAAAATTTTATATTTAGAAATGTAATTTTATCTCAACGTTAAAACACAATGCAAAAACATCAGGATTTTTTGGGGGGTGGGGGTGGCTAGTATTCAAACTTTAATTTAGTTGAGGACTTTCTAACTTGAGTGATCACGTGATTTTCCGTATTTTGCACCCAAAGCTATAGAAAAATAAAATGTTTTTATTTACGCTGTCGGTTTCTAAGTTGCAAAATATTACAAGTTTACTTACATCAGTTGTTTGAAAACTTTAAGAATAACGTTATTAAAAGTCTTCACTTCATGCCACATCAATTTAAATTTTTAATAAGTTTTTTTTCATAAATCCAATATTTGGTTTCAAATTTGTCTCGCCATATTCTGTTGCTAAAATATGATAAGGATGAAACACTGCATTGGATTATCGTTTACACCATAGGTTCTCAACAGGGGCGCTGAAGCCTTCTATGGACGCAATTTCGGGTTCAGAGGGAAATGGGAAAAGTTAAAGCAGTCAAGGTAGGCAGGCAGCTATGAAGTATTCAGATCTATTTGGGAAATTAATAAAATACTTTGGAAATCCCTACTCTTTTCACGAACAAACACTTAATCTCACTATACATATTTGTATGTATTATTATCATGAAAAATAAGCATTACAAATGTAATTTAACATTACGTATAAGTATACCTAATTTAATTTAGTTTTAGATAGCTCGTTATATTACTTGAAAGTTTTTCATTCTGGTTTTACAGAGTGATTCTAAGATTTCTTAGATATGAATATATTGAGTTTGGTTTGGATTCTTAATTTAATTGAACAATATTCTATTTACTATATTAAATATTACAATTTTTCTGCTATAAATGTTTTGAATTTCACTTCGGGCCGCCATTTGGTCTCCCCTGAGATAGATTACTAAAATTTTTAGTTGTATTTTCTTCCTTTGAGAATGATATCAATGAGATTGGATACTGGAATTAATACTCTACCAGACTCAACAATTTATATATATACATATATACTTGTATATTATTTTCTATTCATTTTATGATTTTTTAAATTTTTAATAAGAAATTTTATGATATTTTATGCCTATTTTAATTAATTTCTACTTTGGGATTCTTAATACATAAATCGGTAAATAAAACAGATAAAAATGTTATGCAACAATATTTTAATATTTGATAATAAATGGAAGGAGAATTTATGGATTATGGAAGGATTACAAGTACAACAAAAGAAGATTATAAGTAGTACAAGTGTTATGGAATATTTTTTCTCGTAAAGAGTATAGTGGTCCGATAAAGGTTGGGATCTTTTGGTTTGCTCCATAGTTAGGACGACCTTGGTTAGTTTTCTTTATCAGTCAAAATATTAGCATGGTTCAAGAGAGTCGCATGCCAGCTGGACGGCATAATGTTCGCCTACCGCGGTAGATGGTGAAAATTCAAATTCCACGTAAGATCTGTGTTGTTCCTCCATAGGATGCAAATGTGTCCATGTGCCCTACCTATATGGTACTCCCCTAATAAAACGGGCAACAAATATCAACGGATTTGTATGGTGAATGCCATTAATAAGCGAAATTACCCGATGCTGAAAAAAAAATTATTGTCACGATCAGTTATTCCAGCTTTTAAAAATAAGTTTTAAAAATTAAAATTTGTATTATTCGTTATCCTTTTGTAAGGTACATCTCGATGGATATGATAGAAAAGAAAATGAAAACCTTTGAGCCCCTTTCCTGTGGTTGCATCACTGGATTTGAAAGGAACCTCGTTTCATTTACTATCCTTTTTTTTTTTTTTTTTTTTTTTTTTTTTTTTTTTTTTTTTTTTTTTTTTTTTTTTTTTCCCATTTACTATCTGCCATATTGCCAAATGGTTAGCTTGTCTCGCATCCCCGCTCTGCTTTGGGTTCAGTTCCCGAATAAAGTTTTAATGTATTTGTATTGTTTCTTCATAACAAGTAAAGTTTAGCTACTATATGGTGCTCCCATAATAAAATGGTTAACAAACCTACAGTATTGTATAGGCGAATGCTGGATTAAAGTAATTGATTCCAACTAGAAAAAAAGGTTTTAGGAGTTTTATTCGCTTCACCCGAAAAATGTGATGAAGTCTCTATGCCGTCAAATTTTACCAATGCCAGTCTAATCACATGGTTAATGAGCTAAAATTCCCAGGGAACTATAGGTCGGTTGTTTGAATTTTATACACATATTTTAATGGTAATATATTGAATTTTCTGTTATTTTGTTAAACCCATTCTTGCTTCTTCTATTATGTTAAGTAGATCGCATGATTCTATCATTGCCCATGGGCACCAAATACAAGGTTATCATTTTCAAAATGCTATAAATTCAGAAATATTGAACGTTCAAATGTGAATGATATATGTAGATAAACACATACTCATTATGTTTCCTACATTCTTCAAGTGTTATATGTGTGTCACCCCCAGATTTCTCGCTGGTAGTTAAACTCGTTCTAAACATTTTGTGGCGTCATCCTGTCAATGGTCTACACTGTAACATTGATCCGGTTTCTGAGCTCTTTTTATGATTTTGGTAGTGAGTGTACAGACACAAGATCCAAGGTAAGACAAGACGGAACATCCTTTCTTTGGAAAATTCCTGCTCTTCAATACCTGAACGATGAACTTCTTCATCGCTGTATTGGGAGTGTTGGTGAGGATGACCTCGCTTTGTACCTTTGGCTCTCAAAATCACCCGATTTAACATCGCCTTCTGACTTTTTCCATTATAGTCGCATTAAGAACTTTGTTTATGTACATCCAATACAAAAACACTAGAAGAGCTCAGAGTGTGGATCAAAGCTACAGTGATGTCCACTGACAGAATGACACTACAAAATCTATGGAAAGAGTTCAACTACTGCCTGCATGTGTTTCATGCAACTCAAAGAAAATACATAGAATATTTGCATAGTGTGCAGAAAAATAAGTTTTTGGCTTCGTTTATATATCTCCCCTATTCGTAAATGTAATACTTTCAATATGTAGCGCTTCGAAAACGAATTAATCTTTTATAGTAGCCATTTATATTCGGTCGGCACTGAATTTTACTGAAACTGATATCCTTCAGTTTCAGTAAAATTCAGTGCCGCTCAAAGCATAGAATGGTTTAATGCTATGATTTTTCAAACTATGTTCTGCGGAACTCCAGTGTTCCAAAGTACATCTCTGTGAGTTATACTACTCAAAAATTTGAAAAAAAAATACAAAGCTCTCAAAACTAGGTGGCCTAGTTTGGTTTGGTTTGGAGCGCTACGGTCTACTTTTTGCAACAAGAGGGCTAATGAGACCGGGGCCTACTGCTTAAAGCCTATTTCGAACGGCTACGAACATCCATGGCACAGTGGGATTCAAACCCGCGAAATCCGGTTCTGAAGGCCAGCACCCTAACCATTCGGCCATCGCTAGGTGGCCTAGTGTTTGATTTTTTGATGAATTTATTAGCATTTTCAAGTCGCTGATTTGTTCTCATTTTTATCATGGGGAGCATCATATAGGTAGGACAACATCGTTCCCTGTGAGGGACAAATCACAGATACATCCAGCCCTTTCTCAGGAATCGAACCCAAACCCATCGAGTCGGACCACTATACAATTTGAGAGACAGAACTAAAACTAAGATATTGATAACTACTGAGCGGCTCTATAACAGAATGGATAGGGCTTTGCTGTTACACACCGGCATTCGTGGATTCTAATCCTATTGCTGTCCTAGATGTTCCTAGCCTTTCGGTAATGGCTTTAAGCAACAGGTCGTGTTAACCATCATGTAGCAGAAAGTAGATCGTAGCACCTCAAATCGAACAAGCTTAATTTTTTTTGTGTGTGTTAGAATCCTGCAGAATACGCAGAAGTTTCTCACACAGATATGGGCAGTTTATTATTTTATTAATATTCTGAAAAACACCAATAGAGCTAGACTTGGACAGTTTGTGTAAATAAATGTAAGCACACCTCAGTCACTAAATGTGATGCAAGTGTAAGTGACACCTGGAGAACGAATTAATACTATTAATGTGCTAATTGCATATATTACAAATTTATGTTCAAAATATTTAATAAAAATACAACTTTGCCTTAAGTGTCTTATCATTCAAGCAGGGCTTCGAACCGTAATATTTTTCGTCCCGGCTCAACTAAAAAAATATATATATCGATTCAGTTCCAGTTTTCGTTCTGCCAAAAACAACGGCTTTTGGTTTTCGGTTCAGTTCCAAATGAATAATTTTATTTTATGTATATTCTTATTTGTACTAAAAAATATAATTCTTTCAAAGTTAAGAAGGTTTTATCCTTTTCTTAATTGGTACACCATGTGAATTATACAATTAACCAACATGATACGAGCGGTGATCAGAGAACGGCGAGCATTGGTATTGTTATCCATTATCAAAATCGCGTTTGACTTCTGAACATTCAACTGAATTAAATATACCTTCTGCATGTAGTTTCCTGCGAAACTGAAACACAAAAGTACTAGTGAACATCAAAACAAGAAATCGAGAAGCAATGTACATATAATTTGGTTTGGTTTGGAACACTACAGTCTACTTTTTTGCAACACAAAATGTAAAGAGTCTGGCACCTACTACTTAAAGCCGATTCCAAACATCCATGCCGCAGTGGGATTCAAACCCACGAACTCCGGTACTGGAGATCAACGCTCTAACCATTTGGCCATCATTCAGCACAATGCATTCGTAATGGCGTTAATTATATGGTTGACATTAAATTAGAAAATATTTATATATTGGTTACAGTAAAAAAATGACTGAAGAGACATATATCGAACTGAAATAAACCGATATTTTTTTCGGTTCAGTTCCAGTTTTCGTTCCGACTAAAATGACGGTTTTTTTTTCAGATTTTGGTTTAGTTCTGGTTCGAAACCCTACATTCAAGTACTAATAACACGTTGATTAACTTTAAATGTTAGTTTAGGATACAATTTTCTAATGATGGGATGAAGTTCCCTAATTAAAACCTTATAATTTTAAGGGATATGGGAGTCGACAAAATTTTAAGGGAGCATGGCACCCATTGTACCCTTCCTCCAAAGCCGTAAACAGAGGGGTGGCTAGATTTGACCCCCCTCCCCAACATTTGTTGAGTTCCCGTGATACATTTAAAATATACATTTCTGCATACGAGAAAAATAAAAAAAATTTCATATTTTATAATTGTTACAAAATTTTTAATGGTAATTAGTCTGTTTTGTTAAAAAAATTCTATTGGTAAACAAGCTTTAAGACAAAAAAAAAGTGTTTTTTCTCAATCAATTTTGCAAATATAAGAATAACTTATAATTTAAGGAAATTTATCTGGCCATTGTAATTACCCCGCAAGGTTAATTTTAGAGCATTTTTGTCTTGGGGATTAGTTTGTTTACTGTTTGAAACCTAAGAACAAGAAATCTTCTGAAAAAGAGTACTTTTATGTGTCGTTTTCAATGAGATTATAGATTACTCTTTTTTAAAAGTAAGTTTTCTTTAATCAGAACGTTTGATTGCATTTTCATAAAAAGGATGTTTAAAAACCACGTATGAAATATTGTAAAATCCTCTTTTTAATACGTCATTGAATTTTAACAAGTGTTTTAATTACTATTCATTTTGGTAAAAGCTGTAAATTTATCCAAGCGATTAGATTTATGATTTTATTCAATGTTTATTAATTAGCGTTGTAATCGGTCATTAAAACCACCTGCATGACATTTCATTTTCATACCCCCTTAAGAGATTAAAAGCCCCTGGTGTCTTTGGCTAGTTACGCCCCCCCCCTCCCCCGTGGTTCTGTAGCAAATAAATAAATAAATCTTTGTTCCGCTCTTAGCTAAGCTTCGATTCTTACGGAAAGAGGCGTTCAGTTCATAGCTAAAGATCTGTAACCCCTTAAAACGGAAATTTGAATAACCCTTGCTCCCTATGGGGTGTGAAAACAAGCTGATAACGCTGATAAAATGGTTTTAGAAAATTGCTTCTACTCCTCACACCGTTAAAAATTATTATATACAGATAAATTTTTAGATAGCTTGAACTTAACAAAAGCTCTTAGTAGTATTTTTTGTCTTTTTAAAGTTTGTGTTGGTAAAAGGCCATTATTTGCATTAAAAAACAAAAGACTATACCAAAATGCTTCTCAAATAATTTAATATTAAATACATATTCCTCACATTTCTAAAAATTTTGTCCCGCAATTACCCTGAAGAATTTTCCACTATATTACGTGGTAAAATTGATTTTAAAAAAAATTTTAAATGTCTGCCCAGAAGTAGAAAAAATAAAAAAATTTCATATACTTTAACATGGAGATAGAGGAATTCAATACTGCAGATATCTAACCAGTTTAAGAAAAAAAAAGTGTGTGTATGCCAAAATACCGATAATTTTATCTAAATAGGAAAAACGGCAAAATATATGATAAATATGAGCTTTAGAAAAAATTACTTACAACTACATGGATATTATTATTATTAATGACTATTAATGCCACACAATTTTTAAAAAAATGTAACGCAAATTACAATTATCTTCATTTTAATCTATAAAGCTCATGCCTAACAGGCTCACACACAAAAAAATATTCATGGTTAACCACTAAAATTTGACCGCAACTTAAAATCCGCATAGTAAAAAAGAATAAAGCTGTTCTAGTAATCTTGAAAATTACCCAGAATTTACTCTCCCTTATTTTCGAAGAATATGATTGTATGCCTAGTCACTGAAAAAGTAGTCGTTAACAATAATTTTCAGAGACGACATAATTATAATAATAATTAAAATAATAATAAAAATTTTGTCGAATTTTATGGTAAGTCTTTTGTGGAAGTGATAAAATGGTTTAAAAAAATGGCATGTAGAAAAGCGAAGTATTAACGCTTTTCTGCCATTTTAATTGTTTAAAGAAGTAGCAGCCAAACACATTAAACTTCTGAGTAACCGTACCGTTTTTATTTTAAACTTACTGTGAGCTACCAAAAGAAACAGGCAGGATTTCCAGCAAACTTATTTGATAAATTCACTGACTTTTCCTGTCCAGAACTCACAAATTTATCTGACCGAATGACAGGCAATATTAACTCGGATGTCATTAACTTTCAAAGTAGTTTAAGTTATTTTCAGTAGTAGTAAAGTTATCGCTTTACAAACATCATTAACTTAAAAGTAGTATAGTTTATTAACAGCTTTTACGATTGATTTTTATAAAAATTAGCATAAAGTAAACTCATAGCAAACAGCTTTAAAAAAATTAATTTAATAAATATTAGCGTGATATATCATGAAAAATTATAAAAAAAAAATGAAGAGAGTGAAAGAGACATTATATAGTATATAATATAATATTCTTTTGCAGAGATGCGTTAGTGAGAAATAAAACTTCTAAAAACAGAAATAATTTCAAAATTTGACTAAGTTATTTTATTTATTTATAGCTTCTCCCTGACTTTTAGAAAATGCTTGTAAATTTCTCTGACTTTTGATGAATATTCTATATTTTTCCCTGTCTTTCTCTGACCCTTTTATTATTTCCTGACTTTCTAGGTCGTAGGGAATCCTGGCACGACATTAATGAGAACTTTTTTTTTCAAATCTTTCATTTGTGTACTGCTTATAAATATACATTTCTTGTAAATGTGAAATCAGTTATAATATATACAGCTGTATATAAGAAAAATGAATTGAATTGCATATAAAAAAGAAAATTGAAGTGTCATTAGTAATAAATTTGAAATGTCAGAAAAGATTTTTCATCAGCCGTATTACCTTACATATTACGACTTTTAGGTCATCAACAAGTTGGATTCTCCTGATACCACACCTAAATATTTTAAATTCATTCAAGATATTATAAGTTACATTGTTCTGTAAATTGGCGAAATGATTAACGAATTTCATAACTATCCTACTATCTTAAAATAACATTACAAATTTGATATGTTGACTGTTAATTTCAAAATCAAATTTAATTTTCTTCCTTTTGACTTGTCGATATTATGTTTGAAAAAACAGTACAAATTATGAAAAATAAATACAAAATATTTCTTACTTATATTTCTTTCCAACTGAAAACTAGTAGGTCCCGAATTCATTAGCCCTCGTTAGATCGTAGTGCTCCAATCAATCAAATCAAAACTTACCATTTTATTGGTTTGAAAAATATCGACGTAAGAATTTAGTAAAATGAAAAGAAAAAATTATTAAATATTGAGCACTTTTTTAATTTGTGGGATGACAATCTTAGAAATTACATGGACAGTCACGACTGACCATAGGAACGGCCCTGACAATCGAGGGTTTGGCGATCTCTAACGTAAAGGCAATCTCTAATCCAGAGGCTTACCCAGGGCGGGTGCAAAGGGACATCCCCCAAGATTTTTTCTCGAAAATGAAAAAAGAAGGTGGGGAGAGAAATTTTAAATTTTGTCTTCTCTTTTTTAAGTTTAGAAATATTTTCCTAATTTTTATAGCTTGGTAAAAATTATATGAGTTCATGAATAATTTGACAACGAAGAAATTAGATTGATATAATGCATTCTTTAGTTTTTACATAATAATAATACTATATTTAAAAAGTCTAATTTTTCATTGCAATTATATACTCCTATATGAGAGAAATTAGGAGGGGGAATCTGAGATAAATATGTGTGTATGCATGTGTTGTATTTGCATATTTAAGTATTAAATTTAGTTTAAAGAACTGATTTTACAAAATGTGGGGGGGGGGGTCAAGCTCCTTCTGCACTTTCCATATGGCTGCCCTTGTTGGCAATGGCAATCTGAACCTCCCAAAATGAATTTCTGGGAACGCCACTGCTCTAATCTATATTTCTTTTTAATTAAAGTGACAGTTCGGAATGGGCTAAGTAGACCTTAATGCTAAACTAATATTTTCAATTTTGAAAATAGAGCAGTGAATTTAAATTCTTTTTAGTAGTAAAGTCCAAACTATAGACCAGTAGTCTTCCAAGTGCGTTCCACGAATCTTTGGCATTTTTCTGAGATTTTTGCAAGTCCAAATAAAAATAAGAGAGAAAAAATTATAAAGCACTCAACATTTTCCGCTTTTCGCGTAAACGGGAATGGCGTAAATCATTCATCTCTTGAGATCGATCACTCGTTCGTCTTTTGGGACTGAAAGAATGGGCTTTGAAGCCCTTCAACCGGACCCTTGACAAATTGAACTTGACAATTATCAGGATCGCATAGACCTGGTTTACTGGGGGGAGGGGGAAGCAAATTCAAGGTCGTGGTCAAGGTAGGGTCTTCCTTTTTTAGTCCTTAGCAGTGCTCAAAGATAAGTGTGCTCGGGGTATAGATGTCACTGAGATAGATGGCCACACGCAGCGTTTCTCAAGAAAAAAATCCCTACATCTGTGCTTAATCAGACCTGCTGCAGTTTTGTTGGGATCCTTTATGAGGAGATTTATATAGCTTAATCTTCATTGGACTCAAATCTGATTTACATTGTATGTCAACTAGTTATTGATAATTTTCGGATTAATTTTGAGTCCTCGCCTAAGCGTCAATTACTCAACATAATTTGGTAAAATTACTAACTAGAGCCAAGTAATCTACAAACGGGGGAAAAAAACTAAATAGCACACGTCTGTGCATTATTTGAGTTGATACTTTTTTATATATTTTTGAGCAATACAAATATGTAAATTCTTCTATAATTTATTCTTTATATTTAGCTGAAAGCATCTGAACTTTAAGATTCCTTTTTGATTACCTCGTATTTCCTATGGCTTTGATCCATGCGTTGTTTTATAAGTGATTTGTCAACCTTTAAATTAAACAATTGCAAATCTGCTAACCAATAGAAATATATAATTCTTATCCTTGTATCGCACTCACATTTTCATTAATATTTCAAGCAACATATTTAAGACACAATTTAAACCAGAGACATGAAATCATTGATTTATCAAACCATTTCACTATGACTTTCCATACGAATTCTCCATATGCACAGGAAATAAATCTTTTTAATTGCAAATGAAATAGCAAAATGTTTATAGATTATGACTTTCTGCTTTCTTGTTTATTTAAAATCAGCAAATATAGTTCCTCCATCTATGCATGCTTTTTCAAAGCGTAATCATAACAATTTTTCATCTAAAATAGATCTTTAGTATAATAGAGAATAATGATTCTTCAAATGACATCGGAAGTTAATAAAATTAAGACTTACAATTTCTTGATCCTTGTAATTGAAATAAGCCCTCAAGTTTGTACTCAGTAGTACTGGCACCTAGTTAAATGTTATTTTTATGCGACTAATTACTATTCGATAGCGAGCATGACATGACAACAGAATAATTCTCTTGTAATTCGTACAACACCATACCTATTTTCTGTGGAGACAAATAAGTTAACCAGTTAACTGCAGAAATTATTTTAAAAGGTTCCTCAAGCTGTGCCTAATCAAAATTAAACGATGACGTGTATACTCGTCGAAAGCAATACTAAGGAGCAAATAACAAATTTTGCAAAGAAGAAAAAAAAATTAAAGCAAACTGATGAAGATTTTCATTTGTATTAGATTAAAAATTTATGAATTGATTGTTGAAATAGGTATTTTTTAGTTACTGACAGTTTAAAAAAATTGCCAAAAAGATAATAAAATTCATTTGCAGGAAAAATTAAATCAAATTTTTTAAAGCACCAGTAAAATGCGAAGAATGTCTGATGCATTGGAAAAAACGATCTAACTCATATTGTAAAAAGCAATACATTGTCAGCAGAATAACTTCTATACCGAAGAATTTAACTTTTTACTCTTAATTTATAGCAGACTTACTGATATAATAAAGAAAACATACCACTAAATGGTAATTGTTTTCAATAGTATTGAAATTTTGAGTTTTTATATCGAATGGTAATTTATATATATATATATATATATATATATATATATATATATATATATATATATATATATATATATATATGTATGTATTTCCCCGACGTGAATACTCTTCTACCGCACGAAAGTGAAGATTTGGATTGACGTGTATACATATCGAATGCAGTCAACTTTTTAAATTAATAAACAACTATCCGAAAAAAGTTCTAAGTGTTCTATAGAGGAGAAGATTAATTATTCATATCCTCTCACACACATTTAACTACATATAACATCATATATCCATGTTAGTACTTTACTTACCCTTCTTCTATTTCTATAGATCCTAATATTATTCTCCATCAGACGATGGCGGAATCATAGGGCGCTGCCTCCTGTGGGTTCGTATTCCTCTGTTGGCATGGGTGTTCATAACCATTTAGAACTGGTTTTAAAAAGCACGTCCCGGTATATTTGGTTTGGTTTTGGAGCGCTACGGTCTACTTTTTTCAACACGAGGGCTAATGAGATCGGGACCTACTGCTTAAAGCCGATTCCGAACGGCTACAAACATCCATGCCATAGTGGGATTCGAACCCGCGCACTCCGGTTCCGAAGGCCAGCACCCTAACCATTCGGCTATCGTTTCGGCCCCGGTATATTAAACCATCGTGTAATAGAACAATACAGCGTAACGCTCCCAATCTTCTCATTAGATTATTCTCTCTATTAGAAATAATTGAAATGTTTTCCTATATTTTTTAATTCACCCTTACATATACTCATTGCATAAACACCAAATACATACTCATTATCGTTGCACGGGGTTTATTTAGGTTTGGTTTGGTTTGGAGTGCTACGGTCTACTTTTTGTAACACGAGGGCTAATGAGACCGGGACCTACAGCTTAAAGCCGATTCCGAACGGCTACGAACATCCATGCCAATGTGGGATTCGAACCCACGAACTCCGGTCCCGAAGGCCAGCACCCTAACCAATCGGCCGTCGATCAGCTGGGGTTTATTTAGAGAAGATGATGACTGAATGAATGAATAAGGCACTGCTTTTTGTAACCGGTGCTCACGGGTTCGAATCCCGCTGCTGACGTAGGTGTGTCGTTTTGGTCTCGGCTTTAAGCAGTAGATTAGTCATCATGTATCAAAAAAAAAATTACCTTGGTATTCTAAATTAGGATTATTATTACTATTAATATTTTATGCCAGAAACTGAAAGATTAGTTTGGAACACAGTACGGAAAAAAAATTTCCGAATTACTTTTGTACTTTTTAATCAGTGGTAAAACGTCATAGCTATACAAGCCGTCTGGTGTCCTTATTGCATATATATATATATATATATATATATATATATATATATATATATATACATATATATATATATATATATATATATATATATATATATATATATATATACATATATATTAAAAGTTGATAACGAGAAATGAAAACTATTGAAAAAAATTGAACTACGAAATTTATTTTTTAATTCATGTATGACTAGAGGAAGTACTTTCCTTTGCAGGAAAACATAACAAGATTAGACATGTGAGACTAAAGTCTGAGCTGTTTAAACCTTTATAAGTGCTTTTATATAAATAGAAAAATCCTTTTCACCGAAATTATTAAAGAAAGAAAATAAATCTGTATTTGGATAGAAATTAAAAAATAAGAAGTAGATAACTCAATGCGATCTGACAGTTTCTAAACTGAACATGTGTTATTGCGAAAACAATCGATTTATAAATGTCAGTTAAATTAGGGGAGTAAAAAGCGAGTTGTATGCAAAGTTTGAAATCGAAGTAGAAGGCTAAAAGTATTTTAAAAGGAAAATCCATTAAAAGCATTATATATATATATATATATATATATATATATATATATATATATATATATATATATATATATATATATATATATATATTTTTGTAACCGGTGCTCATGGGTTCGAATCCCGCTGCTGACGTAGGTGTGTCGTTTTGGTCTCGGCTTTAAGCAGTAGATTAGTCATCATGTATCAAAAAAAAAAAAAATTACCTTGGTATTCTAAATTAGGATTATTATTACTATTAATATTTTATGCCAGAAACTGAAAGATTAGTTTGGAACACAGTACGGAAAAAAAATTTCCGAATTACTTTTGTACTTTTTAATCAGTGGTAAAACGTCATAGCTATACAAGCCGTCTGGTGTCCTTATTGCATATATAATATATATATATATATATATATATATATATATATATATATATATATATATATATATATATATATATATATATATATATATATATATATATATATATATACATATATATTAAAAGTTGATAACGAGAAATGAAAACTATTGAAAAAAATTGAACTACGAAATTTATTTTTTAATTCATGTATGACTAGAGGAAGTACTTTCCTTTGCAGGAAAACATAACAAGATTAGACATGTGAGACTAAAGTCTGAGCTGTTTAAACCTTTATAAGTGCTTTTATATAAATAGAAAAATCCTTTTCACCGAAATTATTAAAGAAAGAAAATAAATCTGTATTTGGATAGAAATTAAAAAATAAGAAGTAGATAACTCAATGCGATCTGACAGTTTCTAAACTGAACATGTGTTATTGCGAAAACAATCGATTTATAAATGTCAGTTAAATTAGGGGAGTAAAAAGCGAGTTGTATGCAAAGTTTGAAATCGAAGTAGAAGGCTAAAAGTATTTTAAAAGGAAAATCCATTAAAAGCATATATATATATATATATATATATATATATATATATATATATATATATATATATATATATATATATATATATATATATATATATATAATATAAGGCAAATATTTTTGCATCTTTTAATTAAAATCGATTAATACTAAAAGCCATACTTTTAACTTAGGGAGAAAGTGGAAAGAAATATTTTTGATGTGTCTGAAATTGATTTTTTAGTTATGAGAAATATAACTTAAGGATTATTAGGACAGTGCTTAGCTTTATAGAGAGTGACATTGAAATAGGTCACTGAATTTGACATAATTAGTTACATATTAATTTGACATATTAGTTTTCAGCTTTTGGCTCTATTAGCTTGCATGAAGAAATGTAGATTTCAAAACTCCACATTTTCCAATAAAATAAAAAATGGGATTTTTGTGATCTAAAGATTGGTTTGGTTTGGTTTGGAGCGCAACGGTATACTTTTTGCAACTCGAGAGCTAATGAGACCGGGACGTACTGCTTAAAGCTGATTCCGAACGGCTACGAACATCTATGGCATAGTGGGATTCGAACCCACGAACTCTGGTTCCGATGGCCAGCACTCTAACCAATCGGCTATCGTTCGGCTTGTGATCTAAAGAAAGGTATTACATATTTATTTATTCCTCTAAGTATTGATTAATCGTTAAATTAACTATGGATAATTAAACCAGTGATATTCATTTAAGTGAAAAACAAAGGGATTGATCCCAGATGACTATCAGATCTTATCTCACTGATACGTTTGTTTATTAAATGCAATCTTATCATGGAGTATTACAAATAAATTATATTTATTGTATTTATAATAGCTGTTAAATATTATTTGTTTATCTCAAGAGGAACTAAATCATATTTATTTCATATTAAGATAAACTATCCAATATTTTAACATAACACTTAAAATTGGATAAGCGTGAAACAAATTAAATGACAAGAAAATTTTCTCCTGATGAACAGCTCAAAAAGTTTAGAGTAAATACATCGTTTACGATAAGGTTTCACATTTTTATCCCTCATTTTGCAGTAGTTGAGATTTTATAGTTATAATGTTACTTCCAATTATGTCAAAGCTGTATTTTCCCACAGCTAAGAGATACTTAAAGGATTAAATAGGATCATAAATTATGATGGATAAGCGTGTTAAAGATCTACGATTAGAACGTCTGCTAAACCGGACATGCTAATATCGGTATGCTTTGACTACAAACAAAACACTCGTGATAAATTGTATGGACGAAACATCTTATTTTCTAAGAAATTATTAAAGACTCAACGCTGTTGGAGAAACTAAGAAACCTTTTGAACATTCCGTGAGACATTCACTGTCACACTCTCAATATTAGCTTGATCTCCCATTCTGTCAACTTATCTTTCTCTCCCCTTTTCAGTTTATCTCTGCCAATTTGTATGAAGCTGATTATCTGTAGATTGATCTTCCCTTCGGAGGCATCAGCCCTACCACGGTGGGCTATAACTGTCTGTGATCACTTTTGAAGGTGTATATGGAGTACTGACAGGGCAAGAACTTCCAAAGTTTTGCTTAAAAGAGATAAAGCTAGATTTCAAAGCATTGTTTTCTTCACATTTCTTAAAACTCTAGCTTAATTTTAAAGGTTAAAAAAATTACGAAGTATGCAACGAACATTATAAGTTATAAATTAAATACACAAAACAAGCCGAGGAGTACGTGTTCTGTGCGTGCATTCATGCAAGCGGCACACAGCTAAATTTCTAGCGACAGATGGTATAAATATTATTAAACTATGATAAAGGATTTTTTTAAAGATCACTTTTTAGATTTAGATCTTTCCCTTGAAATTAATACTCAGTTTATATCTATATTTAGGAAATTGTGAACGGAGCTTTTCAGAACTGAATTCATCAAATCCTATTTCTTAACACCAATCGACCATTAAAGATTTAATGATCTAAAATTGTTAGCAACCAAACGTCGAATTGCGTGAGAATTTAGAATTATTAGATTTCACTGATGAACTAACAAATAAGAAAGCAGAAAGAGTGCAGTTCAAATTTTAAGGAAGGATTTTGTCGTTTCTGATAGCATATACATATCTTCATAATAAAAAAAGGTATATAATGTATATAATTTAATATTTTTATACTAAATCAATTATATGTAGTACTCATATAAATTTAATAGTAAGGATCTATGTACTGGTCGTTATGAATTATTAATAATAGAGGCGGCCCCTATAGCCGGTCCTGTACACAATTATACAAAGTTACAGAGCCGGTTTTGAGCTATTAGCCGTCTGCGTGCAAGATAGTATTTGGCCACCCCTTACCAGTACGAGTACCCAGTAGATTCACATTTTAAAACAATGCACAGGAATTTGTTATGTTTATCCGAATGCTCCATATAAATCACATATTAACTTAAAGTTTATTAAAATGGGTAATGGGTATCATATTTTAAAAATAAAAAAGAGTGATTACATAATTTTTGTTTTCTTATTAGGCAGTTTAACGATATCTGACGATTTTCAATTTTTATATAATTTCTTTTCAGTTCCTAACATATTCAAAGAGATCGATAGTACACTATGGTTTCAAAGTTACAAATTATAGCATTACATTCTAACACCTTATTTCAAATAAATTTAGATTTTTTTTTTTTTTAGTTGTCATTTCTGAACATTTTTCAAGTACGAATTATTTTTAAAATTATATATTGTAGTGCAAATCAACTTCTTCTTAAATAGATATATAGAAAATGTGAAGAAGTAAACATTGAAAACTAACCCAGGCTTTCAAAAACCAGTTATTCTCAGACGCAAGAAGTGAGAGAAAAAATAATATTTTTCTTACTAAATATTTTCAGTAAAATTATCTTTTTCTTATATATATATATATATATATATATATATATATATATATATATATATATATATATATATAACAGATTTGCCAACTACTCCGGATTCTCCGGAGAAATGAAAATAACTCTGGAATTTCCGGAGGAATAACTCTGGAAATTCATCAGATTGCTCTGGAAAATAACAAAACTTTTGAACAGTTGAAAGATTAAAATTCAGCAATTAAATACAAATTTTTTCAAAAATAAATGCTGAATATTACTCTTTACACACAGTAATGCTGCATGTTAAAAAGTTTTCAGTACTGTGCTGAAAAACAAAACGAAATTTATGTCAAATTTCAGTAAACAAAGTCTAGAATCCCTGATGATAGAAAAATGGCAATATTTTAATCAGAGTTGTGCTACAAGGTAATATTGCTAGAAGAAACACTGTTTTGAAAAATAAATTTTTAAAGCTAAAAATGTTACTAATACATTTTTAAATTCATAAATTTTAATTTGCCTTTTACAATTTACTATTGTGTGATTGGTTTGGTTTGGAGAGCTACGGTCTACTTTTTTGCAACACGATTACTATTGTGTGAATATTTTAAGTTTAATTATAATTTAGGAACCAATAAGTATATGTACTTATGTATAATCTGTAATTAGCATGTTAAAATTTCAAACCACGTTGATGCTCCTGACACAAGTGCCTGATTGCATACCTGTATAAATCAACCAGCATATTTTACTCTGCGCTCTCCACACATACTAGGCTCGGTTGGTTTTTTGGAGTGCTACGGACAACTTTTTGCAACGTGAGGGTTAATGAGACTGGGACCCACAGCGTAAAGCTGATTCCGAACGGCTACGAACATCCATTCCACAGTGGGATTCGAACCCACGAACTCCGGTACCGAAGGTCAGCACCCTAACCAATTAGCCATCGTTCGGCCTCATACTAGACCCGGACCTGCATGATTACATATATTACAATAAAAGAGATTTTATAACACAATATTTTCATATTTGGATAATGCATTTACTTTGTAAAAGGGCAATTAAAAGAACTGTAGAATAGGGAATTTTCTAACTTTTATCCTTTAACATTAGATTTATATTATATATTACACTAACAGTTGCACGTCCAGAATTCGGTCTAGTTGATTCAGGATCCCAAATTCACTTCATATTTAATTCAAAATTAATATTAGATTTATATTAAACCAGTAATATAAACAATTTTGAAAATAAAACAACTCATTTTCATAAAAGCGGATAACATATTTTATTAGTAGTTAATGTTGTTCAGAAACTTAAATATAAGCTTAGCACATAAGAGTCTTATAATTGGAGATATTTGTGCGATTAATCCATGCTCCCCCCCCCCCAATAACATAAAAGTAATTCTGTTTTTGACAAGATCATTTAAAGAGAAACGGGGTACTTATCAGAAAATATTTTAATCACGTGACATAAATAAAATGTTAAACACTTTTAATTTTTCAGACGATCACTTCATTACTTATGGCAACAGATTTGATTGCAGTGCGAAAAAAGAGGCAAAATTAAATTAAAAAGAAAGAAGTATATAAATAAAAATAGAAAAAATTAAATTACTAAACTAGTCCTGGTATAAAATCATGCCAAACGATAGTCGAATAGGTATCACTGCACTTCGATACAGAAGTTCGTACGTTCGAATGCCACTGCAAAAATGGATGTTTGTAGCCGTCCATAATCGGCTTTAATCGCCCCGGTCTCGTTAGCCCTAGTGTAGCAAAACAATAGACAGCAGCGCTCCAAACCAAAACTTGAATATATTTATATCATTTTAAAGCACATTTTAAATGCTACCACATCAACGGAATGAATTTACTTAAATTTTTTTAAATATTTCCGCCCATTATTACAAAACATATTTTACAATATTGGTCGCTAAGCCGATGCAGGACATATAAGCGTCCTATCTTCAACAGGCATTTAGCTCCGATCAATTCGACATGCTTAAAACCTTTCCAGGGTTTACCTTAACCACCATGTAATATTTCGTGTAGATCGACGCAGCCATTAAGGAATATTAGTAAACAGACATATACAGCTGCTTTTATACATATAGGCAACACAATTTTAGTAAAGTATCATTTCACATTCTATATACTGTCAGTGTTATTCAGTTTATGGTATTACCTTGGAATAAAAATGCTTGCATCTGATAATTTTGGGTGCAGTTTTACTATTTATAAATACAAATAATACTTCAAGATTATATTGTCCCAATAACCAAATTCCTTAAAAGTAGTATTTAAGTGTAATCGTTTGCTATATAAATAAAATTATCAAATGATGAAAAAATATTTTATGTCAACAGTATGTTTTAAAGTTAATAAAAATATATTCTGCATTCTTTTTAAAATCGAAGAGGAACCCCCAATTGATTTATTATTGCATCTACAATTAATATTTTAAAAGACTACTTTATTTTAATTCTACAGTGGAAAAAAAAAAGTCCCTCTAGAAAAATTTCTCTTTAGTGTCTGTTTGTACATGTAGAGATAAAGAATATAAAATAGTACTTTTATAAGTTAATCTATCAGAGTGCAAAATATTTTAAAAATGATTTTAAAACATCGGCTTGTAGTAAAAACTTAAATACTAAAAAATAAATTAAAATTAAATTAAATTAAAATAAAATAAAATAAAAGTAAAATAAAATATAATAAAATAAAAAATTAAAGTAATTTCCAAATGAAAAATTAACTTTAGACATATTTAAAATAATAGGTAAGGAAAAACACAACTGCTTAATAACCCTGCCATGGTCGAATGGGTAGGTCCGTGCATTTCGGTGCCGGAATCCGTGGGTTCGAACCCCACATTTAGCGTGGATGCTTTTTAGCCACTAGAAATCTACCTGAAGCAGTACGACCCGTTCGAATTAGCCCTCAAGTCATAAAAAAATTGGTCTTAGCACTCCAGGCAAAATACAGTGTCTTTTTAAATTTAAATATTTTAGTAATCCTAATACATTTTTTATAAACTTTTTGTGACAAAATATGTCAATATCTTTAATTTTCTTATAATGTTTGATTGGGTTTGATTCAATTTTAATATAAAATGAAATTATTTTGACGAACAAATATATCCCATATAAATAGCTTACCATAAACCATATAAATAGCTTAAGTGGTTGAAATATCAGCAGTAATTCACAGTATTTAAGCTTTATTTAAACGAAACGGGTTTTTAAAAAAACACAGAATTTTCCTTATTGTTATACTGATAGATGAAAAAAACCATTATTTGGTTATGAAATTAGATTAAATATTTTCAACAAGAGGTAATATATTTTAAAAAAAGGCAGGTAATATATTTTTAAAAAATATATTACCTGCAGAACATATCAAAATCTACTTTTTTTTTCATATAGAGTTCAAAATAATATAAATTAATTATCATCATTATATTTAATTCATATATTAATTACAATTTGAAATATTAAAGTATAAGCTTTAATATTTTCTTAAACGGTAATTGAAATTTTGTTGATGAAAGAAAAAATAAGCATTCCCATTTAAAATATATAAAATGAAGTTATTTTAACCAACAAATAGTAAAGCCATAGAAATATCTTAAGTGGGGAAATATCACAGTAATTCACAGTATTTAAGCTTTATTTAAACGAAACGTGTCTTTAAAAAAGTACGAAATTTTCCTTATTGTTGTATTGAAAAAAGAATCAACAGAAGAATACCAGCTTACGCGATATTTAGGTCAACTATTCATAATTGTAACTTTTTACAAAAACACTCAAATAATCTTATTGTGTTGAATATTCAATCAGTAACTCCGTACTAATATCATTTAATACCAAAGAAAAGCAATTAGGATTAAATTCCCTTCCACACTACATATTCATAAAAATGACTGATAAAGTATGGACTTATATCTCATGTGTATTACTATTTTTGCATATTAGTATTTAAATGTTTGTATTTTTATACAGTTTACAAGTTAATAACAAAAAATATTTATAAAATGTCTGCATTTTATTGAAGTAATTCAAAAGTGGAATTTATTTGTATTTAATAATTTAGAAATATAATTATTTGAAATCATTTTTATTGTAAGCTAGGAAAAAGCTAACAGTTCTATTTTATATTTTCCAAAGGTTATTTATTTACGGCTTTCAAGAATTTTGTTTATTCATCCATCATCCGGCATCCTTTCCGAACATAACAACTATTTTTCTCCCGGGAATAAAGGAATATCTTTCAAATTCCGCGCTTTAATCTAGATCGTTATTGGCTGCCTGGACAATTGTACTCAACCCCGTCGAGAGTCTCCCATTTGCTGCGCTCTCCGACTCCTCCGCGATTGGTTGGCGCGTTTTTCGGCGTTGCCATCGGAACCTTTTATAACAATACCACTTCGGCTGACGCCGTACAGTCGTGTCTCGGATTTTGCCTAGAGGTGGTGGAGTTCAAGGTAGCTTAGGAGCGCCGAATCAGGAGAGCGAGCTATTTCCCTCCTCGGCTCATTTTTCTTGGACTTACCTCGGACTGTGGACGGCGAATAGAGTGCTCGTGTCGTGGAAACGTATCGGAACTCGACGGGCGGGTGATAACTTCTAAAATCTGTGCCACAGACCTAGATGAGTACTTTTTTTATTCTAACCTGTTGGAAATTTAAAATAATGTGTATGTCAGGTTTATGTATAAAAGTCTACTTTACTGTTTTCCTCTTCAAATATATAACTTATGACGTAATATTTATTTTACCCTTTCTTTTGAAACTAAACTTCTCATACTAATTTTAATTAACTGCGATCGCGGCCACTCTTTAAGTTTCCGTTTGTGTGAAGTTCGGGGATGATCTGTGTATTAGTTATTTATACATCGTTCTTTTAAACTCGCTAGGTAACTGCTGTTTCTATGCTACGCAAAACGGTAGTTTACTTAAATGCAGGTGTTATGAAAGCAGGAACATTTTGTAGTTGGGTAACTGTGTTACTAACGAATATTACCTACTTGTTTCTTTCTAAATAGAGGTCTGTTTTCCTTTTGCTGTACTCTCGTGAACGCGTTCTTCGGAAATTTGATCTGGAAAGTTGTCTCTCGATATTTGAACCTATTCCGAATGACATACTTTTAAAAACGAAATTTTGGTTTATTTTTTTGTCCTGTCCCCTTTTTTTACGGGAAACTTTAAAATACTGTTTCTCCCTTCCCAATACATTTATTGTGAACATCTGGGTTGAAGTACTCTATTCTGTGAAAGGTACGTAATATTTTTTTACAATCTTTCTAAATCTATTGGTCACACCTTGACGGTAAGTGGTTCATCTCTTCGGGTATTTTTTAATACTGTTCCTTTATTTCCCTAAATTCGCAATGGCCACTCGCAGTTATTACTACTTGAACTCTATGCATGTTACTTTCTTACTTCTCTGAACGAAGATCATTCTAAAGGATTTGATTGCCATAGCTGCTAATTATATTGTGGTTGTTCCTTGTTTGACAAATGTCACTCAAATTCAACCAGCATTTTTTATAATGCAGGTGGTGCTGGAAATAAAGGTAATACAGTCTAAATTTGCTCTGGCCAGGTCGGGATGATTTGCAGTATTGTTAGTTCAATAAATATTGCACTCGTCCCGGCCTATCTTGAGTGATCTTTGCGGCTAACTGAAGAACTTGCGTCATGGCGGTTTCTCTGGGTTGCTCATTATACGAAGTGAGCCAGGTAAGTCACTAGTAAGGATAACTTATTTTGATACAAATCTCGAATTTTGAGTTTCTCTCTTTCGTCTTCCGTCGATATTTCTGTTCCACTCTTGTAACTAGATACTAATAATTTCATTGTTAGAGGAAAGTTTAGCTGTCCAAAGTTACCGCCCTTGGATCTTCGCTATTGCCATTTGTGTGATAAAATTGTTTCCGTGACTTAGCTTCCTACTTCTAGTGTTTAAAATTTTTTTTCTGCTCTAGCTGTTATTAAAGCTTACGTCTCTGCGGTCTTTTTAAAGTCTAAAGTGTGAATAACTTGACATTAACTGTCTTCAGTTACTTTCGTGCTTAAAAGCATAGTAAGTCAACAATATTGTTTTAAGAATTAGCCTTGTATGAAATTTTCAAGGTAACCACTTTTTAGGTCACGTTGTCTAGGAAACTTGGATGGGTTTTTTTTTCTTTTGGAAAGCAATCTCTTCGTATTTCATTCAGAAGTTTAGTATAATCAGACAACTAATTATTTTCTGGAATTGCCTATTATCTCCCCCCCTTTTTTTTCATGCTCAACATGTCTTCTTGAAGATTTTTCTTTTATTAATTGTATTATATTCACCTGCTTAAGTGAAATATTGTGAAACTCCCAAGTGTGAATTTGAGACAACTATTAAATTAGAACAATACCTGTTTTTACGACTAACGCGTTTTCTTAAGGTGTAATTACGTCTGGGATAGCTTGAGCTTTACCCTTAAGTGTAATTTATTTATTTTTTTTTATTTTTTTTTTATTTTTATTTTTTTTTTTTTTATTTTTTTTTTTTTTTTTTGTAATCACTTTAATTGAATACCATTAATATCAAGTGAAGTAATCCAGTCTATTTATTAAAAAAAATTGTGAACCACTTGTTCAATACTGTGTTTCAACCATCAGAATTTTGTCTTTGTTTTGGAATAAGTTTCCTGATTGGGAATTCCTTTCTAAGTAGAACTTTTTTTCGCAGCTTGTTTTCTTTTCTCGTTTTTTGGAATTAAGATTGCGGTTTGTCTCCCCCTTCATAACACCTGAATGAAAAATAGTTCCAGGAAAGAGTTCCCGCTTCAAATTCCCGCCACTTCCGTTAGCAAATGGAGGCGGGATATGGGGAGGGAAGGTTGAGTATTTGACCTAAGCTGTAAGCTAACAAGTATCTGTTACTAAATTACTATTCTTGGGTTCTCTCTTCTCCCCTTTCGGAGTTAGCGATATTAGAGCTCCCGCTATATTGTAGTCTTCCTTGAAACCAAAAAACGCCAGTGGTGATTTCTTGTCAATGTAAACAACCGTGGCTCATTTGCATATTAAGTGATCAGTTAATTATATTAAATCTGTCTGTTTACTTTAAAACTTGTGTTTTGATTATTCATGCAGGATTCTAAAGTGATTATTCTTTAACTTAAATGAGAAATTACGTCTAATGTATTATAACTTTTTTTTTCAAATGACACTGCTGGAAGTATTCATTGAACCAAGATTTCACTTATACTAATTTTATAACTGTTTGATGGTTATAACGTAACCCCATTTTTCTGTGTTAAAATGTTTTATAATCACAATACTAGTAGTAATAACATGATTATTTTAAGGTTAGGCTTAAAGTTATCCTCATCTAGGTAAAGTCTTGAATATCTAAAATGGATTACTGCATCGTACTGTAATCTAATTCTTAAATGTATAATTAGATGTGCATTTATTAGCCGATAGCATCATCCATTAGTAATTAATGTCTTTATGTAGTTAACAATGTGAAACTCTTGTTTGAAATTTAGTGGTTAGCATTTAGGCAAATATTCGAAATTTACAGAATTTTTCCTGAGTTTGCTGGAACTTAAATATATTTTAGTTCTACTATGTATTTACTATTCAGATTTTCAATACATAAAGTAGTCGTTTGAATTGGTAACAACTTGAAAATGTGTAAATCCGGACTTTTTAAACTTAAATTTTAATTGCTGTTTATTTTTAATTGCTGAAATTGAAACAAGAGTTACCTTAATGCTTTGCCATTATCTCCAGCTAAAAGTACATATCTGTAGTTTAATTATAAATATTGATGTTGTCCTACCTGCAACTGTTTAGCCTTGTAAACTTCTGCCGTGGTAATTAATCTTCATAAACACAAGTAAATTGAATTCAGTTATTTCATTACTGTTTTTAAATATTAAATTGTCAAGTCGTAGATTGTACATTATGTACCTAATTTCGTGGAATTGTTGGTTTTTACACAATTCTGGACTGAAAGTTTCAAATGTCACTTTCATGTTTATCAAAGATCTGTATGACTAAACCCACAGTAACTCTTTAATAAACATATTTAAATAGTCTTCGTTCTAACAAATTCTTGCCTTAGCTTTCAAAACTGTTGGTTTCGTCTATATTATATAACACTTTACAGTATATTATATAATCAAAAGCTTGTCTCAAATTCTCTTTTAAATAATGAAATGTTTATCATTTTCAAATATATCTTGCTTACTATGTCTTAAATCCCCCTCGCTATAGTGTTGAAGCTATAAGGATCTGTGTATGTATAGTTTTACTCTTGAAATATAAGTAGTTAGTGAAATATAAGTAGTAGAATTTTCAGGATAATTTTGCTGCTTTAATAATGACTAATGCAAGATCTTAAGTTTTGTTTTAAAAATTACGATTGAAATTTTTTAAAGCTACCAGTAACTAGTGAAGGCAGTTCAGTATCTTTAAATGGCAAGCTTCTATCAGTTTAAAATTTTGGATTTTAATTCTACCCGAAGTATGAGTACTTTATCCTGCAAGTACCAAAAATACTAAGACAAACCCTGATATTAGTTCCCATCTCTGTCGTACCGAACTAATGAAAGCTTAACAAAACTAAAAATTAATAAGATACTTGTATAAATTTCGACCTAAGGTTTTTCTTCTGAACTTAAAATTAATACTAGAATAGCTTTTCAAAACCTGGCATTTAATCTGCGAGTTACTAATCGACCAGACAAAATGACAGGAAATTTTTAATTACCATAATTGCTTTTACTGGATTTCTAGATTCTTTCCGGGTCTCTGTTGGAGGCTCTGCTTTCAATCTGAGGGAGGACATGTGGGTCAAGCTCTTCCGGGACCACTGATTCCGGATGTGAAGTTTCACTTGTTTTCAGCTGAATCAATCACGTAGGGTTGCCTCGGTAGCCCCAAATTGTAATTCTACACCAGATTACTCCAGTACAGATGGTTGATCACTCTTTCCTGCGTAGTGAGTTTCCCTTTATCAGAAAGTGGTAGACCTGTAGAAATTTTTGCCCTACTTAAGCTCTAGTTAACTCTTAGAAATTTTGATATGCACATTTCTCAGCTTTCCAAATTCAAAATTTATAAAGTTTCTGATGTTTACTATGAAAAGTTATTAAATGTAAGAATTTAAGGTTTTTACTTTCTTTACTTAAATCATGTGAAGTATTAGAAATTGCCAATTAAACTATCAATGATCTTGCTCTTTTTTATCATCGTTAAGTAATGACGTAATTAATATAAAAGATACATGTTCGACTTTACATTCCACTTTACATATACTTTGCATACAAAATACCTTGATGACTATACTTGCTTAGCACGACGACCAAATTTATCCTTGTGACCAGAGTAACTTATAAAGCGGTCATACTACTTTCCGATATAATCCTGATCCCAACTCGTTTATCCATTACATAAGCTTCAGTTGTTTATGAAAGGGAGGGGTGACAGACTGAAATTTACTCTTTTTTAAAGTAACTTACCAGTCTCCTGGATTTTAGTAATGTACACCATTTATTTGTTGTAAGTGCTTGTCTTAAGTATACGCCTTTTTTAAAATTAGAATGAGAAGTAAAAATTTACTTGGTGGGGGAGAGCCGTGAAGTTTCTACAGAGTGTGAGAACACTAATCTTGTTTTCAGATTTAACAGAATATTTTATAATTTCCAGTAAGCTTATTGAACTGACAGTGGATATTTTATTTTCCACTTGTGTATGATACGTGTTTTTACTGCTGTATTCTAAATATTAAATATCCAGCATTTAAATACCTTATTTATAAACAGTAAGTATATCAGCTATAAAACTCTTTAAATCTATCGGTTTATTTAGTTTTATTACCAACTACTGTATCTTGCTTATTAAGTTAGAAAAAATATACATGCAATGTTATCCTTTTGTAAAAGTAATTGAAGCCGCTGAGAGCAAAAGGGTATAAATGGCAAAAGTAAAACCTGAAATAAGCTAGTACGAAGTGCAGGTTTAAAAAAATCTTTTCACTTGCATTTTTATAGTGCTATTTTCAAAATGCAATATTTTCCTTTTTCATGAGTATCTCCCATTTTCATTTTAACAATTGCAACCTTTGCTTCTTAATGTCTTCTAATTGAAAAATAGTTTTCTGTACTACTCAGCTCTATTAGACCAAATAGATACAAATTTTATTGTATGGAAAAGATTTTTTACTGAAATTTGTCAACATCATCTTTAAAAAGTAAAATAAAGATTAGTTTCAAATGAGAAACCTTTAAAGTGAAATTTATAAAATAAAGTGTTAAACATGTTTAGCTACTTTTATTTCGAAGTTATGTACCCCCCCAAAAAAAAATTGAATTACTGATAACTTTCTTGGATTCGTTGTTTGTAAATGTCAATTTTTTCTTTAATTTCTGAATACTCGTTGGCGTTTTTAAACGGAACTGGGTTGAATATCCCGATTAAAACATTTCGTTGCAATGTCAGGAGGCAGGTCTTTCATAACGACATAAAGACTGGGAGGGTTTATGTCAATGATCACAGCAATTCACTAAGTATTAATGGGGAAACCTCGCTCCCCCATCTATTAGTGTATATAAATATAGGGATATCTCTAAGACGTCATTTATCACTCTTATTCTAATAGTACAAATACTTAGAGGCAACTGTATCCCATATACAGATTTTTTTCTCACATATAAAGTAAAAATAAAATCATTGGAGGGGGCTCAGTTTTATTTGTCAATGGAGCTTCATGGTTTCGTTAACGTGAAATGGAAAAAAAGCATAACTAATCAAATTTACAAATTTCAATTATACAATCAAATTTTCCAATTGTTATAGTAAAATACCAGGGGTGATTATGATAGGAAAATGTCCTAAAATAAAAAAAAAAAATCTTCCTGAAAAGTTAGGTTTTTAGAAAAATCTGGTCCTGAAAATTTAAGTTTTTTAGAGCCATCTGTCACTTGAAATAAAATATATATATGAATTTTGAAGGTAATCGGAGAGTTTATCTTCTCTCTCTTTTTTTTTTTTTTTTTTTTTTTTGCCAGGTCCACAAGAACAGTAGTAATGTTACGTGATTTTCTTTTTTAAAGCATTGTTAAAATTTTAGTTTATGTATTAAGATTAAGAAATTGAATTTTTGTTTTCTAGATAAACAACACACATTGATAATGTGTTTGTATTACTTTATTCAGAACACTTATATTTGAAACTATAATAAGGTGATATATATTATAACATTAATATTGTTTGTCAAATATCAATATATTAAAATTCGGATATCATTCAGCTCTAGTTTTGATATCCAGAAGTTAACCTTAATATAATTTTTATTTTTAATGAGTAGCGTATGCTTTTCCGAAAATAGTGTTCAGTAATTTTTTTTTTTTACTTAGAATCACCCATGTCCAATACCTTACAAACGTTTAATTGTATTTGTTACCACCTGTTTTAATGCAAAAAACGAAGCCCTTTCGTTAAGTGTCTTCCATACGGATCGCAAGCAAGAATTAATAGAGGGCATTTTCCCTTAAACAGAGCTTCAGGAAATGTTGACTGGTCTCGCTCGTGAGAATGCAATATAAACGAAACTTTTCCTCTTTCTCGAACTTCCATTGTTTCTAATGTTAACATAACAGCCTTGAACATTACATCCCATGGTTAAAGTAGAAATTCTATAGCTCAGGAGCTTAGTATGACCATGCTTCTTCGTGGTTATAGCAATAATTAGCCCTTGTTGACAGCGGAAGTTTTTTTTGTAATACAAAAATTAAAAGGAAATAGTTTCGTTAAAACAAACATCTTTCAGAGGACTTGTATCATTTCTTTCCCGAAATAGCACGTGGAAAAAAATTGGTCATGATCCTTTCACGATCCTTAAATGTAAATTTCTAAAGGATTATAATTTGGCTTATATACGCAGAAGTGCAAACCCTAAGTACTGAGATCTAAATTTATTTTGATTTTTCATCTATTTCTCTAATATTTAGCCAAAGTCGGCTGCCTAGGCAGGGATGCGAAAACCGTTACGAGCTAGCATCGAGCAATTCGTGATGATTCAGCCAGTTGACTAACTAGTTGTGGTGCCCACCTACACTCCCTCGTGATATCTGACGTCAGAGTCCTTGTTCTCGATTAGGTTTGGCGATTTCACGATTTTTTTTTCTACCTGCATATGGCTACGCCCACTGTTTCCCATGTTTTGTGTGACAGAAATCACAAAAATGACTGCAGATAAGACACGTGATTGTGTTCGACGAATTCTTTTGTCTAGTGTTTTGTCTTAGTTACGATTGTTATGTAACGTGACTGCTTTTATATTTGACAAACACGGTTACTTCGCTTTCCTATATAATATACATTTTTACCTGTTGCGAGAACTAAAACCGAAAACTTATCTTAGAAAATTTACACATTTTGAAAGGAAGTGCTTTCCACTTATATCTGTGTTTGTGTGTGTGTCAGAGTTAAAAATTTGAGTTCCAATAAAATGTCTTAACTCTGACATGTTAAGTTACGATACCTTTATGATGATACGAAAATGAAATTTTAGGTTTCTTTCCCGAAGTTGGTCTTTGTCCCTTTGTCTTATTTTTAGGTTTTATTAAGTTTTTCTTAATTTTGCAGAGAAAAGATGGATGTATTTATACTATAGGTTATTCGTGTAATTGTTTTTTATATTTCAGGGTATATAACTGAAGTTGAATTACGACAAAGGTATAACGCCATGATCATTCTTGAACCTATTTTTTTACTTTTTTAAAAACTCGACAATCCATAGGTACGTGTCGAATCTAACAGTGAATTTAGGTTACTTATAGAAATGAGAATTAGCTACAAGGAACAAATTTTATTGCAGTTCAGTATGTATACGACAGTTTGTACTCCTTGTATGCACTAACACAATATGAAATGGTAAAGGAGGAAACAGAATTAATGGGAAGGAAAGACAATTAAAAAAATTTCAAATGCTTACACGAATAACTTATCTTGTAAAGGAAGATTTACATGGAAACTGTATCTTGGACCTAAGTTGTAGTTAAACAAAGACGCCGGACTTATATAGTTGGTAGACTGTATTGGAATATTATGTATACAGGTAAATTAGTCACGGATGTAAGACTAATATATCTGTATATATAGTATCTGATCTGTAAATAGCATCTGATTAAAAAAATAGTTAATTTTATCACCCTTTTTTCTTTTCAAGGAAAATCAAAATACTTTTGTATCCATCTATTCTAATAACTTTTTGTTATGCACTCGCCCATTCTATAGGCAAGTCTATAAATATTACGAAAATAAATCAACTTATAGCATTGAAAACATAAGTCCAAGGTACAAATATTTTCTCCTGTAATTAACAAAAGCATGGGGTTCGACGAAGTGAAAATTTAAGCTCGTACTTGTGTATCATAAGGCTGTCGCTCTGTTTCGCTTTCACTTTGAGATTGGATACTCGTGTATGATTTAAAAACTGAGTTTCATTCTCGGTCCCCTTTATTATTGATCTCTGAATCAGACAATTTTTAACTCTGAAAAATAAGGTAATTTCATGACCTTGTTTCATAATTGACATTTTGATATTTGTATGTTTGATGCTTGTATGTTTTGATTTCAGAGCAGACATTATAATAAAAACATTTTTTGAGTATCATACTTTGTATAAATTCTGAATCAAGAAATCTTAATTTCTGTGAAATTAGGATGAATAAGTTCGTTCCCCTAAGTTACTCATAATTCACAATACATTCCCTTTACAAATTTATCGGGTGTGGTAAAACATTTCATTCTTAGAACAAATATAGAATATTTTACCCAGACTTTCACATTATAAAATTGTTTCCAACACTACATCATTTAAATGTTTTAGTTGACTTATAATGAAGATGATTAAAGAATATAAATATAAATATATAGGGAAAGACAGAGAAGGCATGTTCCTAGAATAAGTCTCTGTCGGTAAATATTTATACATATAGGTAATTTATAGTTATGAAAATAAGTGGACAAAGTTTCAAGTAAATAGGTCTTTATACATATAGGTCACGTATAGCTATATATGTCCGGACCCCGATTCCAGGTAATAGCTTGTGTGTTAAACCAAAACAATTAGTTTTCTTTGTTATCGCAGTTGTATCAAATTTAAGTTATACTAGCATTTTTCACTAATTTACTTTAACAAGCTTTCTTGAAATACGGAGCAAATGAATTGGAAAAAATGACTAACTTTTTTTTTCAAATAACTGTTAAAGGGCAAGATTTTACAGAGAAAAAAAAACCCACCCTAAATATGAGTGTTCCTTTAAAGTTTATACATCACTGAACAAAGGAAAATCCACAAAGCGGCCACCTGATGAACCTACCTAATAAGCTTTATTTCAAAATACATGCGTGACTACACAACTGAGTAATTACACCCATTATTATCTAACTGAAACTCAATAGAACTCCGGCTTCTCTCCTCCTTAAAGTTTACTTCTCTTATACGAAAAATAAATTGGAGCACATATGAAATTGCAACTGTGCGTCACCAAAATCCTTTAAAAGAAAGGGAAAAAAATTCTTACTGGCAAAGTCTTTAGAGATGATGTGCAAGGGGTTTTAGACTAATCAAATTGACTGTAAAATGTTTTATATTTATTAGTAAATTAACACGGTGTTTATACTATATCCCGCAGATACAATATTTTAATTAACGCCATTAAAACTGGTTTTAATGGCGTTATTCAATCCCACGAAAGCACTCAAATTAGAGAAGACCTACCGCGGTGAATTTGTTTGGGGAGGGGGGAGGAAGCCAGCGAAAGTTTTTTGTTATTTGGAGGGGGAAATGAAGCGTAAACTCGCAAAAGAACCACTTCCGATCCTCGGCTATTCTTTTTTGCAGTACCTCAGAGGCAAAACTACCAAAGAAAAAAAGGTAGGAACAAGAAACAGGTTTTTTTTGGTGAAGGCGAAAACCGATTTTCTGCGAAACGTTTTCTGTAGGGAAACTGTTTATTCCAAATCGTTTCGAGACGAGTGGCGTTTATTAAAAGTTGGTATGACTTCAGATCATTTGAATGGGATGTATTTTAGGGGATAGGAAGGGGCAGAGGGTCTGGCATTATATGAAGAATAAAAAATTTTGCAAGGTGATTAACATCCACAAATTTGATTAGTGAAGGGCTTTTCTCTCATTCTCTGCGTGCTCCTGGTTATAAAGTGGATTAAAATTGCCTGCAAAGAGGTAAAATTCAGAATGTTTACACTAAATCTAATAAAATTCTATTTTTAAAAATTGTCATAAATTTGCAAATACATGTTCATAATTTATAAACCTGGAGTAGGTTTTAATTTTATCTGAATTTTCCTTCTCGATAAAATTTTAATCGTCAATCAATAACATGAAGAATGTTTTTAAAAATGAATCTTTGAGGACGGGATTGGGGGGGGGGTATATTGTTTAGAAAGCGTTGGGCCTACACACATAGATATAGGATATATTTCAGGACTTTAATTTCTCGATTGGTGATTAGACTAAGTTTAGCACATAAAAATTGCTAATGTGTTACCCATTATAATTTCGCTCTAAACTTTCTACCGGGTGCAAGTTGGGTCAGGGAAGCCCTCTGGGCTAAAAACTGGTGACTTTTTTTTCTTCCAGCAGTGTGTATGTATATAAATTGTCGTTTTGATTTTGTGGGGAGCTGCTGCTTTCTCTATAGAAGTTTTTGAAAACATGCTCATCTTAGAATTCATCCGTATAATTTCACTTTGAAGATGATACTCATATTTATTTTCAGAATTTAACAATTACCTCTGTCCTATTTTAATCCCTTAATGCAGTTTCTCTTTTAAAAAATGCCGGCAAAAAAAAATTTTTTTATGTGAGAAACACAATTTAAAACGTTGAATCTAGAAAATATATATATTATACTTGAATAGGTGTTATAGCTTACAATCCCATGTAAATGATAAATATAAATAAAACGATTGTTATTTTCAATTCTCGATTGCATTGGAGTGTGAAAATTTATAGCAACATAAAGTACGACGCCGCTCGAATTAACTCGAATGTGCACAGTTTGGCCTGTTTAGCTCGATCGAGTTACCTCGAGCGTGCACGTTAAGGGGTTAAAAAGAATTTCTCCCTAAACTAAACCTAAATTATCTATACCTTTGCTGAACTCAGGTTTCCCAAAGCAACTTGCCTCAAATGCTAACGAGGTCATTTTGGTTTTAGAAATTTGATACTTAGATTTCTTCACAGGTGCACTGTAATGCATTGTTCCACTTAATGCACTGTTTTAAAATCGTAAATTAAAGTAAATTTATTAATTTCTAATTTGTTATAATTATCAAATATAAATGAAATTATCACAAGGCATCGCTAAATGATCTTATTGGGAAGGTTTTAATACCAATTTCGAGCCGAACGATGGCCGAATGGCTAGGGTGCTGGCCCTCGGATCCGGAGTTCGTGGGTTCGAATCCCACTATGACATGGATGTTCGTAGCCGTTTCAGAATCCCGGTGCATTAGCCCTCCAAAATACCAGAGCACTCACCTTAACCAAAAATACCAATTGTGATCCAAATCGCTAACCAATTAACCAAAACAAACTTATTACATACTTATCTGGCCCTTTTTTTCACCCACTGACAAAACCGACTTAGTGATATAGTTGCTTTCGCTGTCTATGTCTAGTTCATCCTCTTGTTCAGATGCATTTATTTATTTATACTTTTTTTTTTTTTAAAGGTAATTTTTTGATTAATTTTATTCATTTTCAAGGAATAAATGTTTTCCCTAAGTAAAGTTGAGATACTGACTTGGTCAAAGCCGTATTTAATACAGTCCAAATGCTTTCATGTTCATAAAGAAGTTTTAGCGTGTTTCAATAAATTTTGCATTTGTGAGTGCTTTACAGTGTTGGCATTTTTTTTCTGGAAATATTTTATCTTTAATGGGTTTCTCTTTGTATGAGTTGTGTTTAATTGTTTGAAATAAGATAATACTAGATATTTTAATTAACTTTTTGTATTTCCAAATTGTATTTTTTTTTTGTATATTAATATATTTCATATAATTATTTAGAACTATGGCATTCCTACCATATATTTGGATCGAATGGGCAAAATTTTCTATTTTACAGTTTCGTGTGCAGTGATGCATTTGACAATTTCCTGCCCGTTTTTCTTTATATTTTTCACTTCTGATTCTGTTGTAGCATTTTTTTTTACTTCCCCGAATTTTTAGCTTTTTTTATTAAATAATCTTTTTAATTTTTTTTTTTTTGCATCCTTTTTTTGTTTTCATTGTTGACTTTTTTTTTCAGAATCGGTTTATTTCTGTTCATATCCCTCGAGTTTAAACTAGAGCACTCCATAACCAAACCAATACCAATTTCGTTTGACTTGTTGTGATCGTTGCTATCAAATTTTTGGCTACACGATGAATAACCAAATTATTACATACTTATTAAAATCTATGCCCAATAACTGCAGATATCCATGCCAACAGTTTCATTTTTGGACCCACTGACTCTGATAACGAGTAGTGGTAGTAAACTACCTGTCTGGCCATCATCTGATCTAGTTCAGATAAATGCAAGGTCAGCATTCCGCCCGTTGTTATTTAATACTTTTTTTTTTTTTTAAAGTAAATGTAATTTTTTGATTAATTTTATTCATTACATTCAAGGAATAAATGTTTTCCCTAAGTAAAGTTGAGATTGTTACTGATAGTGTCAAAGCCGTATTTAATACAGTCCAAATGCTTTCATGTTCATAAAGAAGTTTTAGCGTGTTTCAATAAATTTTGCATTTGTGAGTGCTTTACAGTGTTGGCATTTTTTTTCTGAAAGGAAATACACATTTTATCTTTAATGGGTTTCTCTTTGTATGAGTTGTGTTTTAACTTTTGAAATATGATAATACTAGATAAAATTAGTTTTTAAATGTATAAGCTATAGTTATATTCATTAAATTAACAAAGTACTTTATCTATTTGAGTAGTAATTTTTTTCATTTACTTGCCTTATATTAATATAGAAATTATTTCAATACCCATATAAATAATCGAGTACTCTTCGAACGTTTTGGCATTTTGATTGAGAAATGCATCAATTAGCAAGCTGACCTATTTAGATGTCAGAAAAGGGTGGAGGAAAATAAAATGGTTAGGGCAAAATCTGTTATAAACTTATGTATAAAACATAATGCATATCGAAAAATGATCACTTGGCAGGTGATGCATCTGCCCTTAAAGGTAAAAACAATTTTTCCTCGTTTAAACTTCCGACTAACGAAGATATTTTTTTCACCTGCTGAACGTAATTAATGGCATAGATTTGTACAAGCATTAAATCTTTCGGACTAGGGAACTTCAGACCCGACTGTTTCAAGTTGCTTTTTTACCTTTGCTTTTGTTAATTTTTTTTTTAGAATTGATTTTTCTGTTCTACAGAGTGTTAAATGAACATCGCATGCCATCACGTGCCTCGATATAATTTCCGCTTTTCCAGATGAACAACTAGAACTGCTAATAAATGGATTATAATTTACATTAGAGCATTAAAGATTTAAGGCTGACTAAAATTTTCTTGGAATAAACCGTTAACGAATTGGCCTTTAAAAACGTTTGATTCCGTTATTTCCTTCATTAATGCACATACATTTTGTTGCCTGAAAAACACATCAGGAGTTTAAAAAGAAATCTAACACTAGAATTACAAGAAATTATGCTGATATTACTTTCTGGTATTCGTGTGTACGTTTTTCTTAATTTGACATTTAAATTATTTTACCAAAACAGTAAACTTTCCAGATATTTAAAATACCTCTTTAGCTTTGAGACCCATACAGATTAAATGTAATTAAACATCAAATTAAATTTTTAAAGGGAAAAATCTTTGAAGTCAAAGTATATAAAACTCCGCTGCAGTACTGAGTTTTTGCACTCATTTATATAGTGCTTTATTAGCATCCATTAACTTCACTAAAATCACTGATATCGAATTTTAAAGTAAATATTCGTAATTACTGATGTCTGTAACAGGGGTAGCCAAAGAATACCAAATAAAATAGTCACTAAATTTCTACAAAATTTATCAAATTCACGTACTATTTTGTTACTTTAAGCCAATTAAAGGGTGTGATTTAATGAATTTGGTTTCCTTTCCCTGACTTCAAAAATAAAAAAGGAATTAATTTCTACATGCGGCCTTTAACTTTTTCTAAATCAGATGTCAATTATACCAGAAAAAGTCGCATATCCTTGCTATTTCACGCCGTTGTCTGTATTTTTGCCGTCAGTATTTTTATAAGCCCAAGCGAAAACCATTATCTTGTCCTCTCACGTGAGAAGATATGTCACGTGATTACCCACTTCTCAAGCACAGCATCTTCACAAGACAGAGGCACGTTGACTTTTGTCTATGCAAGACGTATCCGTCGTTTCTGCGAGTTTGATTCAAAGGTTTTTATTAGCACCTTGATATACGAGTAATGGAATCGGATGTGTCCGAAAGATACTTCTAGCTCTGTTTCATCACATGGTTTTAGTTTGCTTCCTCTTAATCAGCGCGTATGAGTTTCATTGCCAAGAAAGCCCTGAAAGTTAAAAAAATATAGGTTATGTACTTCTGATGTGATCGGTGGAAAGAACTTTTTACCTATAACTTGCGTGTATGTATGGGTTCATATATACATGAAATAAGCACTACGCGCCTCAGCAGGGCCTAAGCTTCCCTCCACCCCCCATTTTTTTTTTTAAACCTCTGTAAAGAAGATTTTAACTGTCATTTTAAATAGACAATGGTAAAATTTTCTTTAAAATTTACCTACAATAAAATATTAAACGTATATTTTATTGCCAGAAATTGGAAAAGAAAGAACTGTATAGAAGTGATTATGTAATTCGACCGTTATTTCCGGCCTAATTTTGTAGAAGAAAATTCGTAGTTTCAGATTTCAGGGGGGAAAAATTAGAATCGTCATCTCTATTAACAATGGAGTGGATTGAATCCTTCCCCCCTCCCCTCCTAAAAAATGGAAAGGTAAAGAATTTTGATTACCATATATCGATAATTGTAAAATTTTCCATTTAAGAGATTTTGCTTTTAAAAACGTTTTCCCACTTAAGAAGCTTGTACTCTTTCAAACCACCCTTTCAACTTACTGTTAAGCTTCATTTTTGAGGCAACGGAGACGGGATTTCCTGTCCGCACGAAATTGAGATCACAAAGGAGGAAAACAATCCAAGTGGACATTGTCCATGCAGTCGGGCAATAAAGAAATAATTCTCGGGTTACTTTTTACTTCAAGAGCCAACATGTGCATTCCTAGAAGGGTGAATCCAAAGTCTGATATCTCCAGGCCATAAACTTAGTAGAGAAAAGTGACCACCCAATTAAAACTAACCTTCACCCAACAACTTCTATAGGGGTAACCAGTAACTTATTCATGAGTACGTATAAAAAAGTGTGCATTCTGTTAACTGAACATTTTTTGTAGTGTTATTTCCAGTCAAATTCATATTAGTATTTTCAGATTCAGTACCACATTAAAAGCTAGAATTAGTTGAATATGCCTCTCGGATCGCTTAAAACTTCTTTTGTGTAGCTTGGAAACACAAATTATTTTTAGGCATTAATAAATCGCCAGAAAGATCCTAAAGTATATTTACTTTTTTGGTTTTATTTATTAGCTAGTTACTGCCTTGTGCTTGCTAGGTATTGGTTTAATTCAAGCGTGTCTATACGTGGATTAAATTTTAATGTTTTATCTATTGACATAAACTAAAATTTTCATATAAGAAAATAATTCCTACTTAACTGGCATCCAGATTTCAAAAAAGTTGGACTTCCTTGTTACAAAACTTAACTGTGTAGTTAATAAACGGAAGGTTAAACCACAAAAATTCAAAATTAAAAAAAAAAACTTGAAAATGGAAAATATTAAAACCATGAAAAGATTATTTTATAGTTTAAACAAGTGGGGTTAAAAACTGTGTGTGCAATTATAATTATCTTCTGTTTATCCCAATATTTTATTATTTATACCACTCTTTGTTGAATGATTAATATACATGGTAGAGAACAAATTTAGACAGTTTTACTTTAAGACTTATTTAATAGTATTTACAAATAAGTCTCGCGTTTAAAGAATTAATATTTGTATAAATGAAACCATTTTTAAATACACTCATACAGACCTAAATTAGAAAGCAGTTGCATCGTTTTACGTTAATATTTGTCAAAATATTGAGCTGATAAATATGAATAATACAGAGCTAGGAATTGTTAACTTTGAAGGTCGTTCGCGGTAGAATGCGCTCTTTCTTTTCATTATATTTATAAAAGCTTTGACCTAGTGCGTTGAAATTTCTAATATATAGCTACTTTAGATTCATTCCTTGTATAACATGATTTTGTGGTTTTACGGAAATTTGGATAACACTGAAAAATTTATTTAAAGAATTATTTGCTGTATTTCTAAAACTACAAATAATTTTAAAGGATATAATGCAAATTAAATTCATAAAAAATAAAACTCATAGAAAGCTAAAATATAATTTAGAACTACATTTTAATAACTATGACTGCTTTCGTAAACTTGGTTAAATAAAATACAGCTTCGTTCTTCAGCTGTTGCAGTTTTTCAGAACTATCCATTTAGTTATAAAGATTCGTTTAGTTTGCCACCTGCGCATAATTTTCAGTTTCTGATATAAGTTTTTAGAGATAATAGCAGCTGCAGTCTTCCTTTATTAATTATGGTATTTAGGTCTTGAATTAAAAAAAAACTAATGAAACTAATTTTTTTAAAAAAGAGTTGGAATGAGGGATTATTATGAAAAATTTTGTATTATCCTTTTGAATAATGTGCATTTTTTCCCTCATAATATAGATTTCATAAACAAGTTCAAATCTGAGTTTCTTTGAAGTTAATATATTTTAATTTTGATCATTATACCCACCTGATATGAAAATTACACAAGAAAAAAATTGTGCGACAATATTTTTAAGGTAGTATTCAAAATTAATGGAAATTCAGAATACCGTCACCTGCCACCACATCAGGATTTATTTTTAAGGTCTCTTACAGCAAAAATATGATTTTCCAATATTTATCAGATTATATTGGCTCTATAGATCTCACATTATACACTTTGAAATTGAAAGTGGGGTTGTACATCCCTTGTAAAGAGTATTATTTAGGGGCAGGTCGTTTCTCTGCCTGAATGGAAGTTTTTCCACCACCTGGTCTTCGTTTCTTATTCGGGCCAATCCCCTCTCAGGACCTATCCCACCCTGCCCTCCAAGAACCCGCCAGCTGTTTCTTCGGGACTGGCATCTGTTCTTTAGGTCAAAGCTCAGTGATCCCCGTCCGTTCCCAGCTGTCGGTCATTTGCAGCCCCTTCTTTGAAGAACTATAGAATAGGTTTCCCTTCCAGAAGCCCTAACCTGTGTTAACCTTTCTTGTCGAATTCCCATTATATTAGAGAGGCACTGTTTTCAGCATACCCCTAAGATTCATCTCTTACAATAGATGCTTATACACAAAGACGTTGAAAAGTACGTTGAGGCCGAATGTAAGAAGGGACTTGTCTCCAGTAGAGTCCCTTTAAAGGGGATAAAGGATCCATCTCAAGGGCATGATGCAGGGTTAGAACTTAGTCTTTTGTTCGCTTCTCCTGCTTCTCCCCTACCTTCAATCTCTATCGTAAGTGTGAGCTTCAAGAAATTTTATGTTCTTTGTTGTCCTTTGGACGCTCCCACGGTTACTTCTGTTTGGTTGGACACATTTTGCCCGAGTTCTCTCTTCCATTGCTTCTTTTATTCCTGTGCCAGAGAAAAGATCTTTTGTAACTTCTGTGCCCTTCAAATATTAATTATTTGCTAGGCTTGTTCAGCATTTCAAAGTGAAGAATAAATTCAGAATCTGATATATTATATTCGCACTCAAAAAGTTTAGAGGACTAGGTGTGGTTTAGGGATTATATAACTGAATGCTTTAAATGACGGAGGAAATATATCTATAGCCGATCTAACAAATAAACGTTATCTACAATTTCACTACAACACAGTATTCACCAGCAGTTACTTACGCAGTATACTTATGTTTGCATCGCTATTAAAGAGTTTAAAACATTTTAAATCGAAATTGAACTTTTTGCTATTTTTAAATAAAATGTTAATTCCTTTGTAGGCTCGCCAAGACAAAGTATGAGTATATTTAAAAATTATACATTTGCAATCGTGTCATATTTAAATAATTTTTCGAAATTACTGGAAATGTTTTATAAAGAAAATTCACATGCTTTTATTGTTTCCAGGTAAAAATACGATTGCGTGTTAAATTTCTCACTGACGGTAGTCTTTAGTTGAAGTTACTTTTTTGAATTCTTGTTTGTCAATCTACAGAAATCTGTAAAAGCACAAAATGAAAACTGGAATAATTTATTTTGGGAATTAACTCCTTACCTGTGACACCCGAACTCAGTTCGGCCAACGCAAATGCGCCAATTTTAGAATGCCCGACTTCAGTTCGGTCAAGAGAAAAAAAAAAACTATTTCAATTCTGTGAAGCCCGAAATCTGTTTGTCCAATACATAATATTTTATTTGCCATTTTCCCAGTGGATAGAGATACTTTCCCGCGAAAAGTTCGGCAGTTTCGCTCTATGTCGCTATTTCTCGGATACTGTAAAGGATTTTTAAAATTCAAAGGAATCTGAGGAACATTGAATTTATAACAGTTGATATAGATAATAATACTGTTGCATTAGTTTATTGTATTTATCCAGAAAATTGTCGTTTATCTGTAATTTGAGCAAAAATAACTGTAATCCATTAATATTTCCCCATATATGCGAAAATATTGACAATAGTAATTTTGTTTAAAATTTTATTTTTCGAAAGTAATCTAACATTTTGATGTTAATAACGAACAAAATTAAAGAAATTTTTTTTCCACTTTTAGCACGTTTTTCTCATATATTCCATAGGCAAGTGTTTAAGCGGAACGAAGTTTACTATTGTCTATTACCGTTCTACTATTGTCATAAAAATAGCTTTTACTCATTTTTACCATGCCCGAATACAGAAGAGTGAGTAGCAGCTCTGCCTTTAGGTTTCGGAGTCCGTGAGTTCTAAACCCACTATCAGCAGCCCTTGTTGGTAGTACCTTCGTACTGGAATTCTTGGATTCGAATTCCACTGCGGACATGGATGTTCGGAGCAGTTCGAAATTAGCCTTAGTCTCGATATCATTAGCCCTCGTGTTAAAAAATAAACAAATAGATCGTAGCACTCCAAACCAAACGCACTAAGGCAAGGGCAATCATAGCTGTTCGAATCGTTTTTAGTTGGTAGGTCCCGACCTGATTAGACCTCTTTGAACGTAGTGCTTCTACCTAATCAACCATTTTTCTCCCTCAGTGGAGTACATTTATGCATAAGAAATATAAATGATTGGTAAGAAGGGAGGGGGGTATGAACAAGCTTCTTTTGTAAATATATCAGCATGCGCATTGAATCAGGAAAAGGAATAGTTTATTTAGATTTCCAATTTAAATATATAATATTTTTAATATTTTATAATAATTTTACTTTATATTATATTTTCACCGAAGTTCTTGCATCAGTGAATTGAGGTTGGAGAGAGCATTTCTAAAACAAAGTCCTAAATAAATTCGACACCGTTTGTTGAAAACCAAAGTTATACGTATCTGTAATATGGAATCGAACCCGGGCCGCCAGCGCGAAAACTTTTACCACCGACGATAGCAGCGCTTTGAAACCCGATGTTTATTAAGTTATTAGTTTCTACATGCTCGGTGCTTCGGGCCCAGCTTTTGGCCTGGGTAATTGAGGTTCCTAAATGAAAGACATATTTACTTCAAAATTCAAATTAGATTACATTACTATAACAACGTAATGAATTTCGAAAATAAAACATGTCATCATGAAACGAATAACATTAATTTAAGTAACGAAATAAAATAATTACATTGGGCATAATGTCCTTATACGGATTAAAGGAAAAGCGCGGTTTTTTTTTCCACACCAAATTAACACATTGTGAGCGGGTACATTTCGCAGCGGAATTGTACCGGGAGCGGGCGTCTTGAGCGTAAATTTAGTTATTCAGTTAAATCTCAATAGATCGAAAATTATTTAATTTTTTAACCAACTTTTCGTATTTTTTTTAAATATATAAACAAATATATAGACAAATAAATAAATATGTATATAAATACAAATATATATATATATATATATATATATATATATATATAAATACAAATATATATAATATATACAAATATATAATATTTTCGCAAGGATAAATAAAGTTAATTTTAAATCTAAATTGATTTTTTAATCAATCATCCCGTTCTGTGGTTCCGCATCGACTAATGTAAAAACTAGTTTTTGTCTAAATTTTTCCAGAATCTATATAGTAGACAAGAACATTCGGCTTCGTTTTCCTGTACATACCGTTATTTTTGTACCTACAAGCAAACCCTGTTGTTACACTAACCCGTACTAGTACGTGACCCACACTCAAGTATCAATCGTCAGAAAACGTATTAGTACGTACGTGTCCCGCATACAATGTGTTAAGACGACAAATGTATCGACAAATAAAAAATATTGCCTGACATAAATATTAAATACTTTTTCAAACGATAACGCCATTAACGATAGAACAATATTGACATCATAGGATTTAAAATGGTGCGGCTGAATCCAAAATGGAAGAAATATACCGAATTGAAATTGATAGTGAAGTAAATATGACCTGATCAAAAGCAAGATAAATTGAATTTTTTTAAGAACACATTTTAAAGACTACTTTACGAAATAAGTTACTTAAATGATTTTAAATGTTTTATCACGTTATCAAAAGTAAATTATATGAAATGACTCCAAAATTTAGTCACCAAACCCAATTTAAATTTTTAAAAAAGTCTCCATATACCTTTGACTTCCAAACAATCTGACCAGCCTAAAACTTTTCTCCGGTTTGACTTGAATCCCCGTCCAAAAATTTGCGGAGATTGTTCCACTCATCGAGAAATTCATAGATAACACGCACATACATACAAAAGATTTATATATAGAGATGATGTATGTTGATTCCATACGTTGTCGTCGAAGATATATTAGTATGCAAAATTTTGGCTTAATTGGAGATCGGGAGGTTATGGAAAAAATTAATTTAAAATAAGTTTGCAAGCGCAAGCAACAAACTGACGACTTTGGAGAAATATTTTGAATAATTTTGAAAAACGTAGTTCCCATGAAGTTCAGAAAATGATTTTGCAAAAACCTTTTCATCACCGAGTAAATTTAAAAAAAACTTTTTTAAATTTACGCCTACACAAATGTTTCCAAACGGTGGGTTGTCATAACTTATTATTTTTTATTAGTTGGGAGAGGGATAGCTGGTTAACTTTAAAAAAGTTTTTAAGAGTAGTTCGTGAAATGTTTAGTCTTGGCAATACGTGATATATGGGTCGTAATCAGTGAATAGCCATCGTATGCACCTCTTTATATAACCGAAGAAACCTTCAATTTCGGTATATAAAGTTACCGAATAAAAAGTTGTTTCAAAATTTAATTTACTTTTTAGAATACATTACACAGTAATATGAAGAATTGTGGAATAAATCAACTTTTATGAAAATGGCAGTTCTAAAAATTTTTTAATATACTTTTATAAAAGTAAACGTTATTTTGTGATTTATTCTTGATCTGAGCTAAAGAAAAAGCTTCTATATTGAACAAGATTATTTTTAGAGAACCAAAGAGCCTACAAAATATCAAGTCTGGGTATCACCAAAGTAAATTAGAGATATTCAGAGGTTTGCTATATTTGTGACCACAGACATAAAAAATATGAAAAAAAAAAGTAATAATTAGATAAATATCAGGTAATTTTTAAGACTCTACAATTTAGAGGTTCGAATATAAACCGAACTTTAAAAAAAAAATTAGATCGATCGCTTTTGTTCCCTGAACAAAGGCAATATCATACTTTGATCATTAGGTCTCTAGAAATACGAACTATGAAGAAAAAAAACTGTGATACTGTTTGTTGACAGAGAGTTTTAAAAAAGTCTAGCCAATCAGATGTGATGGTTAGTTTAAAAGCTTACTCCAGGCACTAGCAACGTATTGACTACTTTTGGAGAAATATTTTGAATAATTTTGAAAAACGTAGTTCCATTGAAGCTCAAAAATTAACTTATCAAATCACTAAGTTTTAAAAATTTTTTTAAATGTAACACTTTTTTATGACATTTATGAAATATTAAATATCATTTTAATTTTTGGAAGAGTATTCAAACATTGAATTAAATGAATCATACAGTAATTAACTATTATGTGTATATTAATTTCATTACTTCATGATAAAGACGAATTTTAAAATATTCAAATTCTCAATTAGTAACATTTAAATTTCTATTTCGAAGAAGATTCTAAATTCATACGTTATGCAGAAAATTCGTGTGCTTTAAGAAATATTTGAAATTTCAGTATAATAAGAATGTGTTGCATTTAATATGCACATAATAGTTAATAAAACTGCATAAATTATTCAATTCAATGAGGAAATATTCTTCCTAAAATAAAAATATGGAAAAATATACTTTATAATTGTACGTCATGCAAAAGTTTTGTATACTTAAAGAAATATTTGAAGCTTTAAAATTAATTTTTTTGAAATTAATTTAAACATAATTAATATATGACACATTCAATTTAATGGATGATGTAAAAATTTAATTAACATTTCCTAAGCGTCATAAAACGGTTGCCTATAATGTTTAAAAAAGAAAAACTTTTTAAAATTTATTCGATGTTTAGGTAAGTTTTTCGGTGGACTGTACTTGCATATGTAATTGTAAATACGAAATTTTTTTCCCCTTTTTTTAAAAAAAGAAATTTAGAATGTTTATGAAGAGGAGAAACTAATTTTTTATGGAACAATTTTGGATGCATATTTAAATAGTAATATTGATACCGGTAAATATGCGTTACTTCAATTCCAAAATTTTACTTTTCTTTAACAGATTAAATAGAATTTCTTTATTATTTGGTGCTTTTACTATTTTCCACGTTTTTTTTTCTCAAACAAATTTCGCATATAAACAGATTTACCTCACTGTCTAAGGTAGTAGTCGCAAGAAGATATCACAACCGCTAGTTAGCACACGCACCGTATATGGAAATTATTTTAATATTGGAAAATTATTTTTAATATTGAAGTTTGAAATGTATTAAAAATCATTCTTGGATTAAAACATCAAGATTATGTATTAAAACCACCATTATGGTTTTAAAATTTATTAACATTCCTAGATGTTTACTTTCTTTGTGTGTAAAATACTAATTATTTCATATTTACAATTTTAAGTAATACAATTTTATTATCTTTTAATATTAATATTAAATACAAAAATGTATACAGTTCCTGAAATTAAATCTATATTTTTTAATCACTATTAAGTATTTTAAATCTAAAAATTTAATTCTTAAGTAACTTTAATTTTTTGCCGAACGATGACCGAATGGTAAGGGTGTTGGCCTTTGAAACCGGAGTTCGTGGGTTCGAATCCTACTATGGCATGGATGTTCGTAGCCGTTCGGAATCGTCTTTAAGCAGTAGGTTCCGGTCTCGTTAGCCCTCGTGTGCAAAACAGTAAACCGTAGCGCTCCAAACCAAACCAAACCTGGTTTTTTTTAAACGTGTCTTACGTTTTTTACGGTGTCTTTTATCTTTCGCTTGGACGATTAATCCAAGACGATTAGTAGAAACTAAAAATCCTAGAAAATTCAAATAAAAATGCAGTTAGTAATAGAGCTTCTTTTCAGTCTTGACTTGTGAATTGAGTTCGTTCTTTCCAATCTTAACCCGTTAATAGGGCTTCTCAATCCCTTCGGTATAAATTACTCGGTGCGAGCGCTGTTAACACATTGTGTCCGGGTACATTTCGCAGCGGAATTGTACCGGGAGCGGGCGTTCTGAGCGTAAATTTAGTTATTCAGTTAAATCTCAATAGATCGAAAATTATTTAATTTTTTAACTAACTTTTCGTATTTTATATTGAAATATATAAACAAATATATAAATAGAAATATATAAATAACAACCAAGATATTTGTAAACAAAAAATATATTTTTTTTCTTTTTGGATAAATTTATAATAGTATCGTAAATATGAAAAATCAAATAGAAACAGTAGTATATAGTTTTAATTTTTTCGAATTATGTTATATATAAACATTTTACATTATAAAAAATGAAAGATAAGAACATTCGGCTTCGTTTTCCTTTATATACCATTATTTTTGTACCCACAAACAAACCATGTTATTCCACTAACCCGTACTAGTACGTGGCCCGCGCTCACGTATCAGTCATCGGAAAACGTACTAGTACGTGTCCCGCATACAATGTATTAAGATTGAAAAGCACTATTCACTCGCTGAACGATGGCCGAATGGCATGGCTCTTCGGAGATCGTGGGTTCGAATCTCACTGTTGGCATGAATGTTTGTAGCTGTTCAGAATTGGCTTTGAGCAGTAGGCTTCGGTCCCATTGCCCACCATGTAGTAAAATAGTAGACCGTAATACTTCAAACCAAACACTATTTCACTCAAATATACTGTACCCCTAGGTTTTCAAATTGGGTGCGTCTAACGAATGCCATAAGTACCAAGGTAATTGTCAAGAATAATGAAAAATGAATCCTAACAGTTTCATTAATCGCGTTTTCTTTTCCTTAGTATTAAAACCGCTTTAATGATAATTGTGCCTCAAAAAATTTTAGCCCGACATTGGTGTCACGTCCCCCCCCTCGGAAAATAAAAGGTTGAGAACTATTCCAGTATGCATTGGATTCTTGCAACACTATGAATAGAAAAAAGGAAATATATGTTAGGTAGTATCTCTTTCACAAGAATTAACAAATATATTCAGCTCTACTATAAAGTGGCATATTTAAGAGAAAGAGGACAGTTTTGCAGTCTGAAAATTGTTTAGATTTTCAACCTAAAAACTTGATAAACAGAAACCCTCACCTTTTAAAAAATAATTATTTTATATAGATTGAGCCTATTATCACACTCAACGCATCGTATCAAACTAACTTTTCTGAAACTTGAGTTAGATCTGGATAAAATATTTAGCCTACATTACAATTAATTGAGCATAAAAAATTACAAAATAGACAATAAGAATCTAGTATTTTTAAATTTTAAAGATTTTCACTGATAGTTTGAAAATATTTTGATTATGCATTTTCAACTTTGGTTTTGTTAACTATATATTTTTCCGAGCATCTGTGATAGCGTATGTAAATGTTACATATTTTTTAATATTTACTTATATTTTTTTGAAACGTCTAGATCGTGTAAGGGCATGATTCTAAGTAGTACTGTTGCAGTCAGTCAAGGTGGCTGAGCTGTCTAAGGCACCTGGTTTAAACTCTAGGTCTAGAAAGAGAGCATGGGTCCGAACTTAGTTCTGACTTAATTGCTTTCTTTCCAGCGATCCGAGCCAAACGACGGTAGAGCGCTGCTCTTCGAAACCTGAGTTTGCGGGCTCGAATCCCGCTGCTAGCATGGTTGTTCGTAGCCATTCGGAATCGGCTTTAAGCAGTGGGTCCCGATTTCATTTGCCCTCTTGAGCAGAATAGCAGACCGCCGCGTTCCAAACTAAATCAAACCAGCGAATTAAAATCTCGGTGGAACCTGATATATTTTCATCGGGATACGCGATGAGGGCCCGGTTCGGTGCATAATTGGATGCAATATACTTCTAATGAGTGCTTCATTAAATATAAATCTTTGACAGATCAACGGGAATGAAAATGATCTTGCGAAAGAGGAACCAGAAGAAAATATTTTAATGGCCACTGAAGTAGAATATTTGTTTAGGAACTGAAATATGCAGCTTCTGATTATACAAAACAAACTCCTCCTTTCGTATAACTAGCTGCTATTAAAAGTGACAAAAGTAAAAAAACAATCAGGTTTGAATATGATTTTAAAATTTATTATACAAGTTTTTGTATTTCCTCTTTCTAGAACTAGCTTTTCACTACTTGACGGATTCGTTGGTGCTACGATAATTTTTTTTTCTATTTGTGTAGATGCAGACAATTGCAATAAAAGAATGTCGTACCCCGCATACACACACGAAAAAAAGAAAAAAAAAAAAAACGCAGCACTGACGTATCTGTTGGTACTACAATTTCTTTTTTGTTCCGTTTTTTAATATTTTTTCTACTGTTGTAGTTGCAGACAAATGCTGAAATGAATTTCTTTAAACGTATCTTTAAATTCCAACCCCTCCTGCCCTACTCTCCCCTCCCGAAAAAAAAAAAGAAAAAATAGATGATGAATATCTTCTATATTATGATTCCATGCCTGTGCCATTATAAGTGTTCTCCTCATAGTTGTTATTAGCTTCACTAATATATGCTTTTAAAGGTTATTTTTTGGACTGATCCCAGTTGTAATTTGAAGATGTCAAAGTTTATGATTAAAAGTTCTGTTTCCCGAGGAATGTGTTTTGTCCTCGTGATGCAAAACAGTAGACTGTAGCAATCCCAACCAACCAGAGGAATTTATATAAAACTTTTTCCGAATCATAACTTTACTTTTTATCGGTGAATATTATACAGTTAATTTTGAAGCTGCCCCCGCTTATCTTTTATAAAACTTAAATGTCAAGGTGCCTTACTTCATTAACTTCAAACTATCGTAAAAAGTAGTTTAAACTTGTTAATTTAAGATGAATAGAGGAAAAAATAAGATATAACTAGCAAAATATAAAACTAGAACAGCTTTGTGATACCCTTTTGCAAATCGTCTCTTTTAATGAAACTCCCTTTTAACAAGCTTTTATTCCGCTGGTTAAATCGAACAGCACGAAATTATTATGTCACTTCAAGCTAAGCGTCGACTACAGGGCTAAATTCAAGAAATTTACAAAAATTCTCAGAATTTTCTTAATGTATTTATTATATACATTTAAGATACGTAATAAATAATAGGCATTTTGTGTATATTAAGAAAAGAAATTTTTACTCCTTGTAAAGTTAATTATTTAACAGACGTCAAGATTGACACTCATTTCCTCTTACTACTTCCATTTTTATAATCTATATCAGGAGCCGCAAAATTCCTTGATAGTCCAAACCATTTTTCAAAATTTGAAATTTTTCGCGATCCGCAATTAAATATGTATTTAAAAGGTATGGAAAAAAGGTATTAAAAGTTTTTTACGGAAATTATATTTATTGAATGTCATTTGGAAGTTCTTTGTCCTTTAATTTTTCAAGGAAATTTTTGAATTGTCGATGATTTTTTGCATTGATGCGAATGTAATTGTTACGCAGTTTTCATAACATCAGGATATTTCAAATATTTTGTAACGAGATGTTCTCGGTGAATTATGCAGTGAATCGGTATGAATTGTGGAATTTGAGAATCATCTCAATAAGACAGATTTTTTTTACCCAGCACTGCCGAAGCTTCATCAGTTGTAATAATTTTTTAAAATAGAATAACACAAAAATGAAAAGGGAACTTGCGTACATTTATCGAAAGTCACAAATAATCCTTCAAAGAGCCGCATGTGGCTCGTGAGCCGCAGGTTGGCCACCCCTGACCTATATAGAGGAATAGAGAAACTATTGCTGGACGAGATATTCTCTGTTTTAATTTTAGATCCCTTATGTATAATTTGAGTAAGAAGAAAGTGTGTTAATACACTCTCTGTTTAAACTGAAACATTTACCGTTTTGGCATTTTTTTTTTTATCTACACGATTAATATACTTAATGGTTCCAATTATTAAATTACATGTGCAAAAAAATTATATCTTCTTTTGCATATTTTATTACAAATTGAGCAATGCGCTTCCATGTCATATTATTACCCTGCCATAAATAATCTATTATTACGATGACAAAGCTCAATATAAATTTTCCTTCTTGCACAGAACATCATTTTCTCTTCCTTATCCAGCAATTTTTACCTAGACACGCCTCTTTATGAATGAAACATGTCTGAGTTAAAAATGGATACATTTCTCATTGAGAGTTTGAGACCTGATATTTGTTGAAAAGTAATATGCGATACATATCAGAGAGAATGGACCGTGCGTTTTCCGGTAACTGCAAACTGTACATCCTCCAAAGAAGCCGCAAAAGAAAGATACCTTATGCAGAAACCCTTGTGATGCACCACAGGGTTCAAATGTTTCCATTCTATTATTATCTGGAAATTGAGACCACAACCAATTCTATAAAATAGTATAGATTGATTTTTTTAAAAAATGACACTAAATTGTGTTTCCAGATTATTTTTTCGATAGTATAAATTTGGTTAGCCTGCAATCTCTGTCTCAAATCTAGAGATTCTTGGTGAACAGATTTTGTTGCTTACTTTCTCAATTTTTTCGAGATTAATTGCTCGAAAATCAACGGGGCGTGATTCACCATACACTTATTAGTTTTTTTTTTTATTTTGTCGAACAGAAAGCCTGCAGAAAAGCTAGCAAAATATTTATTTTAAATAAATATTCTTTATAAGACATTTGTCTATTTGAAAAGGTGACAAAATTTCTTTTCATGAATCGGAACAATGAATTTTGTGTCCGAAATTTCTTTCTGTCTAATTTTATGTCTAATCCTAGAATTAGCGCCACTTAGTCTAATCCTGTATAAGAATTCACTTCTACACTAAAGTATCCTTTTCTTCAAAGGAATCCAGCCGTTCTGAATCAGAGTAAGCAGGTCAAGGATTTCCATTCATGGAAAATATCCTCAGACTGAAATAATGATATTAAAAAAAAAAAAAAAAAAATCTTATCGTTATGCGTATAAAATGTCAAACATTCTCACGAAATATTTAAAGTAAAAGAAAAACGCCCCAAGTATTTGAATATGCGTTACATAATGCTCAATTATGTCACAACGTGAAAAGAAAAAAAAATCGGATACGATTACATTAACTCAGCGAGGAAAGTAAGATCTTACATGAGACATTCGGGAAAAAGATATGCGAGAGAGAGCGAAATCATGAACAGCTACTGTGCTGAAAAACGGCTGATCACAAATGAGAAAACTGCGAGAAGTTAATCTCGCCTAACTCTGAACCTATGAAAAGAGTTCGTCTAGGAAAGTCTTTATGAAATAAATTATTAGCCAAATTTACCAAGAATATCTACTGTAAGTAGCGCCATCTAGTATGAGATTTTTAAAACTCATTTTCTTTTAATGGAAGAAATCGAATTTGATTATAATTTACGCTCTTCGAATACTCTTGTTCGATATTGAATAAATATGATGTATGAAGACTTTAATTTTTATGTAAACGTAAATATCTTTAATATTTTTATTTCAATATTCTAGAGAAAGCCTATTAGTTTGTATAAAGAATTTTAAGTTGGTATACCTTAAGAATTTTGTGACATTAAATTAGCAATAAAAAGCATAAAATATCTTGGTTGTCACGAGATTAGTAAATTTATTGACGGAAAGTGCTATCTTTTGTAAACTTAATGTATTATACCATTCTGTCCGTTATTGGGCATTTGAATACCGATGGTAGGTGTTTCCTATTGCGGGTGAATTATATTAAAATTACATAAGAATTATTTCTAGATAAAGTAACTGAATACAGGACTCAGTTTGGTCTCTCAAATAGCCATGAAAGTGGATCATTTTAATTGTTTAGTTGGTTGGTTGGGAGTGTTTCTGTGAGCAACCGTCTCGAACAGTTTAGCCGGACAAAAATGTAAAATGTCGTCCCTCTTCCCCATGATAAAATTTACGTTTAAAAGAAATACATTGTTGATAGATACAAACCTATAAAAATTAATTGGCTTTAGCAAGCAAATATTATCTTGACCAATCATATATTTGTTACAAGAAAAATACATTCTTGTATGTTACAAATTTTGCTTGCAATTATTGGCATTTTTATAAAATCTAATACAAACATAATATAAAATAGTTGTTTTTTTATTCTTCAAAGTTATAAAGAAATATGTTTGTAAAATATTTTATGCAAATTGTTTTTTAGTAAAGTATTTTACAAATTCCAGCCAAAATGCTGCCCCGGTCGAGGCTTTGCCATAGAATTGCTCTTGCTGTCAGTGTTATTCTACTTGAGAATTGCCTAACTTATACTTTCTAATTAGAGCTAATTGAATACGGGTGCGAAAATTCTTTCGAACAATGAGAATCGAATACGCAAATTCATAAATAACATTAATTGACAAGGACGTAACCATATCATAAATAAATCTGTATATTTTCGTGGCAAAAACCACGACTCATGTTCAATTAAAAGTGAACGAAGTTTTTCCTTGAATTTCATTACAAAATACTGACGATGCATTTCTCACTGTATAATAAAAGATTATTAATAGTAATGATATGGGTATTTTTGAATTATATATATACTTTACTTTTTTTCTTTCTAGATATCTATCACTAATATGCATTTGATGCCGATGGTAGATGGCGAAGAAAGTATCTGAAAAATTCCGTTGTTCATCAATTATTTAAGGTCTATAGTTAAAAAAGATGAAGCATATTACAAGATTTTGTGAATCTGACTTGGGAATAAATGTGAAGAGTATCAGGCAAGAATTAACTCTGTATAAAACATCAAATCGTTAACTGTTTGTAAAAATCAATAAACTTATTTTCTCAAGTTTTATCATTTAAAGTCTATATATGATAACAACCAGACGCTTAACGAGAAATTTTCATGAAGGGATTTCCTCCCCCTTCAATTCGTATCTGAAAACTAATGCAGCAATCCTTACAGATATAAAACATATATACAGCAATTCTCATGGGGGTTTGAACTCCCACATTCCCCCATCACTACATCATTGACAACAATAGTACTTTATTTCCTGAATTTATATTGACTAGATTTAAAATATCTTTAAGTACTTTAAGTAATATTTTTTATAAAAAAAACATTAAAATTACAGCTCTCATATCGCTTTTTTCCACTGTAATAATTGAAGGAACTTACTTATAAATATATAATTAAAAATCTGCATTAAATTCAAGTTTAGGGGGAAGGCAATTAGACCTGCTATAAACACTTATGGAAAAATAAATTAAAACACTTAAGATTTTTTAAGAAGATAATTCAGGAATCAAGCTTACTTATTTCACTACTATTATTTATCCAGGCTTCAAGATGCACTGTAATACTATATACTTAAAACGACTGTTTTACTGGAAGCACCATCTCATGGCGTTATTAAATTATTGATAATATTCCTGCTGGTCTTGTATGGAATTCAAAGATGCAAGTCACAGTTCTTAAAACATCGTAAACTCGTGAAACCTTTAGATTTTTTTTTTTTTTTTTTTGGGGGGGGGGGTGTACTTTTGTTCATTCTTAGAAAAGTACATCTTAAAATATTTAAAGATCAATGTGTTATAGACACGAATACATAAAAAATACTGTATTTTTTTAACAGTAATTAACATAAAGTTAATGTATTTTACTCATTAATAGCTTTAATTTCTGCTTTAAGTGCCGCTCTTGCATTATATTTAGTAGCTGAGGATGTGCTTGCGTTTCTTTTTCAAAACCTGTTGCAGTTTAGCTCTATTTATGTTATGTTCAGTCACATTTTATATTCTGCATTTGTTTCTATAATTCGTATTTGTTGCTAGAAAAACAAAGGGACAACAAAATATAGGAACAAATGCAGAATTTAAAATGCGACTAAAATTTTGTTTGAAGACCAGTGACTTATGAAAGGTTTTGAAGTTGGAATCCGTATAGCTATGTGAGAAGCTTCTGTCATTCTACATGATTCTGTAAACAAAATTTTAAGAGTTGTTCTTACTTAAATTTAATAAACTCTAGTCAACTAGTTTGGAATGCTTTATAGAATAGTTTTTTTTTTTTAAATTTTTATTTTCATTCATGGATTCATCAGAGATGTACCTCGGCACCCCAGGTTTCTGCGATACGCAGTTAGAAAACAAATGATATGTAACAACAGTGCCCGCGCTAGGGCGCAAAATTTGAAAGGTTACATTTTGGAGAAATATATTGATATGTTAAATATCCAATTAAATCAATATTTATACAGATCTTTGTATTTTTCCTTCTCTAAAAATTTATAGTTCGTATTTATACTGCTGATGTCTAAAAACTAAAAATATTTACAACACTTAATTCTTTAAAAAAAATTAATAAAAAAAATAAGTAAAAAATAAACGTATAGCTGTAATTAAATAACCAAAATTGCTATATCTACGTATTATTTACAGTTACAGGAGAAAGAACATCTCCACATCAATATTGTAAAGCTGATTTCTTGATATTTAAAGATTCCAGGAATTGTGCAGGGGACTCATATTGTCGTTCAATTTGCCTTTTAGCTTATTTTAAGATTTTAAATGTTTTTTGGTCACACGAATTATCAAGTTTCATATTTCAAGTTTCAAAGGTTTGTATTTATCAACAGTTTATCTTTTTTAATAACAATTTTATCGTGAGGGGAAAAGAGGGCATTTTACATTTTTCATTTGGTTTGGTTGGAAGCGCTACTGTCTACTTTTTGGTATATGAAGTTTACATTTTTGTTCGAGGTTGCCAAACAGCTAGAACTATTCCTGGTAATAATTCACGTTCTTTTTAGATGAAGACTACGTTGTGCCTCAAAGATTCATCACAAACTTTTTTTCAAAATTACAAAGGTGCAATCGAATATCTTACCCCAGGTACAGTGGCAAATATGTAGTGACCGCAAATTAGGCTTTTATCGTTTTACTTTAAAATTTTGCATCATTTTCCACTCTATGTAATTTATTCTTGAAAATTTTACAAGCTCGCACAAAACCTCCAGTTTCGCAAAATCTAACTGATTTCTTACATAAGTAGTAACATGTGTGAGTTTAAATTTAAATACAAAGAACTTTTCTTATTACTTTTGATTATGAAAATTACAGATAATTTACAATTCAAAAGGTACAGATAGCAGTCATCTTTGATACTAAGTGTGCAAGTCTTTTTTCATGATGATCTAAAAAGGAACTAAAAGAATTTCGGTCGCTGTTGGCTGTCTGTGTCTTCAATAAGGTTCCGTTTTGAGCTAATTATTGTTTTATATATCTAAGTAATAAATGATTCCCCCAATGCCAAAAAGGAATATTTATCCTATTGCAACAATTAATAATTTTTCAATATTTGTTTTCCCTTTCGATTAACAATTTTTCTTAAAGTATAATGCTATTTTAAAAAATAACTTAGCAATAGAATTAAAGTTCTTTTAACAGATTTTTTTTTTCATCCTAGTTTGTATGAATTTTAAACTTTGAAGAAAAATAATTCCTTTGTAGCTTTGTTTCCTTGCTCTCGAAATTGTGATCTTTATAAAAATATATTTTATAGAAAGGAGAGAAACCTACGCAAAGCCACTGGGTTTGGGCTGCAAACGTGGATCTGAAATTCAAAGGGTATTTTCCTAAAGGTTATTTTTTAAAAGCATAATGCAAATAAAACTTTTAAAAATTAACATTTGTTGATAATTGGTTTATATAACGATAAGCCTATTTTTCATAGTATTTTAGACATTATTCTTATAACATGTAGAAAATAATTGTAAGGAATATTTTAACGTTTTTATTCTTAAGATAGGGTTAAAATAATATAATTAATAGAGTCTAATGGGCCAAATTATTCTAAAGGAGAACTTAAAAAAAAATGGATGTTATTCTCAATTTTATAAATAACTTAACTTTGATCACTAAAATAGTTAAATTATTCTATGCTTAAATAATTATTATGAAGAGGAAAACAGCGTTAAGAATGTAAAACTATCCGCCCTGGCCGAATCTATGTATTGGTAAATCATGGAAAGGCAATGTTACTACTGTCTTTAATTTATGGCAACTGAAAAAAAATATTAAAGCATAATAACTAGAAATAAGGATTTTAAACTTCGAATGAAAGCTGTGTACTGATTATTAAGATTTAAATCGCCGCGAATTGTTTTGTTGATTCAGCTTTATATTACGAGGTGCTTGTAGTTTTTCAGCCGTTACATAGATGGCAGCACCAAGCAATTATTAAAAAACTGTTATAAAACAAACTGGAACGAAACATTTGGAAAATGTATACTAATATCAAGAATTGTCGAGAATCTTTCTGACTAGATTAGTTTCTGTTATAATTAGTACAATATTTTTTAATGATTTAAAAAATTATCAGGTAGAGGTATGGACACATATTACTCATCGCACTCAAAGAAATTCCTAGACTTTGATAAATGACTGCATAAAAGTTTTAAAAATATAAGTAAAAAAATCCCGATTTCTTCACAATAATTGTTTTCTTCAGTAACTGATTTTGTAGACTAGGACACTGGGTTCTAACTTTTAATCACCTTTGAAATCTCTTTCAGATTTCCAGAGTCCACGATATTCTGGCTATGCAATAGTAGTTTCTTCTAAAATGAGTCATTATTATAACAGGGGTGATTTTGCTTCAAAGTCTTAGCGACAAGAAGAGCATTACGAAAAATCGAGAAATATAAATATAGCTTGACTGTACAGAAAATTCGTGTAGAAATACAAAATATCGCATATTATAAGGGGACTTATAACCTTTAAAATATTAAAGCAGCAATTTTTTTCTTCAAGATTTAGTTTATCTATGGTAACGAACATTTTGTCTGTTTGATTTCACTAATCATGTAAAAATATTACGAAAACTTAAATTTTAATAATTAAAAAACTATATAGAATCTAAATGAGTTTCACTATTAATTGCGGATTAAAATTGATGTTACTGAAAACACAGCTTTCTCATCTTACACGCCTGATTTCTAAACATATATTGCATGTATAATGTATAAATGTGGGTGTTCATTACTTTTTCGCTGACCAGTCGTTTTCGCCGATTTCAGAATCCCTGCTGTTATTGTTTGCACAAAAAAGGTATCCCCAACTCTAGGCCGTGGTTTACTGTAAGGAAAACCTTTTCTAAAACTGTTCCCCTATGACATTGGTTTATAAATCTCCCTTATTTAGTGTAGTAACCTGGGGAATGTTATTAATTTGAATAGTGGAAAAAAGCTCCTAATGCATAATTTTCATAATGCAGGAATTATAAGGCAAAATACAGGGGACTGGATGAATTACTTTTTAATAAAAAAGAAAAGTTCTGAGAAATGAAATGACAGTAAAAATTAATAGATTGTGGTGGATATTAACTGCTTTTAAAATTGAAATTTTAACACATTTTTAAATTAATGTATTAAAGACGAGGAATTTTTCACTAACCAAATTTATTTTGCTTATATATATATATATATATATATATATATATATATATATATATATATATATATATATATATATATATATATATATATATATATAAACATATATATTTACACATATACATATATATAAATGTATATATATACATATACATCTTCAAGTACATTTCAATAATGACATCTATGTACATCCATTTTATACTTCGAATTTTTTTTTTCAGTTTTCCTTATTTTCATACTTTTATTCAGTAATCACAATTAAAAGTTGTTTCCCGTTGTTTTAAAAATGTCTGCAGCAAAATTGTGTCAAAATTGCTTAAGCGTTCATAAGGGTAGGCTTTAGCATTTGAATAGAATTTCCTTAATGGGTCAGACAACGATTTTCATTTGTTGTGTTTGTTGCCCACATTGGTCATTTGTTCATTTTCGAACAGTAAAAAGTCAGCGAAAATGCTGGCGAACCTAAATTTGAAATTTCGTACACCCGCAAGCTCACATTAATAACGTAAATATTCTCAGAAAAATATCAATATTTAATACTTTAACATGATGGTTTTACTAAATGAATTGTGAATTCTCAACTTAAATTTCAAAAGATCCAGAAAAAATTAAAATAATTGTGAAATGTTACTGTGAATCACGTATAGAATCAAAGATAGTCAAAGTCATAAAATATCAAAGAAAAATATTTAATAGAATTTAGTCAACTGTGAGCTTGGAACAGGCTCAACAGCATAACACCATTCATAAATATGATTCTTTTATTACCTAATTATTTTTTATTCTAAGAAATCATGACGATATAACGTTTCAATAACATTCTGTATACAATAAAAAAATTAAAGTATATTGCTTGAATACTTAGCGTGACAGTAGGAGTGAAAGAACATTCAATTTAATACCCACATTCAGTTGTTTAAAGGTTACGTGTCCACTTCAATACTCCAGCCAGATCTCTTAGATTACTCTACTCCATATTCATGTGATAGGATACTTAAATCAATCTCATCAATACCTGATCAATCTCATCTTTAATTCCGTCGGAAGGTTTAAGAGACCAGAATAAATCGCCTTTAAACAGTAGGTCCCAGTCTCGAAATGATAACTCTCATGTAGACCTTAGCGCTCTAAATCAGATCACTTTACAACTCATCCAAGAAAACGTCAGCAAGAACTGCCATGACGGAAAGGGTCATCTTCTATACTTAACGTGATAGTAATCACTAGTCGCCCGTCTGTCTCACTAAATATCATAATGGCGACCATGCTCTTTCTGAATCCACTTTTGATAGCTGCTAGTCTTAGAGATAAATGCTTTTCAATGTTGTTTTCAGTTAATGTAAGTGAATAAAAGTAATTTAATTATGCACTTCTTACGTGCTGGAGGTTCGTCATTTCTGGACTAGGTAAAAAGGATTAACACTCCTGAAATGCTTTTATAGATATAAGCAGTCACTGCTTGAAATTTACTAACAGTAAATTAAATCTAATGTTAGCAACATACAATTATTTGTTTTATGTAATAAACTTTTTTAGTTCCGGGTTTTTGATTATAAGTGATATAAATTTCAGGGTTTTTTTTTACTTAGAAGCACAATCACCCCAGTTATAAATACAAAAATACACTTTTTTTTCACAAAATGTAATATGCGTCATTTCATGATACTGCTTTGTTTATATGGAAAAGAACATGCATATCTATAGACAAAGGCGGATTAAGACAAGCCTGTGCACAGAAAATATTACTAGTTCCTTTAACTGTAATACGCTGGCCTTACGTCTCGGGGACGTCTTGTAATTAAAGGAGTATAAACTTTTACAAGCTGAAAATAAATACAATGAGCAATAAGTAGCACTTGACTTTCTTATCTTTAAAATATTTTTTTTAAATACGTCTTTCAGACGTAACAATAGTAACAAAATTCGACTAAGCATTCTAAAGTTTGAAAAGATTAAAAAAAATAAGAGAGAGAATCAAGGAAATAAAAAAATATATGGACAACACTTTTAAATAAATAAAACATAGTATATACTACTAACATTTTATCTCTTGAAAATATTTATATATAAATGAATAGAATTTCTACGGGAAATTAAAATATAAAAATATTTAAAGAATTTTTTCTAACTTTTAGTATTCCAAACTTTTTTTTTATTCTTTTCATATAAGTAAATGAGCTTTCCCCCAATGTGTTTCAAATTGAATGGATAACAAAGATTTCAAAAATAATTTCCTCGTTTGAAACAGTTCTTTCCCTATCTAAGGCTTTTTTGCATATTATTAATTGATTGCTTGTCATCTTCACCTAAAAGATTTAGAAATTCTTCCAACTCACTTATAAAAAATATTTGAATTAATGTTCTCTTTTTATATTTCTATTAATTAAACTATTGACACATTTTAGGTTTTCTTTTGCAGAGCACAATGTAAATAAAAAAATCCTCGAGAATTACTTATAATATTTTTATAGGATTTTTATTGTCTGATATTAAATAATCGCATTATACCTACATTGAAAATTGTAAAATTATTTCTTTAGGCTTTTCAAACATGTTCACTTGCCAATCATTTTCAAGTGTTTTATCTGTTAGTTATTTAACTTCTAATTCAAATTTGTTGATATTATAATGTTTATCAATTAACAAAATTTCTAAACCTTTTTAATTACATTTAATGCTTTAAAATCACCAACTGGACACCATTCACTATTTTTCTTTTTACAAACCATATTCAGTGGAGATGCATAATTGCTGTTAGATGGACGCACGTAGCCTAAATCTAACATGTATTGGAATTCAGCTTTTGCAGTTTTGAGTCAACCAGGAGTTAGAAGCCAGGGTTTGACAAAATCAGGGAGACCAAAAGTGGTGAAACACATTGTGTTTAATAACCTGGTCAGCAGAGGCAGATTTAGTGATAGCAAGAAATTTTGCTAACAACTTACGATACACATTATTATATTCCTTAAATTCATTTTTACTAGAAAAAAAATTTGCAACAGTCAAAATACACTTTATCAATCTGTGATTACTCTTCAGAACACCGCGGTATTTTTCTATGTCTAGTTGGTCGTATTCATTCGTTTTTTAGATAATTAAGGTTAGTTTCACCATAATTAGTGATAACTAACTCAACGGGCGACAACAACTCTTTTGTTAGGGGCAATACTAAAACTAGTTACAGTCAATCCGAAATTAACTGCAAGATTAAGTAAAAAAAATCTCGTAATAGCTCTAATCTACCTTAATATAATATTTCCAACAACATTATTAAAATGCTTTTCAGATATTTTTTATTTTACCAGATCAAAATATTCATACATAACTTCCAATTAAAAGGAATATAAATACCTTCTCTAATTTTTCATTAACACATTACTTTTATCTCTATATATAAAACGTGATACTGCAACAACAAATGTATATGTGTGCATAAATATAAATATGTTTGACGTGTTGTCAGTGTCTACAAACAGAATAGCTGTGATTAGAATTAATAGAACACATATATATTTGAAGTAAATTAAGACAAGCTGAAAAATATGAAAAATTATTTTATATATCTTTAGGTTTTGATTCCTGGTATTTCCGCTATCATTAAATCCGAATTATTTCCAAAAACGAAAACATTGATATGCTGGGAATTTTCGCGAGATTGTTGGCCTTTTCTTTCGTAAGTAGGACATTTCAAACAAATGTAGATATATATATTATCGAGATTGATAAAATTATCATAAAGGTCGGAGTAGAAATAATTATTGAAGACTAGAAATTTTTTAAATACAAGCAAATCACAATTCAGAAATACTAGCTCTTGCTAATTCAGTTGCCAACAAAAATGTCAACATTGAATATTATGAACTGTGAAGTCACAACCAATCACTGATCGTTTTCAAATAACGTAGTTTTCTCCTAAATTAAATTTAGTTTTAAAAATGATGGATAGATATTTTTACATTTTTGAGAACATTTTTTGAATTAACGAGTTTGGAATTACCAGAAAAATTTAAGTTGTTCTATTCCCCTACATGTGCAAATTCCTCATTGATGGTTCAAGGTATTAAGTTGGAAAAGAAAACACAAGAAGTAGAGTGGTACAAAACACACAAAAAATGCATAATACAAGTATGTATTACACGGGAAAAAATATAGCTTACTATCCCATTAAATATTTATTTATTTATTAATTTTTTTATTTCTTGTATGACAGTAGACTCTTTATAGCAACAAAGGAAGAATTGCAATAGTATAGGGACAAAATTCAGTAACATAAAATTGAATAGCATAAATTTAGAGAGCTACTAATATTAGTACCATTTTATGTTTATTTTTACATAAACTTTTTTCAATTTAAGGGCAAGAAGCCATTTACATGTATATTATTTAAGAATTTGGCCTTATGCCCGTAAGAAGCGTTGTAGTTGCCCTAAGGTGTCTGCGATGCCCCAGCTAGTTATAATTCGGTAGATTAAGAATTTCTTCATTATTGATGGAATGCAATTTTTATATTTATATTTTGGAAGATATATTGTGCTGTTTTTACTATAAATGATCTAATTGTTTTAGCATTTAGATCTTTATGGATAATATCATTGCGCAGGTAGCGATGGGCTTTAATTATTGATCGTAAAGTGTTTTAGAATCATGCGATTTGCGATCTACAATAACGTTAGTGCTGCATTAAATCACCGGTGACTTCATTCAGTTATTTACTATCAAAAGTCACATGTTTCTGTGATTAAATATATCTTTTAACCTTTAGGTTTTAGCGGCGCTAGGCAAATTAAATATTTAATTACTTAAATTCTTGATATATTCTATAATAATACCAAGTTTAATTCGAAATCACAAAGTTTTGTTCGAACATTAAATTTTTCAAAAATGTTCAAAGCATTCAAATTGTGTTTAGCTTTTAGAAGTACCTTTTTACCAACTGTTTTAGTGAAAAAATGTAGCACGCCAGCATTTAAACCTTTTTATGAGAATTTCATTAATAACAGACATAAAATAGCTGTAATTGATAAATTGGGGTGTTTTAATTACGGCGATATTTTGTACACCAGTTTCGTACTCGCGAAACGTATCGAGAGCATAATTCCTCATGGCTCAGAAACATGCGAAAGGATTTCATTTCTATGTCCCAACGAAGCAATGTATGTTTCCGTTCTGCTAGCTTGCTGGATAACGGGCAATGTAGCCGTACCTTTAAGTAGTTATCATCCTAAAATGATAATGGAATATATGATTGAGAATTCAGGTAGCAAATTATTCATAGCTAGTGATTCAGTCGCAGATTCTGTACAAGATATAGCTTTAAAAATGGGTAATAATTTTTTCACTGTTGATTTTGTTTTAAAAGATTCTGCTAGTAGTCTAGATAAGTTTCGTTATTCAAAGTATTTTAGTTGGGATTCTGATTTAAGTAAAAGAAATGCATTAATGATCTACACAAGTGGAACAACTGGAGTTCCTAAAGGTGTTCCACTGACACATGGCAATTTATTTGCCCAAGTAAGCTTCCCAATAAATTTGTCAATTTAAAATCATATAATAAACATTGATAAATAGATATGTCACTGTGTGTTCCTGTGCATTTATCCCTTATTCCAAAATATATTAAATAGCTTTTGAAAATGTATCAAATATTAGTTTAAAATATTATTAATTTGATTTAATGAAATCCTCCGAGATGTTGTTTTATTAGCATTTCTTATTTTAATTTCTCATCTCCCTAGCCTATCATTGTGATACATCATTAAATATTTAAATTCTAGATAATTTGCTATGGTTAATACTCTTAAATTCATTACTATTCACCAAGTTAATATATACTCTCTCTCTCTATATATATATATATATATATATATATAATATAATATATATATATAATATATATATATATATATATATATATATATATATATATATATATATATATATATATATATATATATATATATATATATATATATATATATATATATATATATATATATATATATATATATATATATAATTTAATGGCACAAAACATAATTTTTAAGAGTAGCTTACATTTTAATATAGAACAATATCTATTTAAAATTATAACTTGATTTATTTTAACTAGAAAGCATGCTTTGAATAATTTTTTTTCCCAGATATTTTCAAACTTAAAAGAAAAAAATAATTTAAAAATTTGTATAAAAAAATTTGGCAGTGTTTTACAAAAAAAAATATTTTAAGGTTGTGATAAATAGTATTAGTTTGATACTCCAGCAAATATAGACTTGAATATAATTTTTTTCCCCTTTTTCTATTTTTTTAAAGTGTTTAGCTGTGTATACTTATTTAGTTTAAATGAATCTGAATAATATTCATGTATTTTTATGAAATAAAGTTATTAAGTTTATAAAAAAGAAAAAGCAATGGAAAATCCTCAAATTATTTATGAAACTAGAATTAAAAAAATTTTTTTGATAGAAAAATCGAATAGTAAATATTTGTTTCAGAAACTAATATTTTTCATCTTTGGGGGAAATGTGGTCGTCAAAACTGGGATTTAAAGCAGAATGTTTTTCCAATTGCAGGATAAAATTGGCCTGCCTTACTATGTCCATATCATTAGAAATAGTTGAATGAATACATTGTTTTTATCAAGACCTACAGATGTTTTCTTTTTTACAAGAACTATCAACAATTGGTGTCAGAATTGCTAGTTACAGTACAATGAGGTGATTCAGAAAAATCAAGGATTTCTTTTCATTTTTATTCACTCAATTTCTTTAAAGTATTTCTGATTTTTATACTAATCATTTTGCATGTCTATTTTCTAGCAGTTTGTAAGTATTATTATGATTAATTATTTGTTTACTTATGTGTTTTCTGCATTCTTGGGAAGATTATTTTAAAACTATCGAATATATAGAGAATAAACTATTCTATCCTTTTCAACTTTAGTTTTTAACAACCTGGGAATTCTATTACTTTCTTATTCTAACAATTTTTGATATTGGTTTTAAGTGAGCTTTTTTAAACTGTAATATTTGGTATAGAAATTTAGTAGCAAAAGATCTGTAATATGTTTGCATGCATAGTTATAATCATTCATTTCCTTTAATTTTAGAAACAGCATAAAAATATACTGTTTATTTGGATATTACTTTATGATTGATATGAAATTTTATTTCTGTTACTTTTATTTTTATTATTCTCTGAGCATTTTATTTTTAGAGCAAGTTCTTTTTATTTATGTCATCAATTTTGAAAACCATTTAAAAATAAATAAGATCACACATGTAGTCAATACCATTAATAGTACCATATTGATTAGAGTGAGGCAGGAAATGGCTATCGTATTGATATTAAGTGATCATGTCAAGTGACCAAAAGTTCACATATACAACACTTGTTAGGGTTGTAAATGAAGCTTAAATTCTTTCTATATTTAGTACAATATTCTTTTAGTCTGTATCCTTAGATTTTAAAGTCTAGCATTTTGAAACCCGAGAGGGAAATAAATATGAATTATGAATAGCCCTGAATTCATAATTCCCTCTGGAAGTAGGAATTTATATAGCTTCCTTAATATTATATTCAACAATAGGGATTTTGTTACTTCCAGCAAGTACTGCCTAGAACAGGTGCCCTCCTTGCTTCCCCTATACATTATTATTATAATCTCCCCCTTCCTGTAAATTATATTTGCAAGAATAACTCTTAAAAAAAAAAAAAAGAAAAAAAGTATACTTTTATTTTTTTTATACCGTTTTCTTTAGGGACTTATTTGTAATTGAAACATTTTTGTGATTAAAACTGTTATATTAAGATTTTCATTTGTAATTTAGCTTATTTTGTTTGAGAGTTCTTCACATATTCAATGAAATTATATGAAAAAGATCTTTAATTTTATATGTGTTTAGGTAACTGATTTTAGGCTTATTTGTGTATTATTTTTTTGTGTTCTAATGTTAAATTTTCTGTACATTTAGGTATCTTCTCTTATAAAAGCTTGGGAAATCACATCTCAAGATACTATTTTACACACGCTACCTCTTCATCATATGCATGGGATAATGAATGCTCTTCTGTGTCTCTTACATGCAGGTGGAACTATAGTTATGCTACCAAAGTTTAATGCAAATGAGGTATGTGCTAAATATCAATGAAAGTAAATAAATAATAAATAAAGTTTTTACATTTGTCTATTCTATTATTAAACCTTCTAGATCAAATTAAAAAAAAGTATAATACAATGTTCCCAGTTAAAAAAAAGTAATTTGAATATTTTATATATATTTATATGTTGTTGGTGAAGAATTTAATTTTGAATTTATATATTTTGAAATATGTGATAAAATTATTATTCTTGTATAAGTGTGATTCATTAAAATCATGAAATATTCTAAACTTTCATTCACAGATCTCTATAGAAATTTTTTTATTTTATTTTAAGGTGTGGAATCATTTAATCAATTTAAATCATAGCTATCCTAAAGTCAATCTATTTTATGGAGTTCCTACAATGTATGTTAAATTGATTGAAACATTTAACAATATGCCAGACAAATCTATTGTCAAAGAACACTGCCTGAAGAATATTAGGTAATGTTTTTCAAATCAATAGAATATTTTAAAACATTTGCTTTTTAAGATACTTGAATACATTTTTCGATAAAATTTCTTATAATATATATTCTTTAATATATCAGACTTATGACTAGTGGCTCAGCTGCTCTGCCTGAAACTGTGTTCAGTAGATGGGAAGCAATTACTGGTCATGTTTTACTGGAGCGTTATGGTATGTCAGAAATTGGAATGGCTTTATCAAATCCTTTGAATGGATCTCGAATACCAGGTAGGAAAAAATAAGAGAATATTTTACCACTTTATGTTTCATTTTTATATAATGGTTTAAATCTATTTGAATATGATCATTTGCAGTTTAAAATATTATACAATTATCCAGAGAACATGTCTAAACAATGTAGATTTTATAAAAAATGCATGAATCTATGCTTATGAAAAATATTTTATGCAAGTATATAACATTTGTAGAGAATTGCAGATTTCTTTGTCATTCTCTGCATGTTAATATGTTTTAAACATCCTTATCTAAGTGACAAGTAGTTATATCGTTTTATTATAATGTGAGGAATTTATGGTAATGATGCCCAATATTAATTTTTTACCTCTCAATAGAATATCGATGAATACTCTATACATATTACAGTGCATTTTAAGTTAAGCATAAATTTCATTGTAAATTTATTTTTTGGTCATAAGTTTAAAACTTAGAGATAAAACTACTTGAAATTATGTCTGTATTTTTACTGCTACTTTCTACTTTTAAAACTACTATCTGTTTTCTAGTTGAAAATGTACTTTGATGACTGTTTTAAAATATTATATTTCTATTAGGGAATGAAATTAAAATTTGTTTTAGTTGATAGACAGAGAACTGTTAATTTGATCAAGTGTATAACTTACTTTAATCCTAAAGAGCTTGTATAGTTTTTGTAAGAAGAACAATGTGCCGTAACTGGTGACTTAAAAAAAGATGCTGTTTAATATTCCATAAGAATATGACTGGGGTCTGCATTTTTTCATATATTATTCTTCCATGCAATTTTTGCCTTTAGCAATTGCATTTATTTTCTTTGAATCTTAAGAACTTGCAGTTTTAATAAACAAAAGAAAAAAATTGAATTTAAATATATACAATGTTTTATCATTTGTTGCAAACTTTTTAAAATCTTTCTTTACTTATTGAAAACTTTTTGACTTTATATGTTAAAAGGAATATTCAAGTTATATTGTTTTTATTTTAAAGTTGTCAAGTAGTTTAATACTTTGGTTATAACAAGTATTCACCAGTTTCTTTAAATTTAAATTGAAAAAAATTAGAAAATAAATGCAGTTATCTTCTTTTATTTTGTTTTTCAAATTTAATTGTAATTATATAAGATGATTACAGCTAACATTATTTTTAGTAAGTAAGAGTCAAATTGTTCTGCTAGCATATCTAATGATCTAATGCCTAATATAAAGTCTTGTAACTGTATAACTGTATAGCAACTTTTTTCCCCATTAAAAAATTACAGCATGGTATTTGTGAACAAACAGTTATTTGAGATTAAGTATTTTTAAAAGTTACCCAAGTTGTAAAAATTTCTTGTCTTTGTGATGGTATTATTCATGTAAAATAGGGAATATTTAACAGTCTGGAGTAGCAATAGATAAACCATCTACTTAGATGATTACTATCCTTGTTGTCCAGTAATTTGATAAAGCAGATAAGCATCACCGTTTATTGCAGTTAAGCACCTAATCTTAAGCAGACTAGTATAAGGGATCTTATTCATAATTCCTGATCCACATGTTGGCCATGAGCTATAATGTCAAAATGTATATCTTAATAAGGTGTTCTATTAGGTAGGCACATCTTGTACTTGATTAAAAGTTAACCATATACACTTTGTATGATGTTTAAATATACATATCTAATCACTTTGAAAAGTCTCTTAAAATTTGCCCTGTTAATTCACTGTAATAAAATATCATTATCATGTTTCATATTATACTCTTAAAAGAATCTAGAAGGTGGGACACTGTCACAAATAAATTTTTTATCCTTTTTTTTTCAGTAAATCAGTTTTTCGTTGTTACCCATGTCTGTGTGACATCCTATGAAGCTTTGCGACTCCTATGACTTGGTGCTTTTGCATAAAATTCACATCCAGTTTTATTTTAGACATCACCAAAAACTCAAGATAATATAACATTATTAATTTTAGGACTAATCTAAAATCTACTTATGGTTATGGTTTGAGAAAAAGGTTTTATTTTAAATTAAGACTGATCACAGAAATTTATTTAAGTCACTAAACCAGCAAAACTTCACAAATATTTACATCAAAATTTAGTATTGTCCTACAAGAGCACAGTAAAAAATTTATAATACACACCCACACCAGTTGGATTATTTCTCTTAAAGCTGTCTGTGAACAATTATAACTCGCTGTTTCAGAGTAATAACCCTCTAGCATTAACTGGACAGGCTAAAATGACTATAGGGGCCTTTTCCTATTTTGTCATCCATTTTTAAAAAGCAAGAAGCAACAAAATATTTTAGTGGGCTATAATAGTTTAGCATTTTTAATATCAAATCCTTCTAAGGCTTTTTTTAGCTATCAAACAAAGGAAACTCAGTTTTTAAGTTTCTAATTTAGTTTCTAATCAAAGTAGCCACTTAGCTTATGGCTAAAAATAAATATTACTGCTGGTCTTTTGATTTTAAAAGGAGCAGGAAGGTTTGTCCTTACTCAGTGTCGTTTTCAACCTTATTTGTAAGATTGACATAAAAAATGTGTTTTCCCTGCTAATTTTATACAAAAGTATATTGTGCTATTATTTTCATTTAGTCTTATGTTATCTAAAGATGCGTTGAATTTTAGTTCATTATGTTTCAGGATAAATGATGATTTATTGTTTTTAACTTATTGACAATATGATTGTCCACTGCTCAAAACTGTCTTCCACAACTTTATTCAATGTATTTGAAAGCTTTAATTCAGTTCAAATTACATGATCATCTGTGATCAAACATACAAACCTTGTTGTTCTTAACTTCTATCTGACTCTTTATAAGATCATTACTGATATGTTAAAAAATATGTGTCTGCTGAGTTATCCCTGAAACAAACTGACCTTAGACTGCTTATATTTTGATTCTGCATTGTTTTTTTACATGTCTTGATTCATCTCATAAAAAGACTCTTTCTCTTTTGTAATTAAATTGTGTTTGTGATTAGCTGTAAAATAAGTTTCATTTTAAATGCATAACTGTAGCCTTTACTAAATTTTTCTATGGTTTATAAAAAACTTTTATTGCTACAGTTTATATTATATATTTGAAATATTTATAAGAACTTATATTTCAAAAATTAGTTTAAAAAATATTTTTTCATTGTATGTGATTACTTTTACTCATGACAAATTCCCAATTAGTACTAAACGAAAACTTCTAAATAATGTTTTCTTACTCTACTGTGCTAAGCTATACTGTGAATCTCCAATAACTGCTTCTCTTTCATTTGGGTCTTAAGATATGTTGTTATCCTGCATTACACTCTCAAGACATTTGTATGTTGAACATTTTGAGTGGTATTATTTGTAAATAGTTTTTGATTATGAACATAAATTAATATTTCATTTGTAAATGAATTTCATAAAAACTCTTTGAAAATATTTTTTATTGCTGTATGTGGTGGGTGAAAAGATGTTTTAAAACAAGGATTGTTCTGTGCTTTTAGTTTTTTTCTATGCGTCTGTCAATAGTTACCTAAAGCCATCAAACCTATTTTTTATAGCAATGGTTGCCAAACGTATGAAGGCTCTTAGTTACTGAACAATTTTTATAATTTTATTGTGAGCTGCTAAAAGCTTATATTTATGGGATATTTTTTGTCCAAATGACTAAGATTAAATGAATAGAATATGTTTAGTTAAGTGTTGTTTTCTCTACTTACCTTTATGGGTTTAGTGAATTCAAAATAATAATTTAAAAGTTTTTAAAATAGCCAATATGAGCATGATGCTGAAATCTACTGAAAATCTCCCTGCAAGCTACTAGTAGCTCATGAGCAATAATTTGGCAATTACTGTTGTACAGCCTCTTTAATTTCTACTTTATGTAATTTATTCTTCTTCTTAAGCTTTCAGCCAATTACCAACTGAGGTTATCTCAGTTAGTTTAAACCATTTAGATCTCTATTTAATTTCAGTGATTGATACCAATGATCTAAAGCCATCACTTCACACTGCCAAACTACCTTGTTCATAGTCTACCATTTTTCCTTTTTCTATCAGGTTTATGAAACATTTTTTTACCACATTTTTATCTTTGTATCCTAGCCATCTTATTTGTGAAACTTTAATTTTTACATTATTAGGTTTTCTATATTTTTGTTCCATTTCTATATTATTTTTTTATCCTTCAAATTCTGTTTTCTTATGATCCCAAAATTCTTCTCAGTATTTTTCTATCAAAAATAAACAATTTATTTTCATCTGTTTTATTTATTATCAAGCATTCACTACCATATAAAATTATTGGTCTAATTAGTGTTTGTAAAGCTGAATCTTTGTAACGTAACTCAGAAATTTAGATTTAATTTGTTTTCTTTATCCAAAAAAGCATCTGTTTGCAATTTTAATTATGTTTGTGATTTTTATTTTACTGGCCAATTCTACTGGTCAATCAAACTGGTCAATTCTTTCAAAAACATTATTTATTTTTAAGAGTATTATATCTTGGTATCTGTTCAAAACTTCCTTACTTAGTTTTTTCTTCATTTACTGTCAAGCCTATATTTTAGCTGCTGCTTTGAGGGTATTTAAAACTAACTATTGTGGATTTGGTACAATCAGCTTAGGCCAGCAATTGTATTGATCTCTAGTAAATAATATTTTGAGTTTGTATTCCTGAGTTTCCTATTGCTTTTTCCAATGCCAAATTAAACAAATGACATGATAGAGAAAACTGCCCTGCTTTAATCCTTTAAATGTAACTCACCATTCTCTCTAATTTAAATAATATACTTTTACTTTGTATTAGTTTGTTTTCTTTCAGTACTATATACCTAGTATTTTGATAAAATAATGCCTTCAAAAAGTTCATATTTTAAAGCATAATTTTGGATATTAAAATTTTTATTTACTGACCTATTTCACAAAAAGCTTTCTGTTAAACTGTATTTCACAAATTCTGCTATTGTCAACCACCATTATTATTATTTTCTTTCCTTTATGTAGTAAACTACATGTGGTTTATTTTTGTATGCTAATTGTTTGAAATTCTAATTTATATATAAGTATTAGTTTTTTTTTTTATACCAGGATGGTTATCTTTAATTTGTTTCAGTTTTATAAATATATCTTTGTTTTTCTTAGAACCAATTTTACTGATAATGTCTTTCATTAAAATGAGGTTTAAGTACTTTCTGTTATGTTCTAATCTGGTGTTTCTTGTTTATTCAATTCATTTTTTTGAGGAATGTCTTATGTTATTGAGATAAATTTTTGTTTCTGTCATAGTTCTGTTTTTAATGCTGAAAATATTTGTTTCTCACTATTGTATTCTCTTATGCATTCTTTTATCTGCTTCTTATTTTATTCTTTCAAAGTTTTTTAATTTTGTATGCTTAAAAGAGCATGAAACTGTTTAAAAAAATCTTTTTTGATGAAAATTAACGATAGTAATTTAAAAGAGTATTTTAATTTTGTTTCATTACTATTGATATAGAAGCAGCAGGATTTAGATATTTCTATATTAAATATCCTATGCTAGATGAATAAATTCTACCAAAAGCTATCTAGAGTTATTGTCTGGATTAAGATAATTTATTTGCTAAAATTATTTTGTACATTAATCAAACTTTTTATTAATATATAGTATGGTTGTGGGACTACAATTTTTAAAAATTTCTATTTTAATGAACAGCAGTTAAAAACTGTTTAAAAATACAGTATTTGCAGTGCAAATGATTTTTTTTGTTACATTATTAATACGTCCTTTTTTTCTAGGATCAGTTGGTACTCCTTTGCCTGGGGTTGAAGTACGAATTGTAGATGAGTCCTCTTATGCAGATGGTCTTATAACTTATGTTGAAGGAAATGATTCACAAGTAAAAGTCTTACCAAAGTGTGAAGAAAAAGAAGGAGAACTCTTAATAAAAGGTCAAACTGTTTTTAAGGGATATTGGAATAATCAGAAAGCAACTCAAGAAGCATTTACAGATTGTGGATGGTTTAAGACTGGTAATTAAAATAAATTATTAATTTTAAATATTATGATTTTATGTTGTATTTTATCATATTATGTGTAAAATATTTTTTAACATTTTTAACTTTTTCAAGTTGCTCCAAAATTGGTGATTAGGATAATCAAAGTCATTAATTGCTGCATCTTTAAGATCTTTGTAAGAAAAAGTAGACATGCATTTAATTTCCATTTTTACTCACTTATAATTTAACAAAGTGTTTTAATATACAACTATATTTAAAATGTATATTTATTTCACCCCAAAGTTTTTAAAATATGCTTATACTGAATTAAAAGCCTAAGCTTTAGTTTTCTGTTAAATCATTTTCTTTAATTAATTATACTTTTGAAAATAAATAATATTTTCTTCTGTCTAGCAGTTGAAATAAAAATAATGCTGCTTTTATTCAGGTATCAATTTGAATGTAATGAAAAATGAATAAGATTATTTCCCTTAAAATATTTCTTTACCAAAGAACTGTAGTTCTATTCAATTATATCTTAAAGACGTATATCATAACTGTATTTAAATAAGTGATTAGACTTAGCAAACTTTTATTTAATTGAAGCAACCTTAAAATTCTATGAAGAAGATATTGCTAATTGTTTAAGTGGCATAATTTCTGCTATAAAGTATCATTTTCCATTATTACAATATATATAATATATTAGGGAATATAAACTGAATCTTTTGTACATTTGTCTATGAAATCAAAACACTTAGAATTCAGTATATATTAACATTTTCTATTGCATAATAGCCATGTGAAAAGGTTTTTTTTTCAATGAAATTCATTATAGTTTAAATCAATAATGTCAATCCTTTGATATTTGTTTGATTCTGTAACAAACAATAATTCTTTTGGAACTGGTTCTGGTTCTTAAAAACTTTTTATTCAGCAATTTGTTTTTGAAAACAGATTTTAAAACTAGGTAGATATTTGGCTTGTGTCATTAATTTTCTGGTACAAAGAAACAAACTTATATTCTTCATTCTAAAATAAGTGTTTAATGTTATACTAGCTTTATTAAACTCCTCACTTGGCTTTTATATGGTTTTGTAAAGTAATAAATTTATTTTGTCATTAGTTGTTAGAACTTACTCATTCTAAAACAACTCCTTAATAATAAATAGGTTATTAATTTTAAGCTTTTTGTATCATAAGATAATAAAGTATAAGTTTATAAAATGTTTCTTTCAGTTTGAAAGCTTCTATTTTGTATACTTCAGTTCTTCTATCCAAAAATTAAAAAAAAAAAAAATATATTTTTATAGTTACTTACTCACATTTATTAAGATGAGTTTTGTATTAATACTTAAAATTGTTATTTTAAACTGGAATGTTTCATAAAATTAATAAATTACAAATTTCGTAATCTACTCCAAATGAATTTTTAAGTTAATGAGCTTCTTTGATTTTAATTTTTTGTTATTATTTTAATTTTTTATATAGATCTTTATATAGGTAAGATACTGAAGTTACAAAATTTGATTCTTAGCAATACCTGTATAAAAAGGATTTTGAAACTATAGGATAACTTTAAAAGTGTTTTTATATGCTAGTTACATAGACCTATTCTAATTGTATTTTAAAGAGATTAGCTATACACAAAATGCTAAATGTAATTCAAAAAGTAAACAGTTTTTTAATCTCTATCTTATTTTTTTTTTATGAATAGTTTCTTTAATTTAGTTTTCAACAGTTTATACTATATGGTTTAAAATATAAGTATTGTTTAAAGTACTTTATTTAACTTTTTTTCAAGTACTAATATTTGTACTTATAGTTATTCTGTTTTGACTTTTATAAGATTTTGAAATGCATTATTAAATTTGACTCTGTGCTAAAGATGGTTTAGTTATAACTTCAAATTCTTGTTGTTATTTAATTTACTTTTTTTTGTGTACACTAATATATTTGAATTTTGATTATTAAATTTTGTGTTACACACTATATATGAAATATATTTTTAAAATTCTGTTAAAGCCTTTCTTTTCTAATTTTTTTTTTAGGTGACATTGCAAAGTATGAATCTGGCTATTTTAAAATACTAGGTCGTATATCTGCTGATATAATTAAGCATAAAGGATATAAAATTAGTGCCTTAGCAGTTGAAGCTTGCTTACTTAATCATCCTAAACTTATTGACTGTGCTGTACTAGGTATTTCAGATGAAGAATGTGGTGAAAAAATTGCTTGTTTAATAGTTACTGAAAATAATGAGAAAATTGATGAAGAGTTACTGTTATTATGTAAAAAATCTTTACCTTTCTATTCTAAACCTTCTGTGATAAAATATATTGATTCTATCCCCAGAAATACCATGGGTAAAATGAATAAAAAAGAGTTGAGAAATCTTTTTTGATTTTTCCAATGTTTTGGTATACACAAAGTTAAAATATAAAGTCTCTCTACAAGATGATTGTATTAATCAGGAATATTTTTATATATACTTATCAAAGTGCTTATAACATCATTTTAAAAATGATTATTTAGAAAAAGTGTTCTATTTGTTAGCTATTAATTTTTACTGACTGACTTGTTCATACATTCCATATGAAATGCATTACATTATTGAGAAGAATTATATATGCAAGATTATATATGAATGGATGTGATATTTAACAATATATTTATAGGCTAACTTTAGTTTGTTATAGAAGAATATTGTGTTCATTTGATTTTTTTTTATTATTTTAACTTAGGTTTCTTTTTTGGTATGTTACTTTTCTAATATTTTGTTTTAGGTTATATAGTATAGGAATAAAACTTTTAGTATTTTCATTAGTTAAATTTTTTATTAATTTTGAGTCAAGAGCTTTGATTAATTGAAACTTTATATTTTTACTTGCAATGATAAATACTAAATTTAATAAATTTTATTTTCTCTTATTATAAGTGCAGGGCATCAAGAAAATCTATGTTTTAATTCATTCTATTCAAGATTTATGATCAAATTTTGTAATTAAATGAGCACTGTATTAAGCAGTTTTATATAGTGCCTGATTTTCTTTTTTTTTTTTTTTTTTTTTTTTTTTTTTTAAAAAGAAAGGAAAGAAATGTAGTTTTACTCTATACTACTTAATGTGTTTAGATGTTAAATATATAACTTGCATGTTCTTTTTGCATTTCCATTATTGTTGGAGAATTTTATTATTTAAAATTCTGCTAAGTCATTTTTTTTCTGAAATTTAATGGTACATTTCTTATATTGTACTGTTTATGCAATTCACATGTTAATTTTTTTAAATAATACTGTTGAAATGTTTTAGCACATTTTTTAATATTCTTAAAGTTACTGCCATTCCCCAAATTTAAAGTCATCTTAAGGTTTTTCATGCATGAAAAATATTAAATAATGGGATATCAAATCCACAGTTTCATTGCTTATAATTATTTCTTTTATACTAAAACTATATCAACATATCCCCTTATTTTATAAGCATTTTGAGATTGATATCTCATTTAGTATGTGCACTATTTATCAGACACAACTATTATTTCCTTGTGCTGAAAAATATCAGATCTAGTTTATTTTTAATAATTTAATTATTTACTATTGTGTTAATGAAACTGTCTTTTTGCTCATATTAAATGAATGTTATTTATTATAATGATTATTTCAGAGGTTTATCAAATAATCCAGTAAATATTATCATAGATGTTTTCAAACATCAGATTTGATGTACACAAATTTTGTTAACAGAAATTTTCAAGGTATGAAGGCAAGCAATTATAGAATTTTATCAACTTCAGCATAATGGTATAATTTTGTTTATTACACAGAACAGCTAATTTATAAAGGTTATGCTTAATTTATTATACCAGATGTGAAAACTAAAATGAGTTAATAATAACAATGACTCTTAATCATAATTGTAAATTTAAAAAGCAGTAGTAACTTTAATAGTTTTGGCTTTTTATAAATTAATAAAAATGTATAATACAGTTATTTTAAAAAAATTCAAATTTTATAATGTGCTAATATATGTTAATTTTTTAGTTCATGCAGACTTTTAGAAAATTCTTGGCACAAGTAGAGAGTAAATTGTAACTATTTTTTTTTATGTGGCAAGCTTTTAATCATTCAGCATTTGTCTATGACATAGTGGGTATGTTAGTTATTTTATAATTGGAGTCAAATCAAAGTTTTATTTGTATTGGACAGCACAAATGATTGAAATCTAATTCAGGATTTAAACTGCATAGTAAGTTATGATGCTAAAAAATGGAACATTTGTGCTCTTTATTGAAAGTAAATTTTTGCTAGAGACAAAGATGTGTCAATGGGTGATGCTCTAGAGAAGTTTAAAAAATGTCTGGGAATTGTGCAGTATATGCTTTTGAAACCAGCTCAACCATGGCTTAAATTATAGATGCTCTGTACATCAAATTTTGGATACACTTTAACTTTTGAGTTATATTGTATTATTATTCACAGGTCTTCAAAAGGTTTTAGATTTGACATTGTAACCAACATAGCAAAATCAATAAAATGTAAAGACCATAATCTATATATTGATTAGTTTTTTACAAGTATTCCTTTGATGTTATAGTTGCAATATATGAGTCATTATGAATGTAGTATACCTTCAGGTATGCAAAAACATTCTCCTTTGGATATTACTGACTGCAAACTGTGTGAAGAAAACTGAAGTAAAGCATGACATCATATAGAGTATCTGAAGTTACAATCAATTGTTAAATAAGGTGTTTATTTTTAAAAACATGTCTGACTGTTTGTATGTTAGTATACAATTTATGTCTCTTTAGTTTGTGAATTAGTTTATTATGATGTAAACAAGTAACTTGGAAATTTTACTGAGTTTATCTCTGGATTTCCAAATTTATGTAATATATAAAGTCTTTTATATGATTTTATTTATCTTGTTGTGTTCATATGTAGAAAAATAAAAGTTCAAAATTTATACTCAAAGTTTACTCCATTTCCCATCATTTGATCCATTTAAAAATTTTAAATACATATAACTCTGATGATAATACATTGCTATAGTATACTTATGTGGTGATGTTCTTGGAAGTAAGGGGAATCCTATGAGAATATAAAGTAGTTACCTACCCCTACCCAATTCTTAAAAATAGTCTATACAATGCTTAAGTTGTATGATTACTTTAAATATTTTATTTTGTTGAATATTTAATGTTGTGCATGAAAAAACCTTTAATGTAAACAAACCAAAACATTAATTCTATTGTTGTGATTGTAAAAAAAAAAGATATAATATAGTTTTATATTTTTAAAACTTAAAGAAAATTTCAATGAGTTACTGTAGCATGATGATTTTGTATGATGGTTCTGTGCTATAAAGATTATAAAATTGTTCACAGTTGTTGAAATTACGATTCTCCAAAGGATAAAAAGGGTAAAATAAGGAAAAGTAGTTTTTAAAAAGTGCACTTTTGTTTAAAAATGGTCTAATGTAAATAAAATAGTTTTCTTTTTGTTAGCCTGTAACAAGAAGTTTTTGTGATAAAAAATAATGTGGGGGGTATTAATAATATAATTTATATCTATAATATATATTCAAATGCAATAGTATAAAAATGTATAATATATTTAATACTTATATGAAATATAATATGAGCATCCCAAACTTTAGATTAAATATTTATACATAAAAAGTTTTAATGTTCTTGGGAGCCAGAAAAAAAGTATAATATTCTATAGTTGGACTTTGAAATACTTTATTGCCATGTTCATGTGTACAATAACATAGCCTCAAGGGGAGTGGGTCATCTATGTGACACAAAGGATTATCTACTGAAAGAGTCCAAACATGCACTAGGAAGTACAAAATTTGTGTTCAGTAGAAGTAATGAACAATGATGTTCTAGTTAAGGGGTATGAATCAATTTATTCTGTTTTCAGGCTGTTTCTGTATTTTAAGAAACTAGTCTAAACTCATGGCTTATATCAAAAAAGTTAAAGCTAGTTCTGAACAGCTATGGACCTCCTGGTATTCAAATCCTTGACCTCCTGTACTTATTTGACTCCCATTTTATTTGAAAGAGCAGTACCCTTTAACTATTTAACTATCAGTCAGCTGCAGTATTCTTGACTGTTTATAGAACAAATTTACTTTTTAATTGTTTGTTTTATACTAGGTTATTACATATCTAGAGGAATTTTGTTTAGTTGAAAAAAATTTATATTTTAAAGTTTTTAGTAAAATTAAGAGTTTTTTGAGCAAAAATTTTCAAGTTGTCACTTTCTATATATTGTAATTAAAATAAATTATATTTTAAAATAGACTGTGTTTCTTTCTTTAACTATTCCATACATACCGTATTTAAAATTGTACATAAAACTTTTTATATGTTTAAATATATTTAGGAGCACTACTATAAAGTAAAATCTTATTTTTGTTTCTTATAGGGCTTTCTCACCCACATTAAGAATTATATGAAGTTTATAAAAATAAAGGCTCACTTTAACTGAATCTTATAATTTTTTTCATTCAGTAGTATGGTTCATTTTATTTCAAAGTTTGAATGAAATTAACTGATTACTAATTTGTAGTCACATTTTTAAATTAAGATTTAAGATATTAAGATTGTTATAATAATCTTAATCTTATATTTTTTGAAATACTAAATAGTCCCATTAAATCATACAGGCAAGATTGCAGCTGGGAAACTGGAGCATCTTTATTGAAATGTTCACGATCACTGTACATGTAATTTGATTTTCATTACAGATGGAACAAAAATATTTACATTCTAATCAAAACATCCATATTTTGTATTTAAAGGGAGATTTATTAATGAGGTCAATATTTAAATTGATTGTAGCTCTTTTAATTATTTAAAAAATGTTTCATATTATAGGTAAATTAGTTAATTTTTCTGAAAACCAATCCAATTTATCTTTTACAAATTCAACATAATATCAAAAATTATATTGTAGCACAAAAATAAGGAGGATTTTTCTCCTTAATTAAAAAATAATCAAGTTATTCTAGTGGAAAACCTCAAGGAGAATAGATTTCAAGACATTTTCTGTTAACATATACGTCATCGCATTTAGAATTTTCAAAGGAATTATTATTATAAGAGATTGTTATTTTTACAATTGCAAAAAACTTGAATACTCTTTGTTTATTTTTAAGTGTACCTAATTACCTTAGGTACATTTACTTTACCTTACCTCAGGCACACAAGAATTATATTTTTAGAATACATAAAAAACAAGTTTTATGACAGCATATTTGCCATTTATATTTTTAAATAAAAATGTGAACTATATTTTGGAATTGTCTCCATTTGTTTCAGGTTTTTCTTTATTTGAAACACAAAATGTAAAGTGTTTGTGATCTTGATTTCTATTTTCAATTTAAATATCTTAATTTTACTTATTTTGAAGTGAAATGAAGAGCATCCAAAGTTCCTGTTTCCTTTATAGCAGTTTAATTTTTATCTTATTTATATGTATAGAAAAGTAATACTTTGTTTGAAATTTATTCAAAGCTATGCATTACATACGTTTAATTTAATGCATTTGACATATCTTAATGTACTGATGTGATGTGATATGTTAAGATGTATTGCCTTTTCAAACTATACTATAAACTTATGATGTGCAGTCTACGTTGTTAACCTCTGAATTTGTTTGTATAGATAATGCAGTTTGTAACTGCAAAACAGCTTTGTGCATTGAATCTTCTTTTTTTTTCTTTTATCATTTATACTTTTTGTTGGCTTTACTTTTATACTTCAGTTCTGGCATAAAAGTTTGACATTTCTTGTCTACATGATACTTAATTCAATTTGTTGTGCTGTTGTGAATCTCAATTTCTTTAATTTTCCTACTTTATGGCAACGCAAGTTATAGTTAAAAAAATATTTTAAGGTTCCGTTTCATTCTGTCTTCCTATTTTTTTTTAAACAATTTTATTACACTAATTTTATTTTATTAAAGAAATGCATGATGTTTCAGGCAAAAAAGGGTTTTTTATAAAGTATTATTGGTTCTATAAAAGATGTTATTTAAAATACAATTTATATATATTGCTTATTGGTAGAAGTGGAATCAAAACAATCATTTTAAAATTTTAATCAGGATTTAACTTCTTGTAAGAGGGTTCTAGAATTTGAAATCACCCATATGCAACAGAAAATGGGAATAATATGTCAGACTGAGCTTAGTCATGGATTTTAGTTGTCATATTAGAAGAACGGTCATTAACTTGAAGCTTCTAATAATTGTACTTATTTTTTAAAACCGCATTTATTCATAAAAAGAAAAATATATATTTCAATAAAAGTATGAAGGAAATTTCTGCAATATATGGTGGAAGCTTTATGTAAACACATTTTTGATAAACATTGTTTTCGTTCTACGATTTTTATGCTACACATCTTTCACCCACAGTTGTCGAATGTGCTGCAATAAGACGTTTCAGTCAATATGAGTACCTTTTTTGAGATGCGTGTGATTCAGGAAACTGCTGTTCATGGCAGGCTCTTTAGATGTCAATTGATCGCCAAAATAACGTAGTTAGACCTTGTACTAAAGCATTTCTTCTAAAGAAAAATCGAGAAAATTTATCGCTTTACTTTTGAGAAATATGCATAGCCTAAAATCTTCAAACGACTGAGTAATTACTCATTTATGTATGTAGGAATTAGGAATATTAAAACTAAAATCTATTAAATAGTCTAATATATGAATTATCGTAGAAATTGCTACACATTTTTATTTAAACATTTTAAAACTTGGTAATGATTATCCTAACAATTAGCTGTCGTGATGTTTCAGTCAAGATAACATTTAAAATTTTACATGTCACCACTCTCGCTTGGTATGCCAAATTTAATTTCTTTTTAAACATCATAGGTACTACTCGCACGAAAAATATGTTACTAATGCACACGAAATGATAAAATCCAGATTTTTAAACACCCAACGAAAACCTCTGGTATGTCATATCCAGCGACAGTTCTCGCAGGTTAAACATTAATTTTTAATAATTAAATGTATCCAGTCTTGCATAAACGTGCTTATGGAAATTTATTTATAATTAGCTAAAAACGGCGATAATCTATTTCACTTCTTTCTATCGAACATGTACATAAAACAAAAGAAAATATACACCATTTTTCTTCTAAAAATAAAAGCGAGCTTTCTGTTTGATTTAATACTAACGGAGTGCTAGACCCATGGGTCGCAAGTTTGATATCCTAATTGTAGGGTGTAAGAGTGTGTCAGTTACGGGAAAATTTTAAAGTTATTCATTAATATCTTATGCAACTGCGAGAGCATGAGGTATCGGAGGACTTGAATAAATTGAACTTAATTTAGAAATAATTGATAGTATCCTCGAATAATCAGATACTTAGAATGTGGTTCAATTACGATAGTGGACTTGAACTTTTGACACATTACTTTAAAGCTAATTATTCTTGGATAGAAAATTAACCCATCAACGCTTGAATGATTTTTGATGAATTTGCATGGATGAATATTTTAAATATTACACATATTGGAATCCCAAAAGTAAAAAAGAAATGTTAAATCCAAGTTCAATTTTAAACACCATAAAAAGAAAATATCCAGATAACAGATTTTCCTGTGATATATATATATAAACACAGTATTCTAAAGCAGGAAAACTTCGCTGGCCGCATTAGATATGCATTTTATTCTGGTGAGCTACACTGTATTTATTTGTAAATATTTGAAGTAAAAATTTAGAACATTATCATAGTTATAATTATTATTCCTAAATTAGCAATTAAACATTTGTAACTACATAAATAATTATAACAGTAATAATCGATAATAAAATAGAAAAATATGATATTTATCCTAATCGGGGCAATATTTGTTTCAATAATTTCGTGTATTTCTCCGTAGGACGCATCACTCACAAGCCGTGATTTGGACAACCCTACTCAAAATCGAAGTTTTATAATAGGTATAATTATTCATCTTGATATTGGTTGTTCCAGTGCAAAAAGCAAATTACTGTGCACAATATGAAAAATCATAAAATATCAATCAAAATCACATAATTATAACTAACAATACATACTTGATAAACTGAGGCGTTGTTTATAAAGTTGACTTCTACCTTCACTAAAAAGAAAAAATTGTAAGAAAACAAAAATTCTACATACAATTTTGCTCCTTATCAATTAAGGATTAATGGGTTGATTTCGTTGGCTAGAACATTAAAAAATGTTTAGGAAATTTTTCTTAAAATTCAAGCTGGTCTCTAAGAATTCTTTTAACTTCTAGGTTAATAGTTGCTTTATAAATGCTTTTAAGGAGACATAGTATGTTTCTAGACATAAAAACATCTTCTAAGCAGCCTTTTTCCTATTCTTCATTAAAGTTTTGCTTCTTCCAGAATAAAATTTTTACAAGGTTTTTTTTTTTAATAACATTTTAGCTTTGTAAAAAATTTAGTTTTGTCATTTCAATTCCACTTTCTATATTCTGAAAATAACGTAGAATATATAAACCGAATGAAAAATTGAAATTCACTTACCCACAAGATAACTTTTGAAATATGTATGGTTAGAAACTAAATTTTTATATCAAATTGGAGTAAAATAGCCGTTTTATTCTGTAAAGCTGAAACTCAAAATGTACCTGACATTTTAAATTTAAAAAGAACTAAACACTGTTAAAAATTGAAAATAAAAATAGCCTTTAACATGCTATAAAAACAAATATACTACTCGTATTTATATAATTGAGGTTCACAAAATATAATTAATTTCTGTTTAGCATAAAAAGTTAGTTTCTAATTTACAGATTTTCAAAGTTATTTTGCGGAGAAGTAGGTTTTTATATTTTTTTTCACGTGGTTTATACATTATTTTTGTATGTGTTTTTTAATGTATTGCATTATATAACAAACAGTATAATTTTTTTAATATTAGACTTTTATTACTGATCCAGGAAAAATTTTATTCTAAACAGAGAACTTGTTATTTCAAATTCAATCAAGTATAGGCAATTAAAATGAATACTTTTCAGCTCAAAAGTTACTATATCCTATTGAAATTGTTTCTCTAATAAATAACCAGTTTTAAGTTTCTTATAGTGTCATTATCAAACTTCATAGCCATGTCTTTAAGTAAAGATAACTTAATGTTGATTTCTAATTTTGTATGCATCTTCTTTTAACATGAGACACCTTGGAATCTGAGTTCTTAGGTGAAAGCGATGGGTTTAAAAAACATTAGATGGAAAGCCCTTTTCTATTTCCGCTGATTTCATAAATATCTAGCTAAAAGGCTTCAACAAAGATGTTATTTCAAGAAGGTTTTATTTGCATAATCTTTGATTTATACATTCAGTTGAAAGATATTTGATTATGGCGGATTGCTATCGAGAGAGATTAATCAATTGCTTCAGATTTGAACATAACAAATTCTTTTGTAGTAAGTAAAATATTCGTTTACGTAGGTTATCTTTCATTATATAAACTTAAGAGGAGGATAAGGAAGACTGTTAAACTAATCTTTTATGAATTTTTGAAGTATGGAGAGCTCTCAGTTAGTGAAATATAATCTGCAAATCAATCATTTTATATAAAGAATGTACTTAATAGAAATTATATTTTGATATTTATAAGAAAATGCTTTTTCAAAACCTCTTTTGAAATAAATTTTCAGAATATTTTGATGAAAAATAAACGTTATTTTCTGGAAGGTTTTTATTATATAGGGTAAGCAACATTCCAGCCTATTTTTAGGTTTTATTGCGTCTTTCTCCCATTTTACATATAAAATCATCTGATCTGAGATACTACAGATTGATAGTGAGTGCACGTAATTTTATTGCAATTAAAAATTATAAACTATTATTAATTATTTTATATTTCTAAGCATTTAGTAATTAAAGTTGAAATACAACCACGGTAAAACACCATGATGTACTTTGGCCCTATGCATTAAAAAAAAATTAACCCATAAATGCGTAGCAGTAAAAGCAATTGCTGACGAGAGACCTGTCGTGGTCCAAATTTAATTTAGTCCAACACAGTAAGGAGTAAACATTACAGAGGTTGGCCGAAACTACCAGGAAGAACATAGATGATCACTCGGGTATTTCAGGTGCGTGGAACCCTACAAACTAAGGAAAGTGTGCCCCAGTAAAGAACTCTTTAATAAAAAAAAATGTAATAAATATGAATGTTATTGAATAAAAACATAAAAGTATCCCTAGTTTGTATAGATTAGTAAAAGGGATGTCACTTTTAACGGTTTGTTTACGGTAAAATGCCCATTTAATTTTTTGTTATCATTAATAATATCTTAAATTATTTAGGATTATATTAATATAAAAACGCAATATAAAGTATACATTAACATAAAAAATGAATTACAAAATACTGTAGATACAGCTTTAAAGTTTCACTTGTCTATACAAAAAAGTTTGAGCTACAATTTGAGCTAAAAAAATTGAGATTGGGTACTGTCTCCTTAAATATTTAAAATTTTATGATTTCTATTTATTATTGGTTTGCATTTCTTAATGCATCTAAACAACCTCAATTCATAAAAAAATGAAAAAGTAAGCTTTAGATCTTAATATGAACGAATATACAGACTACTACAGATTTCTGTTCTCGGATATATTGTAAATTATTAACAGTATTTTTATTGGATATAGTCACCTGAATGTTCAGAAGACGAGACTATTAATTAAATGTAAAACACATCGCTACAAGATCAAAGAACACAGAAAAATAAACTTGCATAGGGAATATAATTTTAAAATTCTTTTTTTCAGCATGCAAACACAATATGAGGTATTTCAGGTTATATTAGATAAGCTCCTTTAGTTTGTTTAAATTCCAGATTTTCTCATTGAGTTATTAAATATTTCACTAGAAATGATAAGAGTTTTAAACACTGTATTTAAGTTTATATTTCCCTAAACAATGCTTTAGTTTTCAATTTCTTAAAAGCATTTCTGTAGATGTTACCATTCCTATCAAATTGCCTTTCTAGGATCCAAGTGATTTCTAACGCACACATGAATCAATAAAAGGCAAATTGATAAGATGGTTTGTCTTGACTAGTACTCATGAGATGCAGAAAGTTTTCTGTGAAATACCTTATAAAACTGGTGTTAATTCCGTAATCTTATATAAATTTCTCTCAGCGTTCTGTATTACTGTTGTGGGAAGCACACCCGAGTATAAAATATATGACATTTATTATTATCTTCGTGGGAAAGATTTCATCACACTGATAAAAACTAGTCAAATGTAATAAAATTGTACATTTCTAAAAGATTGATTGTGTAAATGGATACTACTTTTTCAATTTTATTAAGATAAAGTAATTAAACAAATCAATAAGATACTACATGGAAAAACTTTCAGATCAGTAGATTAAACCTTTTACAGAATTAGAGTTACTTTGTTTTTTAAAGTTTTTATGAACCACTTGATGGGATTTGAGAGAAACTGTAATAAAATATCTCCAATAGAAGATTTTTTAAAAAATTGTAATCTAAATAGATTGCATATGCAATATTATTATTGATTTGCAATTCTTAATGCATCTAAATAACATCAATTCATAGAAAAAATGAAGAACTAGGCTGTTGATTTTGATATGAACGAATATATAGACTACAGATTTCTGCAATTATTAACAGTATTTTTATTTTACATAGTAACCTGAATGTTCAGAAGACGAGAGTTTTAATTAAATTTACAACAAATTGCTACCAGAGCAAAGTATACTGAAAAGTAAACTTGCCTATTGATTATAATTCTAAAATTTTGTTTGTTTGAGCATGCATACACAATATGAGGTATTTCAGAATATATTAGACATGTCTTTTCAGTTTGTTTAAATTCCAGATTTTCTCATTCACTTGTTAAATATTTCCCAAGAAAATTATAAGAGCTTTTAAACACTGTATTTAAGTTTATATTTCACTAAACAATGCTTTAGCTTTCAATTTCTGAAAAGTATTTCTGTAGGTGTTACCATTCCTATCAAATTGCCTTTGATAGATTCAAGTGATTTGAAATGCACACATGAGTCAATAAAAGCAAATTGATAAGATGGTTTGTCTTGACTAGTACTCATGCGATGCAGAAAGTTTTCTGTGAAATACTTTGTAAAACTGGTGTTAATTCCGTAATCTTATATAAATTTCTCTCAGCATTCTGTATTACTTTTGTGGGAAGCACACCCGAGTATAAAATATGTGACATTTATTATTATCTTCGTAGGAGAGATTTCATCAGACTGATAAAAGCCTAGTCAAATGTAATAAAATTGTATCTTTCTAAACGATTGGATGGGTAAAAGAATACTACTCTTCGATTTTACTAAGATAATGTAATTAAACAAATCAATAATATACTACATGAAAAAACTTCCAGATCACTACACATCCTTTTACAGAATTAGAGTTACTTTGGTTTTTAAAGATTTTATTAACCATTTGATGGGATTTGCGGTAATCTGTGATAAAATATCTCCAAGAGAAGATTTAAAAAAGAAAATTGTAATTTAAACGGACTCTGTTAGAAAAAACTAACAAACTACAATGAAACTATCAATAAAGTGCATGCATATTTTGAAAATAAGAACTATGTATTTAATTTCTTAGTTTAACCCTTTTACAACAATTATATTCTGAATAAAACAGCGACTGCGAATTTGTATGTCAAAATTCTTAATAGGTAGTTTAGTCTAACTTAATGATTAAGTAGACAAACATAGATGATCACTGGGGTACTTCTGGTGAGTGGAACCCTAAACACCTATGGAAGATATGCCTCTGGAAGGAACTATATAATATAAAAATCTAATAAATAGGGATGTTTTTTAATAAAAATATAAAAGTATCCCTAGTTTGTATAGATCAGTAAAAGCGATGTCACGTTTAATGGTTTGTTTACGGTAAAATGCCCCTTCAATTTTTGTTATCATTAATAACATCTTAAATTCTTTAGGATTATATTAATATAAAAACGCAATATAAAGTATACATTAACATAAAAAATGAATTACAAAATACTGTAGATACAGCTTTAAAGTTTCACTTTTCTACACAAAAAGTTTGAGCTACAATTTGAGCTAAAAAAAAAAGTTGAGATTGGGTACTGTCTCCTTAAATATTTAAAATTTTATGATTTCTATTTATTACTGGTTTGCATTTTTTAATGAATCTAAACAACCTCAATTCATAAAAAAATGAAAAATAAGCTTTTGATTTTAATATGAACGAATATACAGACTACTACAGATTTCTATTCTCGGATATATTGTAAATTATTAACAGTATTTTTATTGGATATAGTCACTTGAATTTTCAGAAGACGAGACTATTAATTAAATGTAAAACACATCGCTACAAGAACAAAGTATACAGAAAAGTAAACTTGCCTAGGGAATATAATTTTCTTTTTTTCAGCATGCAAACACAATATGAGGTATTTCAGGTTATATTAGACATGCTCCTTCAGTTTGTTTAAATTCCAGAATTTCTCATTGAGTTTTTAAATATTTCACTAGAAATGATAAGAGCTTTAGACACTGTATTTAAGTTTATATTTCAGTATACAATGCTTTATTTTTCAATTTCTTAAAAGTATTTCTGTAGATGTTACCATTCCTATCAAATTGCCTTTCATAGATCCGAGTGATTTCAAACGCACACATGAATCAATAAAAGGCACATTGATAAGATGGTTTGTCTCGACTAGTACTCATGAGATGCAGAAAATTTTCTGTGAAATACCTGGTAAAACTGGTGTTAGTTCCGTAATCTTATAAAAATTTCTCTCAGCGTTCAGTATTACTTTTGTGGGAAAGACACCAGAGTGTAAAATATGTGACATTTATTATTATCTTCGTGGGAAATATTTCATCAGACTGATAAAAACTAGTCAAATGTAATAAAATTGTACATTCCTAAAAGATTAGTTGTGTAAAAGGATACTACATTTTCAATTTTATTAAGATAAAGTAATTAAAAAAATCAATAATATACTACATGGAAAAACTTTTAGATCACTTCACTAGATTAAACCTTTTACAGAATTAGAGTTACTTTGGTTTTTAAAGTTTTTATGAACCACTTGATGGGATTTGCGACAAACTGTAATAAAATATCTCCAATAGAAGATTTTTTAAAAGATTGTAATCTAAATAGATTGTATTTGCAATCATTATTACTGATTTGCATTTCTTAATGCATCTAAACAACCTCAATTTATAGAAAAAATGAAGAACTAAGCTTTTAGTTTTGATATGAACGAAAATATAGACTACAGATTTCTGCAATTATTAACAGTATTTTTATTGGACATAGTAACCTGAATGTTCAAAAGACGAGAGTTTTAATTAAATGTACAACAAATTGCTAAAATATCAAAGTATACAGAAAAATAAACTTGCCTTGGGAATATAATTTTAAAATTCTTTTTTTCAACATGCAAACACAATATGAGGTATTTCAGGTTATATTAGACAAGCTCCTTCAGTTTGTTTAAATTCCAGATTTTCTCGTTGAGTTATTAAATATTTCACTATTAGACAAGCTCCTTCAGTTTGTTTAAATTCCATATTTTCTCATTGAGTTATTAAATATTTCACTAGAAATGATAAGAGCTTTAAACACTGTATTTAAATTTATATTCCTTAAACGATGCTTTAGCTTTCAATTTCTTAAAAGTATTTCTGTAGATGTTACCATTCCTATCAAATTGCCTTTCATAGATCCAAGTGATTTTAAACGCACACATGAATCAATAAGAGGCAAATTGATAAGATGGTTTTTCTTGTCTAGTACTCATGAGATGCAGAAAGTTTTCTGTGAAATACCTTGTAAAACTGGTGTTAATTCCGTAATCTTATACAAATTTCTCTCAGCGTTCTCTATTACTGTTGTGGGAAGCACAACCGAGTATAAAACATGTGATATTTATTATTATCTTCGTGGAAAAGGTTTCATCAGACTGATAAAAGACTAGTCAAATGTAATAAAATTGTATATTTCTAAAAGATTGGTTGTGTAAATGGATACTACTTTTTCAATTTTATTAAGATAAAGTAATTAAGCAAATTAATAAGATACTACATGGAAAAACTTTCAGATCACTAGATTAAACCTTCTACAGGATTAGAGTTACTTTGTTTTTTAAAGTTTTTATGAACCACTTGATGAGATTTGCGACAAACTGTAATAAAATATCTGCAATAGAAGATTTTTTAAAAAATTGTAATCTAAATAGATTGCATTTACAATCATTATTACTGATTTGCATTTCTTAATGCATCTAAATAACATCAATTCATAGAAAAAAATGAAGAACTAAGCTGTTGATTTTAATATGAACGATTATATAGACTACAGATTTCTGCAATTATTAACAGTATTTTTATTTTACATAGTAACCTGAATGTTCAGAAGACGAGAGTTTTAATTAAATTTACAACAAATTGCTACCAGAGCAAAGTATACTGAAAAGTAAACTTGCCTATTGATTATAATTCTAAAATTTTGTTTGTTTGAGTATTCATACACAATATGAGGTATTTCAGGATATATTAGACAGGTCTTTTCAGTTTGTTTAAATTCCAGATTTCCTCATTCACTTGTTAAATATTTCACCAGAAAATTATGAGAGCTTTTAAACACTGTATTTAAGTTTATATTTCCCTAAACAATGCTTTAGTTTTCAATTTCTGAAAAGTATTTCTGTAGGTGTTACCATTCCTATCAAATAGCCTTTGATAGATTCAAGTGATTTGAAATGCACACATGAGTCAATAAAAGCAAATTGATAAGATGGTTTGTCTTGACTAGTACTCATGCGATGCAGAAAGTTTTCTGTGAAATACTTTGTAAAACTGGTGTTAATTCCGTAATTTTATATAAATTTCTCTCAGCGTTCTGTATTACTTTTGCACACCCGAGTATAAAATATGTGACATTTATTATTATCTTCGTGGGAAAGATTTCATCAGACTAATAAAAGCCTAGTCAAATGTAATAAAATTGTAGCTTTCTAAACGATTGGATGGGTTAAAGGATACTACTCTTCGATTTTACTAAGATAATGTAATTAAACAAATCAATAATATACTACATGGAAAAACTTTCAGATCACTACAGATCCTTTTACAGAATTAGAGTTACTTTGGTTTTTAAAGATTTTATTAACCATTTGATGGGATTTTCAGTAATCTGTGATAAAATATCTCCATGAGAAGATTTAAAAAAAATTGTAATCTAAACGGACTCTGTTAAAAAAAAAACTAACAAACTACAATGAAACTATCAATAAAGTGCATGCATATTTTGAAAATAAGAACTATGTATCTAATTACTTAGTTTAACCCTTTTACAATAATTATATTCTAAATAAAACAGCGACTGCGAATTTGTATGTAAAACTTCTTAATAGGTAGTTTAGTCTAATTTAATGATTAAGTAGACGAACATAGATGATCACTGGGGTACTTTAGGTGCGTGGAACCCTAAACACCTAAGGAAAATTTGCCTCTGGAATTAACTATATAATATAAAAATCAAATAAATAGGAATGTTTTTGAATAAAAACATAAAAGTATCACTAGTTTGTATATATCAGTAAAAGAGATGTGACGTTTAACGGTTTGTTTAAGGTAAAATGCCCCTTTAATTTTTTGTCATCGTTAATAAAATCCTAAATTATTTAGGATTATATTAATATATAAATGCAATATAAAACATACATTAACATGAGAAATGAATTACAAGATTCTGTAGATACAGCTTTAAAGTTTCACTTGTCTACACAAAAAAGTTTGAACTACAATTTGAGCTAAAAAATTTGAGATTGGGCACTATCTCCTTAAATATCTAAAATTTTATGATCTCTATTTATTATTCATTTGCATTTTTTAATGCATCTAAACAAAGTCAATTCTTAAAAAAATGAACTAAGTGTTTGATTTTGATATGAACGAATATACAGGCTACATATATCTGCGCTCGGATATATTGTAAATTATTAACAGCATTTTTATTGGATATAGTCACCTGAATGTTCAGAAGACGAGAGTATTAATTAAATGTACAACAAATCTCTAAAAGATCAAAGTATACAGAAAAGTAAACTTGCCTATTTAATATAATTCTAAAATTATTTTGTTTGTTTGAGTATGCATATACAATATGTGGTATTTCAGAATATATTAGACATGCCAATTCAGTTTGTGTAAATTCCAGATTTTCTCATTCACATATGAAATATTTCACTATAAAACTATAAGAGCTTTTTAACACTGCATTTAAATTTATATTTCCCTAATCAATGTTTTAGCTTTCGATTTCTAAAAATTATTTTTGTAGATGTTACCACTCCTATCAAATGCCTTTCATAGGTTCAAGTGATTTCAAACGCACACCTGAATCAATAAAAGGCAAATTGATAAGATGGTTTAGACTGATACAAGGGTAGTTAAATGTAATAAAATTGTACCTTCCTAAACAATTAGTCGAGTAAAAGGATACTACATTTCGATTTTATTAAGATAAAGTAATTAAACAAATCAATGTACTACATGGAAAAACTTTCAGATCAGTAGATTAAACCTTTTACAGAATTAAAGTTACTTTGGTTTTTAAAGTTTGTATTAACCATTTGATGGGATTTTGCGGCAATCTGTAATAAAATATCTCCAAGAGAAGATTTAAAAAAAATTGTAATCTATATAGACTCTATTAAAATAAACTAACAAACTACAATGAAACTATCAATAAAGTGCATACATATTTTGAAAATAAGAGCTATATATTTAAGTACTCAGTTTAACCCTTTTACAACAATTATATTCTGAATAAAACAGCGACTGCGAATTTGCACGTCAAACCTCTTAATATGTAATTTAGATTAATTTAAAGATTAATTAGACGAACATAGATGACAACTTGTTTACTTTAGGTGCGTGGAACCCTAAATACTTAAGGAAAAAGTACCTCTGGAAGAAACTATATAATATAAAATTTTTATAATTAGGTATGTTTTTGAATTAAAACATAAAAATTTCCCTAGTTTGTATAGATCAGTAAAAGAGATGTCACGTTTAACGGTTTGTTTACGGCAAAATGCCCCTTTAAATTTTTGGGATCGTTAATAAAATCTTAAATTATTTAGGATTATATTAATATAAAATGCAATATAAAACATACAATAACATAAAAATGAATTACAAAATACTGTAGATACAACTTTGAAGCTTCACCTGTCTACACAAAAATGTTTGAGCTACAATTTGTGCTACAAAATTTGAGATTGGGTACTGTCTCCTTAAATATCTAAAATTTTATGATTTCTATTTTATTATTGATTTGTATTTCTTAATGCATCTAAACATCCTCAATTCATAAAAAATTGAAGAGCTAAGTTTTTGATTTTGATATGAATGAATATACAGACTACAGATTTCTGCGCTCGGATATATCATAAATTATTAACAGTATTTTTATTGGACATAGTCACCTGAAGGTACAGAAGAGTAGAGTATTAATTAAATGTACAACAAATCACTAAAAGATCAAAGTATACAGAAAAGTAAACTTGCCTACAGAATATAATTCTAAAATTCTTTTATTTGTTTGAGCATGCATACATAGTTGTGGTATTTCACGGTATACACACCCTTTTAGTTTGTTTAAATTCCAGATTTTGTTATTCACGTGTTAATTATTTCACCAAAAAATTATAAGAGCTTTTAAACACTGTATTTAAGTTTATATTTTCCTAAATAATGCTTTAGCTTTCGAATTCTTAAAAGTATTTCTGTAGATGTTACCATTCCTATAAAATTGCCTTTGATAGATCCAAGTGATTTCAAACGCACACTTGGACCCATAAAAGACATATTGATAAGATGGTTTGCCTTGACTACCACTCATGTGATGCAGAAAGTTTTCTGTGAAATACCTTGTAAAACTGGTGTTAATTCCGTAATCTTGTGTAAATTTCTTTCAGCGTTTTGTATTACTTTTGTGGGAAGCATACCAGACTGTAAAATATGGGACATTTATAATTATATTCGTTGGAATGATTTCATTAGACTGATATAATCTTACCAAAAATAGTAAAATTGTACCTTCCTAAGCAATTAGTTGAGTAAAATGATACTACCTTTTTGTTTTTATTAAAATAAAATAGTTAAACAAATGAATAATATACTACATGGAAAAACTTTCAGATAACTAGATTAAACCGTCTACAGAATTAGAGTCACTTTGTTTTTTAAAGTTTTTATGAACCATTCGATGAGATTTGCGGTAATCTGTAATAACATATCTCCAAGAGTAGGTTTTTTTTTAAAAAAAATTGTAATCTAAATTGACTCTATAAAAAACTATCAATAAAGTGCATACATATTTTGAAAATAAGATTTATGTATTTAAGTACTGAGTTTAAAACCCTTTTAAAATAATTATATTCTAAATAAAACAGCGATTGCGAATTTGTATGTCAAACCTCTTTATAGGTAGTTTAGATTAATTTAATCAATACTGATGCCAATAAAAAAGAAGGAAAATTGATAAGCATAAGTTTTATTGATATAAATTTATAATTGACAAAAATTACATAATTTTCTTACCATCAATATTTTATCATATAATAAAAGTATTAATGTTACATAAATGGTAAATGTAGGGAATTACCCAACTGATACTAAACACACACACAAAATAATGCAAACATAATACAAATTAATACACACTACAGCAGAAATTATGCATTCATAACAAAATAAACTCCTCTTTATTATTAGAATATTTTGATACAATAAACAATATACTTAGGAGATAGTCACAAACTATTCCAGATAGAAAAGAAATATTACCTCGTCATAAACTTTTATTTATCTATTCTTTCAGTATCTTTCATATTTAGAAGAATAAAATACAAAGTCAATAAATAAATAAATAAATAATATGGTTCAAGATAGTGGAGTTTTACCAATTCCTTAGCATTATAAAACAAATTAGATAGCTAGATCAAATGATCATTTATGAAACACAAGGTATTTTCAAAATATTTTATTAGTTTCTTAAATATGTAGGTCTGCTATGACCTAACTGCCAAGTCCGCCGAAACTGTTTTATTTTCGTTTATTTGCCTTTGAAAGGCTATAGCTCTTACTGGAGGGAGGGTCGACGGCACCGCTCCCGTTGTGAATCTGTGGTTTAAATGATGTCAAAATTTAAAATGGATGCACAGATTAACTTTAATGTATGTTAAGAGGATCTGGTAAGCCTTTTGTAGGAATTGCAATGAGTATTTTAAAAATTAAATAAAAATTTCATAAATGAACTTTTCATAACTACTACCTAATTTTAACCCTTAAATGCCCTGTCTTGCCATCTCGCAACATACCCAATTTAGTCTTCTAAAATACTATTAGAATAATATTGAAGCTCTAATACCTAATGTTGCCTATAAAACACATACTGAAAATATTATTAAACAAATTTTCATCACGTAGTTGTCACCTTTACTTCTTTTAAGAATATAGATTTATTCGTTCATTTGTTTGTTGCATGTGCTTTTTGGGTTTTTTTTGGAGGCTTGAAAATGGACTATTTTGTTCTGCAGTGCTCTAGTATAAATTATTACATGAAAAGGTAATATATGTAGCTCATATTTATGACTTTTTTTGGATATTTAACTGTAAAATATTTTCTATAACCAGATTTTTCTGTTTGTTGCCAGTTGGCAACGATTGGCATAAAGTTCCACTAAGCTTAGAGGAGAGTAAGCAGAGTTAGTTTTATTTTCTTCTATATTCAATTGAAGTAGTTTATTCTTGTAGTAGTTTATAATTGTAGTTGATTTTTAAATGTATATACAGTCAAATTTATGACATCCTCAAAGGTTGTGACAATGACTATTGTGGATAATTGGTAGTCATATCGTTAAGTATCATAAAGTAAACAATTTATTTTCTATTCCAAATTGATTTGTGTAATGTTTGGCAATAAAATTTGTATTTGTAATAAGAATTAATTACTTTTAAAAATATCTTGTGGAAATTCCTTATCATAGTTATTAAAATTCATATGTGTTTTATATTTTAAAATTTGATAAAGAAAAGCCATTTTTTTTCAATTAAAGCCCAGTGTTGCTGGTTGGCAACAAACTATATTTTAAATAGTAAATTACACTTGAAACAAAATATGATTTTTTAAAGTATTTTCCCCAATTATTTATATAAGAAAGGAAAGCAAAAATTTTTTAAAATTAGTTTTTAAAAAATCGGGCATTTAAGGGTTGATAAAAGCTTTAATGAGGATTACTCGTATTTAAACTTAGAGATGTACAAAGTTTCTTATTTCTAAATCAATAATTTGTATAATATAAAAATCTTTTTAATGTTCAACGTTGTCTTAGAGATGTGAAACATAGATTGAGAGAATGTATTCTAGTTAGAAATTTTTTAAACTAAAAAATAGAGTACAATTTAACAATGCTGTGTATTTTTCAGAATAAATGAGATTTAGGGAATGAAATATTAAAATATCCCGTCGTTCTCTCAATAGTAGAAAGGCCAAAAAATGAAAGATGATTGCCAATATTGATTTCGGATGAGTGTAGCAAAACCATGTTTTAAAAGTATTAGCAATTGAAAAGTTCTCAGTTCATTTCAAGAATCACAGAGTTTGGAGTATAGAGATTACTAAAATACGATAAAAATGTAAAGGTAAGTTATAAATTCAAACTTCGTATTTCAAATTATTAGTTTTATCATGAATATTTTACTTTCCAGAATTCTCTAGAATGACAGGGAATAATAAGCATACAAAATGAAAGAAATATCCAACAGAGGACTAAATAAAAAGAAATCTCTTAATGTAACAGATAAATAAATAGCAAATGAATCTGTAATATTTTAAATATAACAAGTGAGTGAGTGAATCAGGGATTGACTGATTGATTGATTGATTGATTGACTCACTCACTAATTTAAGTTAATTAAAACATAATTCTTTCTTTTGAATAGTACATTTTTTAACAAATATATTCGAAAGAAATTATGCAGTGTTTTAAAGCAGGTATTAGAATAACTTATAAAACATCTATTCATTAAATTAAAATTCAGCTAGTTAAAAATTTAGAGAATCGAATAAGCTAAAACTGAATTAGCGTAATAGATTCAAACATGGAAAAGTGCTCTTTTGAGAATGGGACGGGGAAAGATATCGATGCACTTTAAAAGTGAAAATGGTGTAACTCAGATAATAGAGGATAACTTTTTGATTGGGAAAAAAGTTCACCCTTTTTCAAACAGTGAGCTTGAGATCTATTCACTTTTTAGGAATAACTTTACACATCGAAACGAGTCGGGTGTTTTTTTAAGATTTTTAACTAGAAGAGCAGTGATTAGCATCAATCCTTTCTAAAGGTTTTTAGTATTGCTGCCATTTTTATTTTTTACAATTTAGAGTATAAATATTAAATTTAAAAAGCCTTATGTGTTAATGAATGAAATTTTGAATTTTTTTTTATTATTGTCTCTTTATTAGTTAGTTTTCTTAGAGTAGAAAGTAAAAAGAGAAATTTAAATTTATCTTCATTTTAAAAAGTAAAATCCGTCATAATCTTTTCATTGCTATTGAAGCATTCAGTTACTAATTTTGGAGAAAAATACATACTAAGTGTTTCTATTAACGGTTAATTACGAAGTGTTTCTGAGTAACTCTTTAAATCTACTAACTAAAAATAAGTAATCCATATAATTTATACTAAAAATTACCTTCCTATTTATCAAATTTTAGATCAAATATTGGCTTAACCCATTAATACCTAGCACTTCTTTTTAAGATAAGTTAAAAATAATTTGTAACATTTTTATTTTTACTCGGAGTTAGATAGCAGTATTCTAAACAATCTCCTGTGTTTTTAAACATCTTCTGTTTCTTAATTTTTGCTATTTGAATCAAAATTTTATAATTTTTTAGTCTTCGCACGTAAATTTACTTTTTCAAAAGGCACATCGACTGCAATCAGGAAGAATGCTTATAGCAAATACAAAACTTCCCTTTACAATACTGTTTTTACATTACGATACCAGATAAATCTCTTATTACGAAGATTTTTTTAGTGGCCTCCTATGACTTTTAAAATGCCAGCTTATTATTAATGCAAACAGGTTATAATATTAAAATTTGTTTAAATTGCACATTTGTTTTACTTTCAGGAATTCAGAATAACTTAGACTGAAGATATTCTTCAATATATATTCGGAAAAAATGAGCCGGGCATTAATGGGTTAATTACACAAGAAAGTACATAAGTTAATTTTACAAAATATTGTCGCTTTCTCAATACAAAACTCTATTCTAGCCAGAATGTGACAATTCTTTTCCAAAATAATTTCAAAAGATAAAACAGATTAGAAAACTTATTACTCATTCATTCATTTTGTACTTAAGGTGCCCTCTTTAAATGTTTAACAATGCACTGCTTATATCTGTACTTGTTACAGATATTTCAAGTATTCTAAAGCAATTGTTGTTTACGTTGAATTATAAAAATACAATAGCAAAGTAGTTAAAATAGTTGAATAATACAATTAGTTCAAACACAATTTAATTCAAATACATGTTAGCTGATAAATAATTCCACGTTTAATGCACAATTTTGGAATATATAACGAAATAAACTAGTCTTCTTTTTCTTGGATATTATTACATAACAATGATGGTCATTAATATTAGTGATATCCCAGTTTACTTAAAAAAAAATTAGTTACACAGTGTTATGGAAAATTGTTTTTTACCACGAACCATTCAATTATGAAATTTTTGATGAATGAAACCTCTGTAATAAACTAACCCAAAACTATATATCACATCTATAATAAAAGCTTGTCTTTCACGATATTTATCTTACTTGAATATAATTAAAATAAACATCCCTATGAGGTCTATCTTAATAGAACCTGAACATTGAAATCAGTAGATCAAATGAGTCAACCTAGCAACCCCTAGCTGTAATAACGTTTTATGTACCTTTAACTTTAAACTGTCACCTGCTTCTTTCTCAAGAACGCCATGTCATTTTGTCACCGTTTTGACTCTTTCGTAAATGATATTTTCAAGGGTTCTAGTTCCGTAAGATTGAAGATCTAGGGATAAACAAAAACTCTTGTCATGGAATTTTGACTGAAAATTTACACAGGCATCCTGTTGCAGAAAAAATTTATCTTTTCTCTTGCCTGATGAGGAAAAAAAAACCGCGTTGTAGTTAGTCAAGACTAATTATAGCCATAAAAATGCGAATCAAAACTTTTTAAAGAATAAAAATTGATTAAACATGGATTTAGGTACATTAAAAGAGATTTAGAGATGTAAACAATCATCGCAGTAATTAGAATCATCAATAAAAAGACAAAAAAAAAGAAAGTATGCCAAAGTCGATCTAATATGAAAATGATGTTGATAGTCTTTTTTAATTTGCACAAAATCCATTATTTTGCGTTCAAACTATCAACACAGGCTATTACTTTGATATAATGAGGTTTTAAAAAGAAGCAGTGTGACAAAAGATGTCTGCAGTTTGGAAAAACATAACTAGACTCTTTATCATGATAACACACCCTCACACTTGTCACTCTTTAACCGTGCAATTGGATCAAATTGTGTAACTGTCAATTAACAATTTCCCTACTCTTCAGACTCGGTCTCTGCAAAGTTATTATTTTAATCCTCAAAACTGTTTTAAGCCTTAAAAATGGATGATTTGATAAATGGAAGCGATTGTAGAAGTATGAGTGTACCAAACAAATATTTCCAGAATGCATTCAAGGAATGAGAGAAACGTTAAAAGTTAAGTATAAACTTAGGAGGAAAGTCATTTTGAAGAAAAAAAAGTCTGGTTAGAAGATGGCCTTATAAATAATTGATTTATTTTAAAACTTCAGTGTTTTTTTTTTGGTCAGATGCCGTATCTCCAATAAACTTTAAATTGAATTTTTTATATTTGTAGAGTAAGAATTTTTTAATATGACTTTCGACAATTCTTAGTCTTGCTTAGTTCAGTTTTACCAAGTTAAATTTCAAAATTAATTTTTAAACAAGTTAATAATTAAAGTATTTAATTTATCTTCCTTGTTTTTATTAAAAATAATTCAAATGGTTGTTCCCTGCCCATAAAGTGTTAATTTGGATTCAAACAACTGAGTAGTAGCAATCGCCGATCGAGAAAAATAAGTACAAATATTTTGGGTGTGAAATAGGGAATACGAGTATAAAAAAAGCTTTAAATTCGTAACTCTTAAATTTTGAGATATTTATCTATTAAGTCACAAGTTTGGAAAATATTTCTTAATTTTAAACTTTTTTAGATATTTTAATATTTTAAAATTTTTTTATTAGATTCTCTTGGTTAAATTTATTTATGCTGGAGGGTTTATGATTCTTGAAATTAAAAAAAAGCACCTAGACAAACTTAAAGGTAAAAAATTATTGAAACTAGAGAAATAAATACGAAACTCACGTGAACGTTCATATTGAGAAATTTCGCATATTAAAAAGGAGGAAAGAGGGTGAAAATTATATTGTATATCTACAAATTATAATTTTGTAATATGTATATATTTGTACTATAAGTGGGAATGACAATGGATGTGAGAATGTATGTTATATGGACAACATAAGCAGTTTGTATGTATTTCTGTGTGTCTAATGAGTGTTAGTGTACTTTTAATACACGAGTGTGAATTAGTGGTCAAATAATGTATGAATTTAATTAGTAAATGGCTAGGATGAGTACACATGTGAACAATAATAACTATATTGGCCGTTCGTGATTCTCTTGAAAGGCTCCCTAAGGTGAAAGAAGTATAAAGTTTGATGAAGTGGTTAGAGTGGTACATAAGTGTCATATATGAATGTATATGCTTATATGCACGTGTATGAATAGCTCGGGGTGAAAATCTGATTGCTTGAGGCTGTAGGATGATGGTATGTATGATGTATGAAAGTATGAGAAGTGTAGCAAGAAAATGAGAAATCATGAATCAAATCATGATTAAGGAATATCGATACTGGGAATGAAGGTATGGATGAAGCGGCTAGTATTGGGAACATAAAAAAGTATGAATAAGGGAAGGTGGCTGTGTGTTGAATGAAAATACAGATCAAGAGATTAGACATTGAATGAAGGTATGAATTGGGGGATTAGACAATAAATGAATGTTGAATGAAGGGAGGGTGACTAAACACTAGATGAATGTATGAATTGGGGAAGGGACATGCATATATGATTCAGGGGAAGGGGGAGGTGATTAGGCATTGGATGCAGGTATGAATCAAGGGAAGGGAATGGACATTGAATGAAGGTATGAATCGGACAAACAGAGCTTTGAATGACGGTATGAATCGGACGAACAGAGCTTTGAATGAAGTTACGAATCAATGCGGGGGATTGGGCATTCGATGAAGGTATGAATCAAGGGAGGGCAATTGGGCATTAAATGATATTATGAATCTGGGGAAGGATCTAGACATGGAATGAAGATATGAATTGGAGGAAGAGGCACTGAATGCAGGTATGAATTAGGGGAGAGCATTGGATTAAGGTATGAATCGGACGAACTGAGCATTGAATGAAGTTATGAATCATGAGGGGGGATTGGACATTGGATGAAGGTATGCATCAAGGGAGGGGTACTGGGCATTGAGTGAAGTTATGAATCTGGGGAAGGATCTAGACATCAAATGAAGATATGAATTGGAGGAAGGGGTATTGAAGGGAGGTGTGAATCAGGGGAGGGAATTGGGCATTAAATGAAGGTATGAATCGGACGAACAGAGCTTTGAATGAAGTTACGAATCAATGCGGGGGATTGGGCAATCGATGAAGGTATGAATCAAGGGAGGGCAATTGGGCATTAAATGATATTATGAATCTGGGGAAGGATCTAGACATGGAATAAAGATATGAATTGGAGGAAGAGGAACTGAATGCAGGTATGAATTAGGGGAGAGCATTGGATTAAGGTACGAATCGGACGAACTGAGCATTGAATGAAGTTATGAATTATGAGGAGGGATTGGACATTGGATGAAGGTATAAATCAAGGGAGGGGTACTGGGCATTGAGTGAAGTTATGAATCTGGGGAAGGATCTAGACATCAAATGAAGATATGAATTGGAGGAAGGGGTATTGAAGGGAGGTATGAATCAGGGGAGGGAATTGGGCATTAAATGAAGGTATGAATCGGACGAACAGAGCTTTGAATGAAGTTACGAATCAATGGGGGGGGATTGGGCATTCGATGAAGGTATGAATTAAGGGAGGGGGACTGGGCATTGAGTGAAGTTATGAATCTGGGGAAGGATTTAGATATCGAATGAAGGTATAAATTGGAGGAAGGGGCATTGAATGAAGTTATGAATCATGCGGGGATTGGGCATTCGATGAAGGTATGAATCAAGGGAGGGGAATTGGACATTGAATGATAATATGAATATGGGGAAAGATCTAGACATCGAATGAAGATATGAATTGGAGGGAGGGGCATTGCATGGAGGTTTGAATCAGGGGAGGGGATTGAATGAAGGTATGAATCGGACGAAGTGAGCATTGAATGAAGTTATGAATCATGCGGGGGATTGGGCATTGGATTAAGGTATAAATCAAGGGAGGGGGATTGGGCATTAAATGAAGTTATGAATCTGGGGAAGGATCTAAACATCGAATGAAGGTATGAATTGGAGGAATTGGAGGTCTGAAATACTTAAAATTATAAATTTCAAACATGTATATTTTTTGACGTATTGCGAATGAGATTGAGCATAGATCTGTACGAATAATTTCTACCTTTTATGAAAATAAAATGCATTTATTGAAAATATCAAAGCTTGTCTTAAAGAAATGCTTTTTGAATAGTAAACGATAAAAGAAACAGATTGTTTTTTGATTTCGTTTTCATTAGTTTGAACAGTAAAATAGAAGCTTATGGATTCAATTTTTCACTTTAAAAATTTTGGTTTAAAATACTAATATCAAGATATTTTTATTTCTGTAAAGGAATTATGACAGTGAAAAATAACGTGTGTTTTAATAAAGACCTTCACCCATTATTACATTGTAATTTTCCCTATGTATTAACAACTTTTCAATATAGTGAATAGTGGATATATTATATGCCATTATTATAATACGGGATTCCATAAAATAAATATTGACGATTTCGATATACTGATTTCTAAACTCAATGAAAAAGTTTCTCTCTAACTTACAAACTCAGATGTATAATATTACAAACAAAATGAACTTGTATAAGTATCTTCGATTATATTGGTCGAGACTAGTTTATTTCATAACTTATTTACGTGGAACTGAAGTTGCGTTTAGCTACTATAAATATACACAAGCTTACACCACATTTGTATCTAAAAAATATAGCACGAACTGAGTTATATATATAAATATTGTAAAATAAAATATATATAATGCTACATGAAATTGATTCTAAGCAGGTGAGTATAATATACACATAATCAATTCAAAACTTATACAAACAAAGATTATTAAAAGAAATGTGCTTAAGATACTAAAATTACTTATATACCATTATTTGGATGAAGATTCTCAACCATTTAAATAGTTCATTTTAAAGTTAAACTAACAAGCGTATTCAGGAAAGAATTATAAGGTTAGAGGAAAATCTCAAGATTAATGCCACTTGGTCATTAAAGGCAGAATTTATATACGTGTCACACTTATGACCACGTAGATGTTAGTAGCCACTGAGAACAAAACTTGGAATGTACATTTTGCACATCATGATCATGCAAATTAAAAATAGTAGTATGACTATTCCTGTAAGATATGGGCTTTCGAAAGCGTCAGAATTTTCATTTGTGAGTGGAGGAAAAGGGAGACGACGTTGGATATCAGGGACATACTCTCCGGGAGGGAAGTCGCTAGCAAAATTGTCTTCAACAGCAGGTTCCATAACTTCAATAGCAACGGTAGAAAGAGAATCCTCGGTATCAGTAATTTCTTCTTCCGACGGCATTACAAGTGTAAAGTTTGGTGCATTGTCTACTTCGCCTTCAATACTAATATCAGATCGATGGGATTTTAGAGCATCTGTAGATCTTTTCTTATCCTCAATAATAGCATCTCCTGAAATTTCGCTTTCATGAGAATTGAAATCTTCTTGAGTTTGAATTCTATGCACTTCTATACCAGGAATTCTCAATATCATCAGGCTGAGATAAAGAAATGCTACCAGAGACATGGTATTCATATTTCTGCATGAAAACAATATTTATTTAATATAATATAAATGTTTTAACCACTAAATGTGTTTATCACCTTAAACATTATTGCTCTAAAGCAAGAATAACCAACTTAACACATCTCAAAGGGGAAACATAATTTATGAAAAACCTTCATGGAATAGATACAGTTTTTCTTAAAGAATAATATCCAGTGAGTATTTCTTACTCTACCACACTGACATGGCCACAAAATATGACGTAGGGCTTCGAATACCAATATTGCCGATATACCGGTAAATACCAAAATTAAAAGTTTTTACTGGTAATTAACAAATAAAGAATTTGTATAAAATTTGTAACTCCCCCCCGAAAATTTTGCTTGCATTATTTGAACAGTATAAAACCATCTAATAAACGAATGTCAGGAAATAGATTTTTTTGCACCAAAATTTGGTCTTTATTAGGTGATAAAACTTTGGACAAATTAATCTTTTCGCGAACACACCTTTTAAAAAATAGAAAGCTATATAAATTATCTATTACATCTGTGTAGTTTTTGAATGCTTACGTATTAGTTAAAGCATTTTTAATGTTTCATTAATATTTTAATAGACTAGTAGATAAATAAATTTTGTTACAGAATATTTTGTATAAATTACTATTCGGTATTTTGTCTTTTAAATAAATGTATACAAACCAAAAATTATTACATATATTTAGTACCTGTTATCTACGCTTTATGTTATTTTAAAGGAAAAAAATAACCTGTAAAATATTGGTAAATCTGTGTTCAGATTTCCATCTGTTGCATGATCGATAAATGAAAGAGTTGGTAAATATACAAGTCCTATGATAAGAAACAGCTGCATGTAAGCTATATTATTTCATCTTATTTTTAGGACAGTAAATATGATTTTTATATAACTATATCGTTTGGATACTTTAACTCAATATATTGTTATATTTTCAAAGGGACATTAATAAAATAATTGTATTTGTGTAAAATTAAAATTTATCTTGAATATTTTTATTAATATTTTAAAGTAACTTTTTCATAAGATGCTTTCAAAATATTTTTAACACCGACAATTTATTTAAAATTTTAAAATCTAAGAAAATATACATATGATTTAAGAAAATATTCTAGGCATTTGTTCCAGTAAAAATATTTATGCAAAGTCTGTATAGATGAGGAGTGCCAAATCATGGGATTCATGAGGAAAATTTTGTGATCGGTTGCAGAATTAACTAAATCTATAATTGAGACAAATACCACACTTATTCTAGCAAATGTAATATTATTCAATTGATTTAATTATTATCGTTAAATATTTATTTATGTCTATGAAATGTTGACGGCTTTATTGTTAACTTATGAATAATAATACAGTCGAACTCGTTTATAACGAGCATAAAGGGACCGTAACATTTACTCGTTAAATCCGAGTGCTCGTAATAAACGGGTCCTTAAGGTAGGCTTGCAACTAGAAGGGGGGGGGCTTAGAAGATCAAATGATTGAGTTTACTTAAAATTTAATTAATACTTATTTTAATTACATTAATTTAATTAAATACTGTTCTTAATTTAATGACAATTAACACCCTCCCAAACCAGCGAAAAATTTATTTCTAGTTACACTACAGTCTTAAAGGAAAGAAACAATGAACGGAAAGAAAAATAAAGGAAAAGATTCTTAGAAAATATTTATTTTTTTCATTAATCTACATATTTCAAATTGTAGTTTGTTAGCTTACTTTGAACTTGTTCAATGTCTCCTTCATGTGCTATTGTTCTACATTAAGCCCCACCTATTGCATTGGATTTGTGAACCCTCCCTATTGACATTGGAATGCTGGAAGAATTTTTCCTACAAAAGTACTAAAAGAAAAAAAAAATAGACAGAAAGACTAGTAGAAAGATGAGAAAAAAGATTGCAAGTCAGAAAAACATTGCTCGCTAAAACCAGGTCTTGCTCGTTAAAAGCGACTTCTGTTCCATAGACTTAACATTGATCCAACCAAATATTCTTGCTTCCCTCGTTCAATACGAGCTCGTTATAAACGAATTCGACTGTAATAAAACTCTTATAATAGTGATGTATTATTTTTAATTTTCATATGTGTATATATGCATATATATTGCGAAACGTAGGAATAAAATGAATTATTAAGGCGGCAAGTCTTTGTGTTAGCCAGGCTTGGTGTAGAGAATGAAATTTCCGTTCATATATGACTTTCTTAAAAATGGAACGATGGTTTTTCTCCCAGTAGTTAGTATGAGAGATGCTGGTTTTTTTCTTCATTATGTTTCAAACAAACCAATGTGACAAGTAAAAAAATAGAAGTAAGCTATTATTTCATACAGTAATACAAAATTTGTTTTCAATATTTACAAGCCTTAATTTTCATAAAATTTATAGAAATAATTTTTGACTTCAACTGAAGATACGCAACAGTTCTATAATCGGTTTTTAGAAAAAGAAAAGTTTTTGCTTTATGTAATTTTAGAAGTAATAGAATATATAAGTGCCTCAATACACCTTTTAAAGCAATTTTATTAACAAAGCGTAGGTGTTTAGATAATATTTTCCATACAAAGAACAAAGTTGGAATAATTCGATGAATATCAATCGAGTTGTTTATTAATGTCTAATTTCGAGGAAATAAAAAGTGTGCAGCTTGAAAAAAAAAAAGAATTAAATGAGGCAGAAAACAGGCAAAGATACCATCGGGAATTACATATTACAAATGATATAAAAAGTAGCTTTATATTAGCCTATTTGATAATAATGCAGAGCTTATTTTACTCCGAGACTGAAAAGGATACATGTGTTTTATTTATTTTAATGCGTTCTAAACAAAATTCGTTACTACATAGATGGTAAATCTGCTACTTACAGTTATTAGACTGACTGTTTAGTATTACAAGAAACATAGCAGTTGTTTATTTGATATTTTAAATTCTAAGGAAACCAATATATAAAAGCCCAGAAATTCAATAGAGTAATTGAGATTTCATGAAGTTTGAAATTAATTATAGCATTAAATTTCTATTATTAAATATATAATTAAATATATAATTAATTATATTATCAAAACCTTTACATGAAAAAAATGATAGATTAAAAACCATATAGAAAATCAAACAAATGTATGAAAATATGCAATATTAGAGAAGAATTTCATATTCTTTCCTATATAGCCCCTACGTAAGAATGTACAGAAGTAGATTATACCATTCTTCTATTAAGACGGCTGTACCGATCAAGCTAATAAAAGTTAAAATTTTTTTTAAATATATTATATATAAAGAATTATATATATATATATATATAATATATATATATATATATATATATATATATATATATATATGAATATATGATTATATATATTTATATATATATATTTATATATATATATATATATATATATATATATATATATATATATATATATAAATATATATATATATATATATATATATATATATATACATATGGTTAAAAGTCCACGTTTAAAATTTTATACAAAAATTAAAATTTTCCGATTGGTACAATATGGGTTAAACTAATGTATGAAAACATTTTAGTAGTACCAATAATCCTAAACAGATACCTAAATGGTCCCCAATAGATTTACCTCTCATTCCTCAGTGGAGAATTTTCTGAAAGAAAACCTATCAAATCGTAACTTCGCTTAGATTTTATAAATGGGGAGATAAAAGTGACTTTATTTTTAAATAAATATAATTAAGTTTGGCGGGCTGAACTGCTCGCTAATATGCCAACAAACCCTTTCTTCTAATTAGAAAGGGAACAAAAAGGGACCTCTTTTAAAGGAATTCGTCTATTTTCGTTGTAAATGGAAAAGAGATAAGCAAGAATATGAATCTAGAGAGGAATGAAATTTTATAGAACAGAAGTAATACTGATGAGTACGTTTGCAGGGTTTCTATTGCAGTACAATATTTATCCGCCAGCTTGAAAAGTTTAAGTAGACCTAAGTCTTAGAAGACCTATGTAATTAAAGTTGCGGGACTTCTACTGTCATGAAATATCACTTCTCAACTATTATCAATAATTTGTAACTATATAATGCTGAACTATAGGGCATTCTTCTGTATCAGGTAGTAAGAATATTCGTACACGAAACACTTTCTAGACTTTAAAACTGCAATTTTGATTTTAAATACATATAAATTTAAATTTAACAGGAAATTGATTTTATTTTAAGCTAAATATCACTTCTGTTTGGCATACCAAATTGCATGCTAACTTGTCAAATTACACTGCCCTCCATGTATGCACTACTTTCGTTCTCGCGTAGGTGCTATGTAAGAAAGGATTTCAAATCCTGCCTTCTTCAGAGGAACTCTATTTCCATTATCAAATGAAAGAAAAGAGAGGCAAGAGGGGATATGAATAAAGAGGAGAAATAAAAAGTGTGGTTCAGAAGAAATACCGGTGTTCACTTTTTCAAGATATCTATCAAAATACAATATTTATCTAAGGGCGTGAAAAGGTCAAAAAGCTATTTATAAGCCCTTACAATTCTGATTGTTTTTAGACTTAGTAGAGACCATAAATAAATAAATTCTTAGGGAGTCCGTTGGTCATCACTGACCTGAAAGTATCGCTTATGTTCTGTTATCAGCAATATATAACTATATAATGCTCCTCTATTGGATAATTTACCATATTAGACAGTGAGAACATTCATACATGAAACTGAACAAAAGCGACTGAGATTTTATAACTGTATTTTATGTATAAGTATATATAGTTATTACACTAACTAAACTTTTGATTTAACATTAAAATATTTAAATCTAAACAATAGTTTCAGAATTCTGAAACTTTTATCAAATTAAATGAGATCCTTGAAGGTTTTTCTTCAAAATAAGTAAATTTTTTATGGGGCAAGGAACTTTGATACTCATTTTGTAAAATATCCAACTTTTAATTGTATCCTTAGAAAAAGAACATAAATAGAAAAGAGCATAATGTTGTTACATAAAACATATAAGACACTAAATTCTGAAAAAAAAGAATTTTTTTATTAAATAGGGTGAAGGAGCCAGTAAATGAGCATTTTGCAACATATATCAAAAGAAAAATTTTTAAACCTGTAACAATATAAGTTCAACTAAAGTTGTTTATTTAGTTGTAATTTTTAAAGTGTCCATATTAAGCAAAATATATACTTTGAAAAATAAATGTACATTTGTGATCATAAAATGTAATAACCAGAAAACTAGCAGAAAACCCAGTGAATAATCACTGAACCCCTGTGAATAAACAAACACAAAATTGATCAGTGAAAGACTACTTTTATTCTTATCAGACCCCTGTTAAAGCAAGAACAGTAAATTGCTATTTATTTTTAGTTTACTAGAGACAAGTTTACTAGAGCTTTTTGAGCTAGATTACTAGAGAGAAGTTTAGAACTTGTCTCTACTAATCTAGCTCAAAAGTTTTAAAAAATCTTATTAAATTAACATTGTGGTCATTCACTGGACGTTACTAGATTCTAGTTTCCATTCTATTGACCACAAATTCCTGGCCACATTTTTTCTAATTTGCTCAGTCCGAACCTTTAAATTAACAATGACACTCAAAATTACATCCTAGCTAATAAATAAAGTCCCAATAGTGTTACTTTGTAAGAAACTGCAGTTTACTTTCCTTAGTATTTTGAAGGACACTCTCTGAGCAGTCCACAGCATCTTTAAAAATAGTCTTTTTTACTCATAAACTTATAGTCAAGTAGATAAATTACAGCTACCATTACTTTATTATAATCTAGAAAATAAGAATAAATGTGTATTTTCATTTTTTTTATATTAAGTGAAATTTATTTTAGAGAATTTGAAAGCATACTGGTCATTTACTAATCCCTTCACCCTACAAAACATTTTCATAAAACTAAGTAGCTCAACAACCTTCATTAAAAATGTTCCTTCTGAACTGCATTATCAGCCAATTTACTTCATTTTTTTTGTATGCTTAACTTTTATATAGAAGGAAAAATTTTTATCAGTTTCTCTTTTCTCTAAATACAATTTATATTATACAGTTATTTCAAAAATTTATTATATTATAAGAATTTGTTTCATTGTTTCACGGTATTAAACCTTCTGTAATTCAACAAAATATTTTAGAAAAAAAAGCAAACTTAGTTTTATGCAAAACATATCATAAAACAATGTTCAAAAAATTTGATTTTTCCCAAATTTTCTGTCTAGATAAATTTTAGTAAATGTATAGATAAGTTTTTAATTTATTAAAAAAGTTGTTGTACAAGTCCTCTGATAGGATCAATGGATACTATAATATTTGGATAATTTTATAAAGCAATTTTGTCAAGGTTATTTTATAAATCTCCAGTATTGAAATATCTTGTTTCTTTTCGTTAAGATTTAAACATAACTTCCACTGTCTTTGAAAAAGTATGTAATTTACTGACTTCATTAATCTGCGCTAGCTAATATTGTGTTGTTACAACTATAATGTCCCATTGGTTTATTAGAAAAATAAAAAGTTATTATAGATATTTTTCAAGTTCTTTCTGTTTTATGAATTTGATAGAGTGCTGTACGATTTACAAAATTTATCATAAGATCTTAGAAATCTAAATTACCTAATATACTATTCATTAGATATAAAAGAACATAATTTGCTTCTGTTTAACAGTTCTGTAAAAATAAGCTCCATTATTTAAAATGAAATTTTACATTTTCTGATCAATAGATATGACAAAACTATCCAAAAGTGTTTATTTATAGGTTTTTTAAACATAATTTTATTCTTTCAAATTGTTTATCATTTAGAGCTTGAAAAATATCTACAGTAACTTTTTATTATTTTTTATGCCCACATAACAAACACAATATAGTTATAACAAAACATTTAACCAAAACAGATTAATGAAATCAATAAATTATATTCTTGTTCAAAGACAGTGGAAGATATGTTTCAAATCCTAACATAAAGAAATAGGAAATTTGATAGTGGTAATTTTTAAATAACAAAATTGCTTTATAAAATTAGGAAAATATTATAACAACTATTGTTCCCATCAGATGGCTTGTACACAACTTTTTTAATACAATAAATACTTATCTATAAATTTGCCGAAAAATATCTTAACAGAAATTTATTTGAAAGATCACGTTTTTCTGACACTTTAGGTAAAGTTGTAGTAAAAAGTGTAAATGATATGTAAGAGAATTTTTTAGTAAAAAAAAAAAAAAAATTGGAATATAAACACGAAACACTTATAATGTCCCCGAACTATCCAGTAGTCGAATATTAATTCTAAATAAGTAAGCAAAAACTTCGAAAACACTCGCAATTTTACGCGCTTCAAATTGAGACCAAGGACAGCATGGAATATGCAGTGTTAAGGGGACATGATACCTCAAATATAGGTAAAATGTCAATTGTTTTGTTACAATATGTGACAGACTTTATTTTATCAAAGTAGTCTTCATGCAAAGTTTTATCATAATGTAATATCTTCACTACTTACCGTTGGGTAAAATGCTAGAATGGATTAAACGACACTGTCTTTGAATTTGATTACTAAGTAATGCATTATTTTCTGTAGTCTTTGAACGGTAGTTATTAAAGTTAGGCATTAAAAGGGTTTACATAAAAATAATGGGCCTCAATGCTTATGTGTGTGGCATGATAAAGAGTTCAGGACAAGTTTCAAGAACTAAGATATAAGGGCATTTTTTAAAACTCTTAGTAGATTAAACATGGTTAACATTTTGTAAAATGTTTCGACAAATATCTAAGTACCTAAACTTCATCCCAGTTTTTAATTTTTTTTTAATCTAGACTAAAATTTTGGAAACTTATATACCCTTTTTAAAATGAGGACATATGTGCAAAGAGTATTACTTGACAGTTTTTGGTTTATTTTATAATTTTGAGTCATACAGTAAGTTGGTGTTTTCTTTTAGATAAAATAAAGATTTATTACGATACGTACAGCACAGCTGTGTTGTTAACATATATCAATTAGTTTTAAGTGAAAGCGTTATCAAATAAAAAGGACCATTCATTGATGTAAAAAGTTGTAAGCAAACAAAATCTCGTGCGATAGTTCATTCATTCATATATTTATATTCTTGCATACTGATAAAGAAATAATTGAATCGATATGCACAATTTATTATGTTAAAGGATAGCTGTCATGCATTATCTGTTTACATTTCGGTAGCTTTCTTTTCATGTTAGTGCGATGGTATATTTAAAACTGTTTTTTATTAAAATTAAATTTACTAGATTGAAAAATATGTTAAGTCGATTTCATCATAAATTTAATCCAAAAATGCTGAACTTATTTTCTGATTTCCCCTTATACTTAATATCTGTTTTAGTGATACTTGAAATTGCTTCTAGTATACAAATGCAAATTTTACGTTAAATTTTACTAAAAAGATTAGATTTTTTAATTAAAATATATCAAAACCTTTCAAAATCTTATAAAATTTCTTAACTAAATATGTTGTAAAAATTTGTAAACTACAGTGAATATTTAATTTGGTTCTCTAGATTAATACAAACATTTAAAACAAAGCTTTCTTCAGCAACCAAACTTATTTCTAGACGAGGGAAATGTTTTTAGCTATCTCTTTGTGTCTCCCAGCCTATAAAAATGTGTGAAGTTTTATAAAAGATGAAATTATACTAAAAGTTGTTATTTAAAGTGCACGAGTGTATTGTATTGGAATACATATGTAGATTTTAGTTCTGTCTGGGATAGTTACTTAATTTTTAAAATGTAATATAAAAGTATTTTAAAGAGGTGTTTTGTCATGCCATGCATGAAAGCGACATTATGTTGCCCCATTTTGAAAATTTTGTAAGAAATTTCAGAATTGGAAAATTTTTGGTGACTTTCGTAAATCTTGTTTTATTAGTCAATAAAATAGCAGGCCATTTTAATCCATTAATGACAAGCGTATCCATTTCAGGCAAATTAAAAATTAGTTTGTAGAAAACTGTTTCTTTGGATCAATTTTTTTTAGGTTAAAGTACATGACAATGCTATAAACAATCCCCAGAATTTTCAAAAATCTGTAATCATTTATAGCTTATTCATTTAAATTGACATTTTATGATTTTCCAAGCCTCTCACATAAATTTACTTTTTCTTCAAGTACTGAAATCAGGACAAAAATCTATATATGTTGTAAAACGCTACTTTCCAGACATTTGTTTACATATCAATAAACCTGATGTTAAATAAATCAGCAAACTCAATAATCTAGTTATCCTAACAAATTCAATAAAGCTGCTGTTAAGAATTGTTTTTATCAATGGCATTATATTTTGTTCAAAATTATAACTTGGATTTAATGAGAACAGGCAGAAAATTAGCAATTCACGATATTTAAATTGTCTATATAACTCATGGAGTTATGGTTTTACTCTTCTGAGACCGGGCTGTTTATGAGCTATATGAAAGTTTTTAGTTGACAAAGATGTAACAATTTTGATAGTGAAAAGGTTATACTTGCATATCTTTACATTACATACAAATTTCTCAGTGTAGTTGGCATTTTCCGTTATATTTTAATCTACTTTTAATCTGTTTTAACTACTTTATTTCTATAATCTACAAAAGCATATAAAAAATCTCTTAATTAAACTATTTTAAGTATTTAAAAATTTTGTGAAATTTAAAGAGAAGTAACAACTTACGACATTTTAATAGTCTATATAACTCATGGTTTTTACTCTTCTGATTATAACTTAGGTTGTTTATTAGCTATATGAAAGTTTTTGTTGGCAAAAAGGAAACAATTTTTATTGTGAAAAGGTTATACTTGTGTTTTTATTGTGAAAAGGTTATACTTGTGGTACTTTTACATTACATGCAAATTTCTCTGTGTAGTTGGCATTTTCCATTATAGTTTAACTTATTTTTAATCTATTTTAACTACTTTCTTTCTGTTAACTACAAAAGAATATTAAACTATTTTAATTAAAAAAGTTTTTTTGAAGATTAAAGGAAAAATTAAGAACTCACGACATTGAAATAGTCTACATAGTTTCTGGAAGTATTTACACTTCTGATTATAAATTAGGCTGTTTATGAGTAATGAGTTTTCATTGGTGAAGATGTAACAATTTCGATAATGAAAAGATTATAGTTCCGTATCTTTACACTGCTCACAGATTTCTCACTGTATTTGGAATTTTCCGATATGTTTCGATCTATTTTAAAAGAAACAACGGAGCTGCATAATGGGTGGTATCTAGATCCTTCGATTATCGACCTTGTTAGCTGTAAGACACGAGGGGATTTTATTCTTTTATCATTTTCGGAAGCTATAGCTGCTTTTTAATGAACAAATCCTGCTTATTTAGCTTTATTCTTACGAGAACTATCAGTCCAGTTAAAGGGTATCAGGGGTTTTAAACTGCTACATTAGTGCGTAAATATGTTCTGATTTCAACTTTATATAAAACTACTCAATATAAAACTTTCGTCAATTGTAACGATATAACGCAGCATTTCACAATATTTCAAATTAAAACTTTAATAAAATTAAAGCTCTTAGTTATTAAAGTAAAAAATATACAATAATTTTAATACTATAACATTTTTTTGAATTATTTTTGCAAAACCATTTTATCCGGAAAGTAACTAGAGCATCTACAAATTGAAATTTACATCTAAACTTTAATTTCACGCTACAATGAACAGGAAGGAGAGGGTTATAGAATTAAAGCTACATAATAACTTTGATATATAAAACATTTGGAATTGAAAAAAAACAAACTAAATATTAGAATATCCTCATTATGTTTATTTATTATATAAAATGACAGACATTTATTAAAATTTGGAAATTTCCAAACAGATTTATATCTATAATGTTTTTAAAATCTTCTGGGAATAATGGAAACTACAGTTTTGAGAAAAAAGCTTTTAAAGTTAGTCAACCCATAAACAACACATATTAATGAACTCTATATATTAGTTTATAATTCCTGTTCTACTAGGAATCTTTCAAAACAATTTTTAATATGTTGAGAATTAATTGAAGTGAAATTAATTTTACATTTTTTCTTTATTTCGAATGTTTAAAACCCTTGGGACCGTTTTAATAATATAAAATGAGAAATAAGTACTTTTAACTTTTTAAGGGATAGTGTTAAGCTCTTAGTAATGACATGTTATATGGAGGGATTTTGATCATAATAAACTGAAAATAAACATTTGGGAAGGAAACTTCTAATAGTTATAGTCAGGCATATAAGTTATAACTATGCATTTTAATATTTTTTTTTAAATTAAGAACAGCTCTCGGGGACTTATTAAGGAATAAAATGATATTGTTGCACATTTCATTTCTGTAGAACAGACCTAAATTGCTCGTTGTAAACAAGGTTTTTTTTAGAATATTTATAGGTTTGGCAAAGAGTTTAAAATTCATTCAAACTGTTCTTTGAGTGTTCCAATTTACGGATATGACATACTTCAAATTAAATCAGTTTGTTTTGATTTGTTTTTGACGCAAGGAATAGAATATATTTATGTTCATGACATGGGACTGTTAAAAGAGAGATAATATAGAAATAAAAAAAAATCAATTGATAGTGGAGAGGATATCATTTAATTTTGTATATTAATTTTATTGCTACTCTTGGAGTGACTGAAAATGGTATGCATTACTTAGCTAAGTATTAAGTTCTTTTAATAAAATGCAGCATAAATAGGGGGGGGGGGAATTTGAAACATTGGTTTCATTTATTTAAACTCTAAGGCACTTGTTTTCACTATTACAAACCATATCTTACAAACTATTCTTAACAGCTTCACGAATTTTCAGGTACTGGTGAAAGCACACATATATTACGACTTATAAATTAATTTAATTATTGTCATATTTTTAAATTTGTAATTTAGAATATTAAAATTTACATTTACGCCTGTTACCTTTTATTTCTTTTATACGTATTTTCCGACATTGCTAATATTTTTGAGTATCTCTAACCAAACACTACGTATCTCAAACTGATAACTCCTGATCTGATTTAAATAGAATTAATACAATTGATAAAATAGTTTTAAATATTAGGAGTCTAAAGGAATTTAACTTTATAGTGGAATTATATTCTAATTTCGACTTCCAATAACTTAATATACGATTATTATAACTGATAATTTTTTTCACAGCTTTTCGAAATATTTATGAAGTTAATAATTTCGTAAAAAATAGCTTTAGTATTGAAGTAGAAAATGTATATTACATTTATTAAGAATATTTTCAGAAGTAATTTTTCAAAATCGTTTGTTATCCGTAAAGTAACTCTATTTCTAACTAACATAGAAACTTTAACTTTTCGTTTGAATTATCAAAAATGTGTGATGTATTAAAGGAATCAACTACATGCTCATTAGAGCAACAGCAACTATTTAAAAAAGAATTCAAAAAAGTTAAAATGAGTAACTTTTAATTAAAAATATTGAAAATGTTAGAATATCCTTATTATAATAATTTCTTCTATAGATTAACAGCATATATTTAAGTATGGAAGATTTAAAATATATAAATATATTAAAATATATTTTTAATTCAAAATTTTAATTACGGATTTTGGTGAAATTTATAGTTTAGGGAAAAAATTTCTAAAAGTTAAAAAAACACAAATGATGCATATAATAAACACTATAACTCACATTCTACTAAGAATCTTTCAATACTTCTTTTTTTAAATGTTGAGAATTAATTGCAAAAAATTAATTTGTTATACAAATGTTTTGGTTCTAACGCTTAAAATTTTATTGTATTATTGTATTGTATTGTTATTTTAATGTTTGTGTTTAAATAACATAAAATGAGAAATATTTTACTTAAGTCTGTTACTAAAACGTTTATGTGATATCATTCGTAGCACAGTAATGAACAATATGAGGGGAAATTTTGTTCATAATAAACTAAAAATGAGAAATTTGTGTAAGGAATTTTTTTTAATTATAATAGTTATGCATATAGATTTTAATTACGCATTTTAGAAAAAAAAATTTGGATATTAAGAGTGGCACTTGGGGACCTATTAAGGAATAAAATGACATTGCTGCACATTTTATGGCTATAGTAGAAACATAAACTGCTTGTCTTATATAAGGAAAAGTTATTTAGAAAACTTATAGGTTGAGGAAGAGTTTAAAATGTTCAGTTAATGTTTAATAAAGCTTTCAATTTACAGATACGAAATACTCTCTGTTGAATAATTTTGATTTATTTTTGATGTATAGAATAGAAAATTTCTGTGTATAATCAAAGTCTATTGAAACAATGATGATATAGAAATTTAAAAACTGCAATGGATTGCGGGGAAGGTCTCATTAAGATTTGTTTACTATTTTATTGCTATATTAACTGGTAAAAGGGATATAATTACTTAGATACTTATTCAATTCTTGCAATAAAATATATATTGAATAATGGTAAAAGTTTGTTATTTATTATCTATTTACTTACAGGAATTACTTGTTTTTGGATTATAAGCTGATAGTTGCAATTTTGTAATGAATTATCAATACAGAAAGATATTGATAAAATATTTAAATGATATGTAATGCTTACAAGATGTATTTAAAACCATGTATTGTACGTGTGGAAAAATTATATAATGTAGTATATAATTATATATTATTTGAAAAAGTAATTTCACAATCAGTTTTCTACCCTGTATATTAAAATGCAAAAATTATACAAAGTTTCGCTCAAGATATCAGAAGATATTTTACATTTACATTTACAGAACAAATTCTTCTACAAATGTAATTCATAATACTATATGTTTACAATATACATCATTAAAAATCCATACACAAACTGATTATATGTAAATAATTCTGGAAATTAAGCAAATGTGAAAAAACTTAAATTTTTGATACTAAAAATTCAAAATTTAAAAACATGACAGTTAAATTATTTGATTTATAAGTTGTTATACATATATATATATATATATATATATATATATATATATATATATATATATATATATATATATATATATATATATATATATATATGTACTTACACGAGTGAAAGAAACGTAAAGCCGCTATTAAGGAATAGTTTGCAAGATATGCACATACTGAATAATATGAAATCGAAAAGAAAACACTTTAAAGTTCAAACTAACTGTTTTTGAACAGAACATATGAATTTAATAATTGAGTTAGTTCTATTTGAGGTACAACAATAAAATTGTATCAAAATGTGTAGAAATGTTTACAATTTAATGCATAAAAAATAATAAAAATCGAACAATTTTGAAGGTTTAACAACCGTGAAAACACTTAAGTTTCATGAGAATTTTGTTCAATTCTAAATAAGTAAAAATATAAGCAATTATAACACAAGCTACGATGATCATCCGGGTTTAGTTGTTACTGTATGTTTTGCTTCCTGGCTGGTCGTATGTAATAAACAAGTTAAATGAACAATAATATGGATTTGCTTGCTACCTACATTTTCAGTTTTTTAAGGCATATATGATGTTAAAAATTGATTAAACACTAAGTGGAAATTAAATGTAAAAATGAAAATATTTATGATCTTACCCTGTTAAGATATTACTAATAAGAAAATGAACTCTATTCTTTTTTATTTATTTAGACCTAAGAAGAAAACTTACAATCAGTAATTTTATGATCTAGATGAGAGTTTCTCAATCTCTCTTTTTTCCGCATCCCTTGATAAACTTTTCTCTTAGGAGTACTCTCTTCTCTTATAACATTTCACTTACTCCTCTACACAATAAAGGTTTGTTTTTATTAGGTACTAATGTTCTTAAGTTAGATTAATCACACGCCTCAAATTGATCATATTAATAGACTTTTTGTTTTACATTTTGCATTTAAAAAATAGTAGCCTAACGCAAAATTAATTAAACTTTTTTTAAGAATTTTTAGAAAAAGGAAAAACTATCGATTAAAAATTATATTTTAACTATCCTTTAAAGTCGATTTTGTTCTGATAATTTATTTAAAAAATTCTAGTCTTACGTTTATTAAATATTTTAACCATCTTAATATTAAGAATAATTATTTTTAATCTTAAGATTTTTTTATTTAAACGAAACTAAAGCGTAGCATATAAACTGACTAGCAAAACTTTTAAAGTGAAGTTTACTTAAGTTATTAATATAGGCAAAAATTGCTATATGTTTGAGTTGAATTTAACAGGTATTTAACGAACATATTACATTATTTTGATTATCAAATAAAACTTTTGACTGATGTACTATCTCGAAATTTAGCTTAAGTTGTAACTTATTGCAAACATGAACGTATTAACTTGAAAATCGATAGATTTTTTTAAGTATAATAAACTACATTAAAACAGATTACTATTTTAAGTACATATTAATGAAAACTTTGATTTTTTATTCATGGCAAATAACATTTCAGAAAATTTTCTGTAACGGTATCTTACCTTTCAGCTGAGAAGAAAATTTTCTCTAGCTCTTGGTATTGTCTCATAGAAGTTTACAAACCGGAGGAGTTTTAGCAAGTGATAGCTCGGGTTTTATTTCAACCCCTTATATTAAAATTCATGCATACCATATTTGACCATGACTTCTGATTGGTCTGACGTACTTAAAAGGCGTCACTACCCTTCGTCTAACCAGCTTTAGACGTTTATAAGTAGCTCAATATTTTTTTCCTTAAAATTTTTGCTATCATTATGTTAGTGGCGAGTGATACCAAAGGAAGCCGTTAAAACCATTTTTACTCTTCCAGTGAACATAAACATCTTGCAGTTATCGAAATTTTTTTAGAGAAGTTTGACTAAGAATACGGATTTCTAGAACAGAGGGGCCGTATAAAAGTTTAATCTTCTATTTTCTTGGAAAATTTTAATGTGAATGACAAAACTGCAAGAATGAAAGAAAAATTAACATTAAATTTCTGTGTTGATCTGTTTTAAAATAATTGGAATAATTGAATTTCAAAATGGTTTTTCCTCGAGGAATAATTGCCACTTCTAGTATATTGACCGAGAAGAGAACGATAGACATGACAGCGAAGTGGTCTGTACGCATGTAAGTTATTTTTGTGAATTTCAGATATTTATACATATAAATTTTACTATAATCAGTAATTAATTCTACTAGAGAGTGCATCTATTGAAAATGTTAAATTTTTTCACTATTTTATATTTTAAAACTGATATTGAAGTTGCCCAATAGAAAACGCGATTAAGTCTCTTTGTTTGATATTTTCTGATTTTATATATTTAAGTGTAATTAATAATAATTTATTCAGTTATTTTCAGAGTTAATCCCAGGTTTAACAATAAATATTGCCTTTTATTATTATCATTTTTAATAAACCAAATATAAAAAAATACTGAAATAAAAGACATTTCAATTTTTTTCTCTTGGATTTAACATTCGCATTAACTTCTGAGTGACTGATTTCTCAATTTGCATGATTTGTAATCTGTCTACCTGTCTGTCTAACTGTTTATCTTTTTATCTATCTAGCTATCTCTCTATATATATTCATGAAATTTTATGGTCAAATAGATCAGAAATCAAAAGCATGATGGATATAGAACGTTTTTTAAAACCTCAGTTGGGTCTGGTGTTTGGCACAATTTTATATATTCTTCTAATAACGTGCTAAATTTATGAAAATTTTTAAGTAAATTAATGTATCCGGTAGTGCTTAAAATGTGCTTTAAAATTTTATGAATTTCGATATTTTCTCCAGGATTAGTTTAGTAATTTAATTTTTTCTATTTTTATTTAGAATATTTCTTTTTTATAATTTTATTTCACCCTTTTGTAATTTTTTCCATTGCTATGAGTAACGGAGTTATCGTTTGAAAATTTAAAAGCATTTCATATTTTATTTATGTCACGTGAATTATATTATTATTTTTTTAACAGATACCTTGGTCTTCTTTAAATGATCTGGCCAAAATGTAGTTATTTTAATCCTAATGGAGAGCAAACATTGATAGCGAAATATATCCAAATAGAGTTTTATTCCTTTAGCTTAATTTTAAGTTTATAAAGAACAATGTATTTAAATAAAATGTGTTAATTCTTTTATGAAACTGAGCTATTTTGTTTTTGAAATTGTTTATATTGTTGGTATATAATATAATCTAAAAGCTAATTTAAACTTTGAAAATTAAATATAACCTTAATTTGAGAAGCTGAATTACCCTGATCGAAGGTTGGTCACGAACTGGCTAGCTATTATATAAAAATAAACTTTCCGAAAATGATTGTTTGCTGTAAAAATCTAACAATACTAATTCATAAGAGAGGAAATCCCAGGGAAATAACGAGGATGAAACATTTGATAATAAATTTTAAACATATGATGATATAAATAACTTTTCTGATTTTTAAACTATGGATAAGTCATACCGAAATGGCTATAGGTTATCCTTTCCAGCTTTCGAGATAGTTTCGTTTGGTTACAGATTTTTCTAGCTGAATCGACCACATGACTTGCATTGTTTTTTTCTTATTTCCCCCTCATTTATATGGTTTAGAGTGCTACTGTTTTGCTATCCGAAGGCTAATGAGACCATGGTCTACTAATCTAATCCAATTCTGAATGACTACGAACATCCATGCCACCAATGGTATTCAACCCATCGAACTCCGGTATGAAAACGCAGTGCCCTACCCATTCGGTCCCCATTCGCCCCCCCCCATGTGTAACATAAGATTTTTTGTACCTTTAGATTCTTTACGGGATGGAGACTCATCCACTTAAATTGGAGTAAATATGGATTAAATACCAGTATTGCAGGGGGGAAACACTTAGTATAGTGAAGAGAGGAACAATCCTAACTATTGGGTCTAATAGGTAAAGTGTGGATTTAGAATCCCGGAATGTCAGGTTAGAGCACTGGAAGACATCGGAAACAGCTCTCTGTATATCTATAAAATATGCAAAATAAAGTTGTGGGTTTGGTTGTTGTCTGGTTAGTGTCTTCTGAGTACTCAGAGTTACGGAGGTTCCACAACATACATGGGTCAGCGATCGCTTGCAATGACTTTGAGGGACTAAATAGTTGTCAAGTGTTACGTCGAAAGATCAGGCATCCTAAATATCTTCCTGAATGTTCATAAAATATGCAGGATAAATGTGTGAGTCTGGAAGGCGTCTGGTTGGTGCCTCTTTTGAGTATACAGAGCTACGAGTGTACTACACCATAGGTAGGTGAGAGATCGCTTGTAATGATTTGTAATGAGTGACGGGACCATTGTCTAGGGTTACTCCTGCTGCCTAACATTTATAGCTATCTTTCCAACCGGTTGAAAGTTTAGCAATTCTTCGATCATAATTTCTTCTTGTTTATTAGACTAAGCCTCTATTTTTGACTTAAATGATGCGTCATCCATGCTACTTCATCCATATCCAGATTCTCAAGAGATTACAGTCCCTATTCCAAATTCGGGGTAGTGTTAATCGAATCCTTAAGCCATACGGGCTCTGCGGGTGGTGCTAAATGAGTAACAGATTTACGAATGAATACTTGCATATTTAATTGAGGTAAGCCGTTAGGATAATTGTCTATTCTTCCTGCTGCATTGGGGGGGGGAAATCTTTCTTGACGCTACTCTCCTGTGATCGATCTCAAGTACCATCTGCTTATGCATAGCGATTTTCACCCACCGGGACAGTTTGGAGGATATCTGCTGAGTGGAACAACCTAAGCACATGTGATCTACCCACACTGAGAACCAATCTGAAAGGCATTATAGCTATATCGGTCCCGCTTTGGTGCATGAAAGTCTTATTGGAGAGAGGTATGAAGTCAGAAGTAAAAATCCCCAGACTTGAGGATGATAAGTAATGAGGGGAATCTCCAGCGTTGAATCACGGATGATTTACATCCATCAGGGTATGCAACCTGTATGCAACCATTTGTAGATCATAACTACATCTGAGACAAGTGAATGTAATCCCGAGCCTGAGCAACTGAAATAAATTTTTAAAATGTAAATTGGTGAAACTCAAATTCGCATTTGGTACTAACTTAAAATCAGTTAATAGGACAGATGTTTCACTGGGCTATGCATTATCAAAATAGTTATATGAAATCTCATCAACGTAAAAATGAAGACTCCGGTAAGTAATGAATTGCCTGTTGTTTTAAGATATATTATACTACAGAAACATAATTATCTATTTAATAGTATATTTTAAAGGATTCATCTTTTGTTGACATCTGACTAACATAGACATCTTTGAAAACATTAAATGAGGCTTTCATAATTGTATATTTGGTTGATTATTGGATTTGTTATGGATGCTCACTAGGGAAAAACTGAATTTTTCTCTTAAAAACAATAGTAACAACAAAGTTGATTGATATTTTGTGTAACTTTCTGCATTTTAAAGTTACAATAATTTTTAGCCGCATTTTCTTTTCTAGGACATGCAATTTACATCATTTATTCCGTATTTGAGTACCTCCTTTTTAGCTCGTATTTCCATTCGTGCATGCATTTGTATATTTGCGTGATCTTTTAAGCATGCTTCTCAGAGATTCTGAGGGTAACAACAATTGTTAAGGTATACTAGAGCATTCATTTGTGCGTGCAATGAACTATGTTTTTAGGATTTTTTCGTGGCATGTAAGGTTAAAGGTGGATCTAATATTAGATAAGTCTAATTTGTATGCTAACAGCAAATGTAGGAAAATCGTTTAGAAGAGTGTGTTTTGAAAAGCTTGTAGGCATTTAGACTTTGATCATCCCACCACGCTTTCGTGACTATTGTCATTTTAAATATATAATGACGTATGCATAAATTGGATATTTTTGTTTAAATGTTTTTATAAAGACTTCATTAAAGATCCCGCAATACATCCTGCAATATGTTTGATTTCCGTTTAGTATTCCTTTTATCCCAATAGAAACATATATCTATACATTGGAAATAGAGTTCTACGTCACAAATTTCAAATATTACCAGAGAGCATAATGAAGATAGGTTACAGATTCGTTTGAGTTGCACCACTCTTTAGTGAAATACTATTTAATGAGGAAATAGGGAAGACATAGGGCCTGTAAAGGTATGGAAATAGTAGAAATAAGACGTTTTATGTCGAAATTTGATCTTTATCTAGAAGCCATGTAGATTCATATTGCGTTTTCCAATTCACTAAATCTCTCAATTTTAGGAAATGGAGACAACTCTTTTATCATAGAATAGAGGAGAACAAATCAAACACGAATATACAAAATGTAAATCAAAAATACACATAGTGCCCTTTACTACCAATGTATAGATGTGCATAGAATGGTTTTCCATTCTGATAGGAAATATTTTTGTCTTACCGGAAAAAGGGAGAGAGAGAGAGAGAGAGGGGGGGATAGAGAGAGTGAGTGAGATAGAGTGAGTGTGTGAGTGAGAGAGAAGAACAATTCGCTGTTGTTTCAGATGTACAAATCGTTCCTATTGTACCGCGCTGTCTCTCGGTACTGGAGTCTGTAGATGGAAATCCTCTTTAGGTGTGGATATTTGGAGCTCTACTGGGTAGATTTCGATCTAATTGACACTTATGTAGCAATAAAACTGAGCGTAGGTCTCTAGCCTATTGTTCTCGTCAGGATATAGAGTTGCTTTTTGTTTGCCCAGTAGAGATCTCTTATTTTTTATTACACATGAGAAAACTAAGAAAATCACATTTAACTGTCAACTCCCGTACTGGGTCATTTGAACTTGGATCATTCTCATGTTATTTGTTTGTTTATTGAATTTCTGATCACCTGTAGCCTATATTTCTGGTACCTTCCTCGATGGTAACGTGAGAGGGATATATAAGATGAAAAGAAATTGGAAACTGGATATTAAATTAGCTGTAGATGTTCGTCTCAAAATGACTCAGGTGAGAGTAAAAACTTTTTATAATTATTTTACTCAGGAATCATAATGAATTATAAGCGAGATGATATCGTCTCTCGAACATTCCTATCTATAGCGAAACAGATCTTATTTTATACACAATTTGTTTTGAAAATAACGTTGAAAGAAACGCAAGAACCAACTGATAAAATACGTCTATTTAATCTGTCAATGAATAGCAAAATTTTGAAAATGAAATGTACGTTTAATAGTAGGTGCTTAAGATGTATTTACTCGAAATTATCAAACTTAAGTATCCCAAAAATATCCATAACGGTCAACAAAAACCTACGTCTTTGTTAAAAGTGAATGGTAATAAAAAAAGCTTATATATTGGATAGTCAATATAACTTTCCTGCATTGATTGTTTGATTCATTTGGTCTTGAATTTATCCGATAAAATCAATGATAAAACCAATGTCTTCGTTTTCTAACATTCTACCGACAAAAATTACGATTCCATCGCTTTGTATTCGTGGATATTTAGAAGAACGGGAAAAAAAAGATTTTTTGCATTATTACGAATGCTTCAAAGTCGGGTGGATGGCAAAAATATTACTGGCTTTTTTAGACCACCACAGGTCTAGGAAACTCGAGAGGTCTTGGTTAATAACCTAACATCTAGTGGGGTCACAACAGTTGAGGACCTATTCGCAGACCAGATGCACGTCATGAAAAAGGGAGGAAGACGAAGACAACATATCTGAATCGGTACAGATATTTTCATATGCCTGCAGAACTTGTTAAAATTAAAATCACTTATATATGCACACTCTGACAATGATAGTGTACTGTTAGAGGTAGAAGAAATAGAAAATTCTTTATTTGCAGTCAGTTGATCAACATGCGCAAAGTAGGATTCAGTAATAAAATATCTTTTAAATGTTAAGTATAAGTGTTCATATGTTTTATGAACTGTTAAATACTTACAAGTACGGATGTATAGGATTTATTTATAGCCACACATTTTACCTAATTTCTACATTCATTTACCATATTCATCGTTTTCATTTTAGTTCCCCTGAAAAATGAGGGTTCGAGGATTCACTGCACTTCAAACTTGTTTAGTGCGTAAGATTCTTCAAATATGAAGTCTGATAAATTTTTTTTTTGCTATGATATGTAATGTGTTAAAGCATAATTAATTCTAAATTTAGGATAGGATTAAATTGATCCGGTGCGTATGAAGATTTTACATTACTTGTAGATTTGGTTAGACAGGCAGAACTTGTAGCCATAATTCACTAATTAAGTTGTTAAAAATCTGATTCTCTAATCACCTGGTGTGATGAGGCGATTTAGATCGGTAATATAATGGATTAATTAATACGAGAAGTATAATGCTTGGGATCTAAATTTGACCTCATCACATCTTTTGTAAAGGGGAGAGAACAATAAAAATTATTTCAACAGTTTTCGTCTTGTACGGGATTCTCGGGAGGGGTTCTGATCAGAGTCCCAGATTAGAATCGCGTCTCCGTACTTGACATTAAATAAGAATGTACCTTTGTGGAGTTATTTATGAGTCCCTAAGGGACAGTGCCCAATTTGAAGGAATAAGGTTTTTCCACGTTGGCGGTTTCAAGTCGGGGTTAAGGAGACCAATTAGATTTTTATAACTCTCCCGATTGGACGAAAAGAAGTAAGAGGGGACAAAGAAGAAATTAATATAAAAATAAGAAAAGTCTAGAAAGAAAGGGTGTGTTCGAGAGTGGAGTCGAATCAAGGAGAGCAGAGAGGTCAGAAGTTGGAGGAGACGATTGTGACAGTGAGACTTCGGGAGTCCAAGGAGAATAGCCTTGAGTTCGACAGAGACTCCGAAAACGTTTGGAACATCTCGCGGCTATCAGCAGTGTTCTTGTATCAAATATTACGGTCGCACCTCAAATACTCAGAAGGAAGCCCCTGACCAGATCGACTGAAGATTGAAATTTGCTACCACATATACCCAATCCTGATTAGCTCTCAACAAGCAGTGTTCCTGGCACACCATACTTACCCACAAAGGTACTCATTTTTACATATATTTGAAATTGAGATTAGGTCCTCTCTCTTAGATATATATATATATATATATATATATATATATATATATATATATATATATATATATATATATATATATATATATATATATATATATATATATTTACCTAATTGATGGAAAATTATTGTCAGACCTAAATTAGTGTGGCATCTAAATTGAATATGTTGATAAAGTAAATTTTATGAAGATTAAATTAGATTGTTTGTATATAGATGTATATATATCATTATAATAAATTTGCTTTTTTTCATCGAATAAAAATATTTATTCTCTTTCTGATAGTCATCCATTTTCTTAAGAGAGACTATCTAAATATCAAAGGCATATTTTTAGTAATTTTATGGATATTTATTTTTATGAAGAGAATACTGAAAACTTTTTAGCTCCTTCAATAAATTAAGATTTAACATAATTAGGAGTGAATGGAATAAACTTTTTACTTATTTTCCTGTATAATTGCTGAAATGCAAACAAATATTGAAAAATGTTTTGTAAAAATTATCCTTCAGAATCATCTCCCATAGATATGAATTACTATGCTCACAAAACTTATTTTTATTTCTAACGAGCTACAATTTTTATTAAGAACTAATAAATTTATTACGATGGGTGCCATTATTCAATTATTATTTATGACAGTTTTCTCATATAGTCAAAACAATGGCGTTTGGGATAGTTTATGGGTTAGTCCCTGTATTATTAGAATTACGAGCTCCTAGCTTTGTATTATTCTAATTAGTCCTAATAAACTAACGGTTCTGGAATAAACTAACGATAGTAATTTGTATAACAAAGAATACATATCCATACATTTATTTGTATAGGTATGTAAATTTATGCATGGGTTCTTTTATACATACATACCCATACACACACATATATATTCTATCATCATCATCATCCTTGGCTGGCTAAATTATGTTTCTTTATTACTTTATTCCTCTCATTGCACTTGTGTATTGGAAATTTCATAAGCAATTAATGATTAGTTACAATCCGTTTGTCAATAAAATGTTAAAGTGAATATTTTCTTTATTCTGGGTTTCAGAGCTATGTGCTGAGTGTGACTAAAATTAATATTCGCTGCTATTTACAATATGTAATTACAGTAGAACCTTGATTATCCAAAGTAATTGGGATTGAGCCTACTTCGGATAATCGAAATTTTCGAATAATCGATAATTCATCAATAATCATCTAGTTTAATATGCGGTATCGTCATTGGGGCAATAACAAATTCTGGGTTCGGCAGTATGACCTTCCAAATTTCGAAATGAAGTGTATTTTTGTTTAGAACAGAGATGTTTGAAAGTGAGGAAGAGTACACTCATACCGAGAATTGTGCTTGCGAGAAGGAATTCTAAAAAATGGAATTCCAAAATATTTTCACTCGTAGTTTGGAACGGACGGCTGGCACACAAAAGTAATATGGGAAAAAAGAAAACTTTAAAAATGCGTGTTTGTAAAGAAAAAATTTTGGGTGTTAAAAGAAAGTGAAAAAACAGTGAAGAAGTAACCGACTTCGGTTAACGAAGAGTTTCGGTTAATCGAGGTTCTACTATGATTTGATTTCCATGTAACTATTTTTGTATACCTTTAGCATTTTAAATTTCTCTTGACTCTAGTTTTAAAGGATTGAAAAATTTAATAGTTTTGTAGGGTTGAGTCCATAGAAACCTTACTTCACAAATTCAAAGAAATGATCACTCTAAGAGTCATAAAATTATTCAGCACAAATATTTTTATTTTAATACTAAGACTGATTAAGAAAGTAAATGTACAGAATTGCAAGTTAGACTATATACATGAATATTTGTTGCACTTGGGGTATTTGAAAGTTTCATTGGACAGGAGTTTTTTCTGCATGAGCGATAATTAGACCAGGGCTACTGTACCAAGCCGACAGACTTTAAGATTTCTTTTGGAAATGCTTTTATTCTCTTGATACGTTCACGAACACACACACACACATGTATATATAAGATGCTAGGGTGCACTGTAGTTAAATTCCATGCCTATTCAATTGTTCAGATTCCGTATTCATATTTTGTTACTTTTGCTATGCCACCGATAATAAAGGGATAAATTAATCACACACGTTTGAGGTGGATGCTTTGGAAGTCTCACAATTGTGTTAGAAATAAATTGGGGATATGGGTTTTCCTTCTACCTTACATATCACTATGCAGTTTGAGCAAACTTTATTTTTACTTAAACTGTGTTAGATGAGTTTGGTGAATCAAAATAATACCTGAATTTTATTGCAGGTCATTAAAATTAAGTGACGGATCATTGAATGTTGACCATGGTTTAGATCAGGAATGGGCACATTACAGCTCGACCCACCGCAGTTAAAAATAAACTATATTAAGGGAAATGGTTCTGTAAAATCCAAGTATTCATTTTCTACTCTGGATTCATTATATGTATAATGGGGATTTTATTTTAAATTGGAAACCGTAGAATTATGTAGGGGATATTTGTTCGTAAAATATAGGTATTTTAATTTTTCATAAGGAAAATTCTGTGTGAAATAGACTGACAAATGAGAGTTTATAATCAGTTCTCAAAATTAGTACATCTCAGTTCCAACTAGAATGTAAGGTAGGTTTAAAAATGCTGTTCCCGTTTCATAAATTGCATTAATATTTGTCCTACTGTTTTCATACCTTCAGAATAAATTATATTGGCCCATTTTCTTTAGTTTTACACCCTCTTACAAAATATTTACTCTTAATTTGTAGTAAATGTCAAATAATTAGTGTTCAAATATTTAATTTGAGGGGTTTGAAAACAGTTAAATTAACTATTTTACTTGAAAATTTGTATAATGTCCCTCGACCTCAATAATATTCTCGTAGATTTTGTTTATGCAATACTCATTTTTCTGAAGCATAAGCGGCATTTTTTCCTTAAGTCCAGTTCGTACATGTATGCGAGATAAGACCTTTCCCCAAACTTTCTTTTCTCCTACGCACTCTTTTTCTTCATGCCCAGCTATCAACACATACGGCAAATCGGTCTAATCTACATAGTATTCAAAATGAGTATAGGAAACTGGCGATATTGGTGGCTCGTCGACGACAGCTTCAGACAATGAAGCCTTGTGATAGGCAGAATTAAATTTGAAGTCACCCCATCTGGAGCGCTAAACATCAATAGCGCCGATCATGTTCAAGATAATTTCCCCCCGCAATGGTCATACTTGGTTAGGCTGTTATCTTCAAAGAGATGCTTTTTTAAATATCTATATATTTTTAATTCAAATGAGGACCGATAATAAACTTATCTTGCTAATCCAAGTAGCAATATTTCCCCCTCGTGCTTGTATTTTTTATTTGTTATTTCAATCCATAGCTTTTCTGAGTAACAAAATAAGAAATTAAAATTTTACTTGTGAATCTCGTGAAAGGAGAGTGTTGCTATTCAAAGGTCTACAGCAAAAATCTACAAACTATCGATCGCGAGACACTGGTCTACAAGTTCAGCTCTACTTAACTGCGTGAATATTCTTATTCCAGAATTAAATTAGTGAAAAACAAGTATGTATGCAGATTGACTAATGAACATTTGGACAACTGTATTCAAATGGCAGCTACCATCTACTCTTCCAACATTAAGGATATCCAGACAGAGATCCAGCGTCCTCATTAAAATTAATAAGTAAGTCTGATGAAAAATCTGTTCTTATATTTTAATTAACTACTAACGACAGTTCAATTTTTTATGTACACTTCAATTTCATTTTTTATATGTGGATATATTAAAGTTGATTTCATATTTACCAGAAATTTATTAACAAATTTAAGATTAAAAAAGTTTTTATTTCTGTCCCGATTTCTTGCAGTAGGTAACAGTAAGATTTAAAAACAGTATATTTTCTCAAAGCAATATACATTTGGTAACCACTGGTCGAAATATAAATGAGTCACATGGAATTGTGTTAAATATTTAACCAGTTAACTGCGTTAGTAAACACATCAATGCAAATCTTCATTTTAGTGAAACCGAATCATATATACGTCATGTAAAATGAAAAATTACTACTAGATGTAAAAACTCAAAATTTCAATAAGATATAATACAAATGTCATTTAGGGGTATGTTTTCTTTATAATATCAATAAGCCTGCTATAAATAAAAAAAAATTAAATTCTTTGGTATAGATGTTATTTCCCGTATAATGTATTGCCTTTTACAAAATGAGTCAGATTATTTTCCAAAATGCATCGGGCATTCTCTTCTTTACTGATGGCCGACCTGTAAAGTACAACTTTAGGCAGTCTCTTGCTTTGAAAAATACCACACTTAAATTATTTGAATTTCTTACAAAAATAATTTTTATTTTTTCATGCTTATAAATTTTACTATTTTTTGGCAATTTTTGTAAATTTTGAATAACAATACCTTTTTTAGCAATCAGTTGCTACTTTTTTTTTCTAATATGAATGAAATCTTAATCGCTTTACTTTGAATTTTTCGTAAAATGTATTATGCGAACATTTGTATTGCGTTTAACATGTATATACGTAATCGCTTGATTTTGATTACGCACAAAGTGAGGAATTATTAAAAATAAATTCCGCACTTAACGGGTTAAGTAAAAAAATAGAATTAACTTAATATAATCAATATGAAAAAAAAGTTATAAATTCATATTTTTAAAGATGCAGTTATAACAAAATTCCGAGGAAAAAATATCGGACTATTCTTCCCTAGTTTTTTCCCTGACATACTATCAAAGTATGACCTAAAACGCGTGGTCAAAAGTGATTATATTATCAAGCATTCTCTACCTGCATCTATATTGATTCCTAAAAAGATCCAAAGTGGCCAGTAACAGCTCTTTAAAGTGACAAAGAATAGTGTTAGCGGCCGAGATGGCCTGGTGATGTTATAGGGGCAGGACTCAGCGAAAGTATTAACATTGACATTTGAGTGGTTAAGTGGGGACATAATAGCAAACTGTCCTAAACTCCTTCTCAGCTTCTGTGTCGAAATAAAATCGGGACTGTCTAAATGTTAATGAGAAGAAGAGTATTTTGGTAGCCTACGAAAAATGTATTCATAGCGCACAGAAGAAAGAATATATTCTGGTAAGAAGCTGTGAAGTTAAGTATGTGTTTTCCGTAAGAGTGTTTACATTTGTTTATACGGCCGAGGAATACAGCATTCATTACATTAGGATAGTAGAGAGACAAAAACATTCATTTCATTGAGTTGTTATTCTTGCCGTTGTTATCACTACAATCACAAATTATTGTTGATATGTCAAAGTGTACAGGCAAGTGTCCCGGGGAGGCGGATAAGAATCTATCGAGTACCGTGAGATTTCTCCGCGTTCAGACTGAGAATGTCCTTGTTAAATCTGTGGTTTTGAAAGTTCACTCGCTTAGAGGTCTATAGGTGGGAGAAGGGTGATGGAAAGTTTATTCCCTGAGGATGATACAAACGGTCGGTGCTCCAAAGCAGAACAGGCATTCTACCCTTGTAGTGACTTAGCAGAAAACATACCATTTGGCTCTATAGTTTTGCTTTATGGGCATGTCCTACCATAGGCTCCAACAACAGAAATTCAACACAGATATGTATTGCGCTGTAGAGCTGTAGTCAAGGTATATTGAGATCTAGATTTATTTTTAAAATTTAAGAGAACAAAGGATGTTAAAAATCATTTTTGTAAATTATAAACTTGAAATTGTGAAACTTTGAAACCATAAACGTTGACGTATTAAAAAACAAATCACATTTAAAATATTTAACTTTCAAAAATCAGTTAACTTTTTATAAAATTAAATTAAGAAAAAATATTTTGTAGATATCTAAAATGTTCCTTTCGAACTAATTTTTAATATTTACTTTTGTTTTTGCTTCAATGTTATGTAAAATATTTTTTGAATACATTTGGGTTTTATTTTGATGATAGATCAAATAGATCATGGAAAATATTTTATGTCTTACATAGAATAATCATCGAACCTTCTAAATTTACATTGAGCTTTAATGATTTAAATAAAGTTGAAATTTAAAACAGATTTATTTTAATATAGAGCATTTAGTAAAAATTTTATAAGGTATCTATTGAAAATTATGTCGCAAGAAGCATTTTATGAATGAATGAAAATTTTCATAAAAAAGTAATTATTCAAAATACTAATTGGTTTTAATTTAAAAATGTTCGTGCGATTAATTTACTTATACGTCATTAATAGAATTACCAAATTTCATAACTGTAAGTTGATAATTTAAAAAGGATTTTTTATGTCCCACCATCCTCTTAATACATATCTGCAATTAGGGTGTAAATAGTAACTTAATAATTTTCTCACGGTAATTGCTGTTTTCTTGTTATATTTCGACATAATAGGTACTCATACGTACAGGCCTATTTTAAAAATATTTCTTCACGAACAGAACATGGGGGGGGATTAAACTTCAATCCTCATCATTAATATTCATCTAAATTTTGAGGTAGTATTTTAACTATACAGTACTTTATCTATAATTTGTATATGAGAATGTAAAACTGTCACACATCTTTGTGAAATTTTTAAACTGGCGAAAAGTCGACCCCAATCTCTAAAAATAAAGCAACTTTGACATTTTTTAACTCTTTAGCAAGCGCACCCAGAAATAGGACGCTTGCTCAAGGGCAAGAAAATTGAACGATAAATTTTAAGTTCATTAATATTCATTTAAATCTTTAGCTAGCATGTTTGACGAGTACAGTATTTTCTCTATAATTTGCATCTGAAGATGGAAAGCTGCGAAAATTCATTGTGGTATTTTACATGAAAACTTTTAAACTGGCTAAAAGTCGACTTCAATCTTTGAAAATATGCCTTGCATGTAAAACATGTTTTATCTAATTCATAAGACTAATTTTAAATGTCCTAAAAATGAACTTACTTTTGATTTTTTAACTCTTTTTACTGTCAAATTTTGTTTACATATTTCTTGTATTTTAACTTGTCAACTTGTAACATCTATGTCAAATGAGCCATTTTTTTAAGTTCAGAAAAATATTAATATAACATGTATATATTTGGAAATGTGTAAACTGGATAGTTTTAAGTAAATAAAACGTATATATCTACAATTAAACATACGTTTTAACTTCAAAATTTACTTTTCTCTGAGAGATTACACGGAAAAACATTTTTATTTAGTACATGTTTTATTCAAAATTGTTATTTTCAAAAGAAATTGTGCATATCATAAGATAATCTGCTTCCTTATTCAGGGGAATACTTTCAAGAACTTACTTCTGCTGTTGTTTGAGCTTGCACTTCGTCATGATCACAATATAAAATAACCTTAAAATGGTAGAACAAGCACCGAGCCATTTTGAACGAAATCTCTACATTTGATACAATTTCCTACCTTTTAATGCGTTTTACTACTTACATAGTAGCCCAGATATCTGATACGGAAACGGTTCCGGAAAATCCTACCTCCAAAACCTAATAATATCAATAATGAATCCAATAATAATTGATCTTATACTTTTCTTAACATGAATAATTGTTTGGTGAGTAATTTAGAGATTGAGAATTTCGACTTTATATAAAGAATTGAATATATATCTATTTAACGGAATATTTAACCATATAACGGAAAATTTTTCAAATGGAGTGGCAATATGAAAACTTGAGTACTTCGAAACTTTATGAAAATTATTCATTCTTTAATTTCTTCCTCCCTTTATTTCTTTCCTTTTTTTCTATTTATCAGCTACTTTAATCACTACAAATATGAGATAACGTTAATCTCTTATAATCGAATATGATGAAAGAACAGTTTGAGGTATCTCTGCAAAAATGAAATTTTTTTTTACAAACATTCATAATATTTTTTGCTTAAAACCACCACAAAATTATTGTAACTTTAAAAACAATGATAATCACCTTTATTTCTAGAAATAATTATTTGATGAAATAGAAATCTGGAACTAACAATTATCTTTTTTCTAATAAAATCGTAAAACCACGGAAGTGTTTAATATGTTATCTATAAATGCAAATGTGTAGTTTTTTTTGTTGATTATACCTTTCTTCTGTTTTAATATTTATGAAGAACATCATAATTTACGCATTTGAATAATAGAAAAAAAATTATATTGCTTAAGAGTTATATTATTTAAAATGTCTTTTATAAACAGTTGGTTAGTTTTAATAATGGACTGCACAAGGTTTGGAGGATATCATTTTAAAACGAAGATTTATACGACTATTCTATTTGCCCCCTTTTTTCAAACACAATCAATTATATCAATTTATACAGTCAAACATATTAATTATAAACATGCTAATTTTAATGTTGCGGTTGTAGAGAGTAAATCACATTTTACTTACAGATGATTTATATGGAAAGAACTATAATAGAGTATTGAACCTTAGACAGGACTTTTCTTATCCTAATCTCAGTACAACATTTTGTATATTTAGTATTACATTATAATGGTACGATGGGCAAATTGGTAGGATGCTATTTTATGGTACCACAGTTCGCGGGTTCGAATCCTCTGTTGGTGTGAATGCTCGTAACGGTTAGGAATCTGGATACCAGTATAATTAGACCTCATGTATAAAAAGACTGCAGTGCTTCAAATCAAATATAATTACTCTTATTGTATATAAATTCAATCTTTCTACTGTTTGTTACCATTTTTTAATATTTCTCTTGCCAGGATAACTAAAAGAATCGCACGATAGCTCAATACGCAGACGGTGAAATGCTGCCTTTCAGGACTTATATCTGCTGGTTCGAATACTGTTGCATAAGTGTTTTTAGACACTCATGATCAACTTTTAAGAGTAAATTTTCATCCGATTACCCTTTGTTTCTGTATTTAATTAATTTTAGAGTTGGTAACATTTTACTATAGCTCACCAAACATGACAAACAATTATTTAATATAAAAATACGCCACAGAGATGTTTACAGAAAATAATTGTTGATAGCATATTTAACAACTATAAGGCAAGATTATGGACAGTACATCCCTTTTAATTTTGTTGAATTTACCATAGCTGTGAACAGTTTGACTTGAGACTAATTAGAATTAGTCTCGAGTCCAAAGAAACTGCTAGAAGTTGCAGCAGAAAAATTGGCGGTTTCTTCTATGTGATAAAAAGATTAAATTTGTTCATGTTTGTAGACTACAGTCTGAAGTAGATAGCCTCATAGTGTAGAAATTAAGCTATACTACAGATTCACTGATGCTTTTAGTAGCTAATAATGCGCGACAGTTAAATTTTGAATTCTTTACAAAAACCAACATGAGGCAAGTTAAATTACTATATAAAGACTTTAACTCCTTTAAAAAAACCATTTAAATGAAATTTTAAAGGCAGTGTGTAAAAGGAAAATCCCATCAATAATTTCCACATAATGATTCTACTGTACTGAGATCGAAGTATTTAAATATAAACCAGTCTTTTGATATTTTGTAGACATACATAACAACAAATTTCCATTCAGGCATTACCTTGTATCTAAAACTGAATCTTGTATAAGAATTCTATTTCCTTACAAAGTTATGATAAATATTGTATCCTGAAATGCAGTAGTATGTTAGTTAAAAATGCCCACTTCACATAGTTTCACTGCTATTTGTCCATACCTCACCTAACACGCAACTAAATATTTTAAACAAATAAACTAATTGTAGCTATACATCTTTTCCTATAACTTACTGTTAGGTGAATTTCAGAATGATATCGAATAACCTGGGAGAAATTTTCTGCCGTTTTACACTTTGAATTAAACGTTTAGATAAAATAAAAGATATTTAATTCAGTACATGAACTTAGTACAACTTAAATCACTTCAACTTTTAATTTAACAAGATTAACTTCCATTTCAATTATTTATATTAATGTATTAAATTTGTTAAATATATTTTCTAGCACTCCGTTATATTATTAAATGTTTATACAGAGGATACAGATAGTAATAGGGCTAGATGGGTGAGACTTTATCACATAAATTAAAAAGAGCGTTTGAGTATAGTGAAAATTTAGATTTAAAGTCTGAATTTTCTAGTGGGGAAAGAGAATAATGTTGAACTAGCTCTATTATATGATATAGATTTACAGAAAAATATTGAAAGTTTCATGAAAAACATAAAGCATTTACTATTGTGAAACAAAAATGCATACAAATTGATTCTAGATTAATAATCGAGATATATTATTTATCAAAAATAGATTTTAATTATTAGTACTAATGATTTCCTAACATTTAAAACAGATCATTCATGTAGATAAGTGGTCGGAGAAGTAAATTCAGTTTCAACAAATTATCCCAATTATTTCTTTTTCTTTACACTATCACTTTTAAATATGCCGCTTTTCCATTAATTTTAATATGAAAACTTAATAAACTTTATTCTTTTAAAGTGGTATGGGATAAAATTGTATATAGACGAAACTAATCTTGATAGTGAAAGGCTGTTTTGTAACACAGCTGTGCTTCTCAAACATTTCCAAACCTATTGTATTTACAACCACTGAATCTATGCTACATCTCAAATGTGATTGATTTCATATCTTCATCAAGGATATTGATTTTTTCGTCTTGTAGGTCAGTGAACTTTTTTGTTTCACCGGCCCTTTTTTCTATACTTTTAACGATTCTTTGCATTTTCTAAAGCAGAAAACAACAAATTTGAAAAATTATTATTTTTTAAAAAGAGGATTTCTTTCTTTAAAATCATAAAGTAGATGTTACTTTTATTCAATCTTTAAACTTATAAACTCAGGTATAATTGCCTTTCTGTACCACAGCAGGGCCTCTCCTAGCAGTTTTGCCGCCTCTGACAAAAATATAAAATGCCGCCCCACCCTTTTACTTGAGTAAAGATTTTTACAACACTTGTTACTTATTACCATGAATTCCGTAAACGAAACACTTTTTTTTAATACCCTTTTCATTCGTAACGTAGTATTAACACAAATAAAACAATAGAATCGAAGATTTTCCTCTTACAATAGAGCAGAGAAAATTCTATCAAAAGAAGTATACATATGCGTGTTTCTTTATACTTGTTACCACAAATTGCTAAGCATTGTAATCTTTTTTTGAAAAATATATACTCCCCCGTGACACATTTTACTTGCACTAATTGGCATTTCAATTTAATCTAATAAAGGATATGTTCCAGTCTTCTGAGCAATAAACAATTAAATTTTGTGAAATACTCTGTGCAATAATTTTCTAATAAAGCATTAGAGCTAAAATGCCTCTCTGACAAAGGGTCCAGTTTGTCTGGTTCTTGAGCCGTCCCTAACAACTGTACTGAACTGAAATCTCCTCTCCTCTATATAACACTATTTTTGAACTAAAAAGCACAAAAAGTAAAAAATTGCATTAAATTTATTAATATTTAATATTAGTTATTGTATTAGACTTATATAAAATTTAATATATATATATATATATATATATATATATATATATATATATATATATATATATATATATATGTAATATATCAAAATTATTTAATATTTCTTCAAAAGCCTTCTCTCTCCAATTTTAATTCATTTAAATATCTTTCCCAGCCTCTAAATGGTTTAATCAACGGAGTATTTTCCACTTAACATTCCTTTCTGTCATAAAACTGTAAACTTTCTGTCTATAGAGCAGTTTTCAAGCTGGTGGCGGAACATGGTTTCGCGTTTTGCTGATATTGCAGTTAATTCGCTTATTAACCCCTTAAAGCACGAATTGTTTTAGGAAAATCTGACAAAAAAATTTATTTGCATTAAGACAGAAAAAGAATATATAAGTATAGTGTAAGTTATTTTTTGCAATTTTAGTTCTGAGTTGTGACTAGAGAGCGAGAAAGGGGGTAAAAGTTATAAAAAATTGCTACACAAACAAAGTGTAAACGATTTGATTGCATATTTATTTTGAATTTTGCCCGTGTCAGACACGGGCAAATGCGTTAAGGGGTCAAGCTGTTTTTGTTGTGGGAAAATTCTTGTTGTCAGCGCTCTTGGGTGCACTTGTGTCAGAGCAGAGTAAACTCTGTGGCTTTTGATTGTATATTGTCCAGAATGATAGATATGCGGTATTGCCGCTCTGAAATAAAGTTTTAAAATTAGACTTCTGAGTTTTGTTAAATATGAAGCCCGACTGCATTCTCATTACTTATAGATGTTCAGCTTTCTCCTTGTGAAGGAGTGTTATAAAAAATGGTTTACATATATATATATATATATATATATATATATATATATATATATATATATACATGGGCGTAATTTGGGGGGGGGTAAGGGGGGGCAATTGCCCCCCCCAGAATTTTTAGAGGAGGGGCAAACTTATAGTTTTGCCCCTCCAGATTTTTAAGGTTTTGTTCATACATTTTAATGAATGTTAAAGTTAATTTATGTTTATTAGTGTGCTTAAGAATTATTCCAATTACGGTTATCGTCCTTTCCTGAGGACTTTCCTGAGGCATTTTTAAAGCAAGTATAAATATTCGAACTTGTAGTTTTCTCCCTCCAAATGTTTTGGGTTTTATTCATACACTAAATTTCTGACATTTTAATAAATGTTGAAGTTATTCCGTTTTTATTAGTGTGATTAAGACTTATTTTAATTACAGTTATCAACCATTTCTGGGACATTTTCAAAGCAAGTATAGGTATTCGAACTTGTAGTTTTGCCCCTCCAGATTTCAACATTTTAATGAATGTGTAAATTAATCTGTTTTTATTAGTGTGCTGAAGACTTATTCTAATTACGGTTATCGCCCTTTTCTGAGACATTTTTAAAACAAGTGTAGGTATTCGAAATTGTAGTTTTGCCCCTCCAGATTTCAACATTTTAATGAATGTGTAAATTAATCTGTTTTTATTAGTGTGCTGAAGACTTATTCTAATTACGGTTATCGCCCTTTTCTGAGACATTTTTAAAACAAGTGTAGGTATTCGAAATTGTAGTTTTGCCCCTCCAGATTTCAACATTTTAATGAATGTGTAGATTAATCTGTTTTTATTAGTGTGCTGAAGACTTATTCTAATTACGGTTATCGCCCTTTTCTGAGACATTTTTAAAACAAGTGTAGGTATTCGAAATTGTAGTTTTGCCCCTCCTGATTTCAACATTTTAATGAATGTGTAGATTAATCTGTTTTTATTAGTGTGCTGAAGACTTATTCTAATTACGGTTATCGCCCTTTTCTGAGACATTTTTAAAACAAGTGTAGGTATTCGAAATTGTAGTTTTGTCCCTCCAGATTTCAACATTTTAATGAATTTAATAAATATGAATGTTTAAATTAATGAATGTTTAAATGAATCTGTTTTTATTAGTGTGCTGAAAAGTTATTCTAATTACGGTTATCGCCCTTTTCTGAGACATTTTTAAAACAAGTGTAGGTATTCGAAATTGTAGTTTTGCCCCTCCTGATTTCAACATTTTAACGAATGTGTAGATTAATCTGTTTTTATTAGTGTGCTGAAGACTTATTCTAATTACGGTTATCGCCCTTTTCTGAGACATTTTTAAAACAAGTGTAGGTATTCGAAATTGTAGTTTTGCCCCTCCTGATTTCAACATTTTAATGAATGTGTAGATTAATCTGTTTTTATTAGTGTGCTGAAGACTTATTCTAATTACGGTTATCGCCCTTTTCTGAGACATTTTTAAAACAAGTGTAGGTATTCGAAATTGTAGTTTTGCCCCTCCTGATTTCAACATTTTAATGAATGTTTAAATTAATCTGTTTTTATTAGTGTGCTGAAGATTTATTCTAATTACGGTTATCGCCCTTTTCTGAGACATTTTGAAAACAAGTGTAGGTATTCGAAATTGTAGTTTTGCCCCTCCAGATTTCAACATTTTAATGAATGTTTAAATTAATCTGTTTTTATTAGTGTGCTGAAAACTTATTCTAATTACGGTTATCGCCCTTTTCTGAGACATTTTTAAAACAAGTGTAGGTATTCGAAATTGTAGTTTTGCCCCTCCAGATTTCAACATTTTAATGAATGTTTAAATTAATCTGTTTTTATTAGTGTGCTGAAAACTTATTCTAATTACGGTTATCGCCCTTTTCTGAGACATTTTTAAAACAAGTGTAGGTATTCGAAATTGTAGTTTTGCCCCTCCAGATTTCAACATTTTAATGAATGTGTAAATTAATCTGTTTTTATTAGTGTGCTGAAGACTTATTCTAATTACGGTTATCGCCCTTTTCTGAGACATTTTTAAAACAAGTATAGGTATTCGAAATTGTAGTTTTGCCCCTCCTGATTTCAACATTTTAACGAATGTGTAGATTAATCTGTTTTTATTAGTGTGCTGAAGATTTATTCTACTTACGGTTATCGCCCTTTTCTGAGACATTTTTAAAACAAGTGTAGGTATTCGAAATTGTAGTTTTGCCCCTCCTGATTTCAACATTTTATAAATGTTTAAATTAATCTGTTTTTATTAGTGTGCTGAAGATTTATTCTACTTACGGTTATCGCCCTTTTCTGAGACATTTTTAAAACAAGTGTAGGTATTCGAAATTGTAGTTTTGCCCCTCCTGATTTCAACATTTTAACGAATGTGTAGATTAATCTGTTTTTATTAGTGTGCTGAAGACTTATTCTAACTACGGTAATCGCCCTTTTCTGAGACATTTTTAAAACAAGTATAGGTATTCGAACTTGTAGTTTTGCCCCTCCAGATTTCAACATTTTAACGAATGTGTAGATTAATCTGTTTTTATTAGTGTGCTGAAGACTTATTCTAATTACGGTTATCGCCCTTTTCTGAGACATTTTTAAAACAAGTGTAGGTATTCGAAATTGTAGTTTTGCCCCTCCTGATTTCAACATTTTAATGAATGTTTAAATTAATCTGTTTTTATTAGTGTGCTGAAGACTTATTTTAATTACGGTTATCGCCCTTTTCTGAGACATTTTTAAAACAAGTATAGGTATTCGAACTTGTAGTTTTGCCCCTCCTGATTTCAACATTTTAACGAATGTGTAGATTAATCTGTTTTTATTAGTGTGCTGAAGACTTATTCTAATTACGGTTATCGCCCTTTTCTGAGACATTTTTAAAGGAAGTATAGGTATTCGAACTTGTAGTTTTGCCCCTCCTGATTTCAACATTTTAACGAATGTGTAGATTAATCTGTTTTTTTAGTGTGCTGAAGACTTATTCTAATTAAGGTTATTGCCCTTTTCTGAGACATTTTAAGAAGTAAGGTATTCGAATTGTAGTTTTGCCCCTCCTGTTTTGGGGTTTTATTCACACGTTGAATTTTTGACATTTTAATGAATGTTTCAGTTATCCTATTTTTATTAGTGTGCTTAAGATTTATTTTAATTAAGGTTATCCTCCTTTCCTTTGACATTTTTAAAACAAGTATAAGAATTCAAACTTGTAGTTTCTCCCCTGATTTATTAAAGGAAATATTGGTACTCTAATAACTGTATGCTTCTCGATTTTTTAAGACATTTTTTGAGGAGTAAATATATGCTACCGAAAAAGGAATAAAGAAGAAACCATCAGATTTCTTGTTTTAAGCCGTAGTCAAGGGGACCGGTGCCCCCCCCTCCCCCCCGAAATTCTAAAATTCTATAAGATCGTGTCGTGAAAGAAAATGGACCCTCTGCTTGGCTATAGACAACAGTTTTCTTAGAAAAAGACGTTTCGTTCAGAAATGTCTTGCGGGGCTACAGGCTTTCGCCAACCCGAGTGGTCAAGATACGGGGTGTGCTAAGTTCCGCAATCTTTGATATTCATTTTAATAATGACCGATGAATTGAAGTCTAAATGGTTCGAGAAGTGTCTGTGTATGTTTGTGGAGGGTATTCACTAAAACACTATGGAAACTAAACACTTCGGGTGTTGAAAATACTCAGGAAGTCCGGCAAGGAAGATAAATGGACACAATATGGGGTGCGCATGTTATTCGGTCATTAGGAGCAAAACTGATTAAAGAGTCATTTCCCCTAAAATATCTTGTTTTGGATAGATTTTGTTTTCCTTGGAGAGGGAATTGCACATGTGGTCGGCATAAGTTTCGTGTAACCTAAGGCTGTACTATTCCTGGAATCGTTTGTAAGACTGGGCTAGGTATATTACTAATCCATTAAATAAACGTCATGTTAAACAGAAAAGGCATGATTTAAGTCTTAAGTATAGAGAATTCGTACAAATATTTCACCCTAGCTTGTAGGAGTTATTCCTCTTGTACCTGTACTTCATTATCAGACTAAAGAATGATTTATACAACAAAATTTTAAGTGACAGACTTAACAAGAGGACTAGGTGAAGGGAGTCCATCATTCGTTTAGGTGATAAGAGTAGTTGTGCTTTAAAAAAGATATTGCCGCCTTCGAGAATTTCAGATTTTCAAATTAGGTACGTGTGATACGATTAGATATGTTTGATTAAAGCGATAGATTTCTGCTGAAACGGCAAACATCAAGCGAACTGGTAAGTATTTTTTAATATATATATATTTTTTTTAGTTTTCATGTTTAGCTTTAATGTTTGTGCATCTATATAGGCGTACAAGTATTATATATTTTGGAAAAAAAACCTGAATTAAAAAGTCATCAAAAGTTTTTAAAAACTACTTCAATCAGCGAGATCCTTAAAAATTGGGTTCTTGAAATCTTTAATTTTAAACTAGGTCCCATAAGAAAATTTTTAAAAAAATTATAAATTCCTTAAATTTTCATGCCAAAAGCGGACGTATTTTGTTTGATTAAGATTCCATTCTTTGTATTATTTAGTTCTGTATTATTTCATTTAATCGCATAAGTAATCACCAACTTGTATAGTTTTTGTGCTAAAAAATGATTTTTATCAGTGAAAGAAAAAAATATATATCTATTGGAATAGTCTGTAGTTGTTGGATAATATTTATCATAAATTTCAATTAACAAAATTCGTATTGTTAAATTAATATGAAGGAGACATATTTAAATATGTATATAAAAATTTGAAAGTTTATGCTAGAAATGATTTTGTTCATTGAAAAAAGTTTGAGCATGTTTAAATAGTCAGTCGTTTCTGAATTATTATAATATTTAATTAACGAAAAATTTTCAAAATATACATTCATAATGAAGGTTTGCTTCCTAGTTTATAAAAAAAAATTTAGTGCAAAATATCTCTTTGGAATTTAATATTTTAAATACTAAAATGCTGTTAATACTTTTACAGTTTTAGCATTTTAATTTAACTGAAATCATTTTCGTGGTATATATACCATATTTGTATACATATTATGTTTTATTGATATCTTAAATTTTGTCTATTAATTTTTTCATATATATCTTTATAATTTATTTTGTTGGATGTCATTAAAATTGTATTATAATATTGGATATTACGAAAATTTATATTTAAATATCAACTCTGAGTTATGAAACTTTGTATGCGTATAAATTGAAGTATTAGTAAATTAATCACAATTTCTTAATTTAAAATCCGATGTGTTTAAAAATCAGTTTTTTTTACGAATATTTTTTAATGTTTAAAATGCTCCTCGTCCTAGCGACCTAACTTGTTAAAGATTTTTTTAAAAATGTTTAGCAAATACTTCTATTTTGTTTTAAAAAATCTTAGTTACCCAATTTAAATTTTGAATGTACTACAGTTATTAAAACTAATTTTAAATTTAGATATACGTCATGAAAATTCAGCGTGCAATTAAAAAATATTCCTCTTAAATTAACTATTCAATTTATCTGCAAAATAAAACCTCTTAGATGTTCAAAAATATTTATAAGAATTAAAAAAGGTAAAATTAGAAGGAAAAAATTAATGTACATGGAACATTTTAAAAATTAACAAAAGATTTCAAAATATTGATTTTTTTAAACACCTAATTTAAGAAATTTTTAAAATGTAATTTTGATAGGTTTGGCATTAATGTCAATTCAATATTTAAATGTAACGGAAAATAAACCCTGATAAAGTTAATTCCTCCCCTTTTTACGAAAACTAACATTTCAAAGTACATCATTCGTTTGATCATTTTTGATCAGATTTGATCAACATATTTCATCGTTTGATCAATTAAAAAAAATTTTAAAGATCTCTAAGGAGCGGGGAAATAACCTTATGGATTTTTAAAATGATTTCATAAAATGAACAATATACCATTCGAATAAGAATCATTAGATCAGATTAGATCAACCATTTTTGGGGTTTAATCAACACCGAAAATGTCCCAAAATCAAAATTTTCATCCCCCTCCACATGTTGGAATTTTAGGACAATTTCAGAATCATTCGAAAGAACATCATTAGATCAGTTTTAAACAACCATTTTTGGCGTTTGATCAGTACCAAAAGAGGCTCAAAACAATAAATTTATCCCCTCTCCCAAACAGGGGCAATTATTCTGACAATGAGGAATTTGCACATGTGGGGGATTCGAACAACTTAGTGTTTTTCTGGTAATTTCAGACTCGTAGATTCCAAAAATGTTCTCAAAAATGTAAAAAACTGGGTCCATCATTTAAAAAATTAATTTTAAAGTTAAGCGAAAATCACGTGACATCAAAAAGCTCCGTGATTGGTTGTGATGTCATCGTTCATGCAGACCAATATTTTTGTATTGCTTTTAAGCGCGCACTATTTTCCGATTTTGTTTTTGCAAGTTCCTGAAATTTTCTAGCTATCAAAATTTATTTTTATTTAAACCTGAAGGTTTATTTTATCGATCTAGATAGCTTAGTTATCTCAATTTGTCATAAATGTCTCTTCTACCTGGATTTACCAATCAGACAACCTCCCGAAAATTGACAGCATGTCAATGTTTTCTTTCTTGGCAAAAAACCCGGATTTTATGGGAGCAGAAATACGAGGAATTAAAACCCAAAGGTGTGTAAAATCATTTATATTTTTTTCCAATTTTACTTAACATGTATTAATACTTTATTCATGCTAAACACAGCTCTTTTGTTTGTAAACACAAACAAGTCAAATAAATATACATATATCATATACATACACATTTGTAGTTGCATCGTTTTTTATAAATAGAGACGGATGTAATATTAAAATAAAAATTAGAGGAGGTATTTTTTGTGAGACCGGTCTCATTAGCCTTCGTGTTGCAAAAAGTAGACCGTAGCATTCCAAAACCAAACCAAAACAAAATCAATTCTTAGATATTTTAAATATGATGAAAAGAAATTTAAAATCTTTAAATGGCTTTACTTAATTATTTATACATTTTTAAATAGCAATACAATTTTATTGCCTTTAATATTAATGTCAAATTAAAAAATGTATAAAATTTCTCAAATTAAATTTAATTTTTAAAGTAATATAATTATTAAGTATTTTAAAAATATTATACTTTTTTTTTCAAATTAGTCACCAATTTAATCGAAAAATATCACTGTTACATTTGATACATAAGAAAGTATGCATCTCTGAAGAAAATATTTATAATACCTTGAAAATACATAACTTTCCCCTCCCCCGAGTTATTTATTAGATAATTATATGCTTTAGATATTTATATGTTTTTCGATATTTATATGCTTTATAAAATATTTATTGTACTTGAACTCTGTGATAATACTCGAAAATTAGCAGTTTTAAAAGTTAAATAGCAGTGGTTAATCAACAATCCTTTTAAAGGTATAGATGTATTTTATATACTTTAATTGTTCTAAAATAGTAATATTTAAACAAATGCAAGCATTTATTTACCGAAAAATGGTCTTCACAAACCCATAGAGATGATTTATATGATAATTTGAGGTTTAATTTCTCATCCCTTTTCATCTCAGTTGTCCAGATTTTACGTGTATGTGGGTCTTTTGGGACGCTGAAAAATATCTTCTCATTGCAATTAGTTGTTGTATTTTTACAGAGTGGCACAATACAATATTTAGAGTATGATTTTTTAATGCCAGACATAACAAAAAAATGCTATTATATGCGATACTTTACACAAAAAACAAATTTAAAAGTCGCCTTTTAACATGTAAACAGCATAGGAGCTCGGTGTTTACATGAACGATGACGTCACAAACTCGGAGGGTATAAAGTAGCGTTTTTGAGAGACGTTAAAGAGTCCGCTATAAAACCCATTAGAAATCACTCATTAGGCCCCCAAATGAAAGAAAAATAGCTACTGTCCTGCTTACTTTTTTGTCTTCTATCGTTTAAAATCAAAATTAGAAAACGTGAAAATTCCTCATTATCTCTTATGTCAGAATTTAGGGATAATTTTACCGTCATTCGAATGAGCATTGTTAGATGAGATACAATAAATACCAGAGTGTCCCCAAATGTGCAGACGAAAGATGGCCCAATGTTGCTTTTCGGAGCTGCAGTTCGTGGGTTCGAATCCCGCTGAGGGTATGGATGTTTGTAGTTGTTCAGAATCGGCTTTAAGCAATAGGTCCTGGTTTCATTAGCCCTCGTGAGCAAAACAGTAAACCGTAGAGCTCCAAATTCAAACCAAACAAATCCCAAATGTTCACCGAAATTTTAAAGTTCAATCCACGTTATAATTTCTAATAATCCTAATTATTAGTTTTCTAATATGTAAGAACTTTAGAATATACTGAAATTTTAATATTAGTCTTCCGTTGGTGAACGAAACACTGATATTTAAACTCATTTGAAAAGTAAAACAATACTTACATTTTAATGATAACTTGTGTTTGATTAAAGAGGAGAAAGATTAAGAAGACAAACTATTTCAGATAGATATGTAGTAATATGCATTCAAGAAAATAAATTATGTCTATATATTTTGTAAAAATCAATTTCTGCTTTAATTGAAAAAAAAAACAGCTTAATTCAATTTTACTTAAATAATTTTTTTTTTTACTTAGTTGATTTATGAGGTATTTACCGCTTAATCTGATCTCCCTTCGATCGCGACAGATATATTTGCAAGCTTGGTGAGAACATTTTTCGGAATAAACGAAAGGAACTATCATGTTTTGTAATTTGCATCGATTTTATAGATTTGTTAAGATTTTGACATTATAACTAAATAAACAATAATAAACGTTAATGTTAACTTTTTTAACTATTATTTTTAAAAAATTAAAACATTACCGTTTTAGGATTATCGAATATTCATTACTGAAAAATTTTTGCATGAAACTGCCAAGTTACGACTGAAATTATTTTATATACATATATATATATGTATATATATGTATATATATATGTATATATGAATTATATATGTAAATATATTATATCATATATATATATATATATATATAATATGTATAAAATATGTAGAATATATTATATATATATAATATGCATAAATAAATATATGTAAAATATTAATATATATTTACTATTATAAATTATATACAAAAAAATATATATTAATATATATATATGTATATCTTATTATATAATATGTATATATATATTATATATATAATGTATATTATATATGTATATATAAAATATATTATATGTTTTTATATGTATATATATTTTATAAATATATATGTAATATATATTTTATATATAAAATATATATAATATATATATATATATTAAATATATATATGTCTATATATTTATATAATTTTTGTATATCTTTATATATGTATAAAAGTATATATATATTTTTATATGAAATATATATATCTAAATATCTATATAATATAATTTATAATATGTGCAATTATTCAAAATCAAGACACATTTCTAAGACATGAAAATCATACAACAGGACAACTACAATAATTTGTGAAACAGAATTATACATACGCTTTTCAAGTGTATTCCTAAGGAAAAAGACTATATAATTATACAATTACCATGATCACATACGCTTTTCAAGTAGGTATTCCTAAGGTAAAAAGACTATGAATAATCCCTAAGTACAATTGATCACGTGATACAAAATACCCATGTTTAAAGAGAACGCGCTAACTATTGGCTAAAGTAGCACAGACAGAGGCTGAATTAAGTCTATAGCGTGTCTGGAGGGAAAAATCAGAATTACTGCCCAAACTGCAACGTACTTTATGATTAAAAGTTATTAAATTAATACTAAAATAAGTAAATAAGGGATTTTAATATTACATACATATATATATATATATATATATATATATATATATATTGTTTATATAAAGATTCCTTTCAAAAACATAGGATTAATTCGTAAAATAATATTAGGTAGTCACGCTTTTCCTTCTAAACATGTTCAATTATGTCCCACCATTCCTAATATTGTAGTGCCGAGATGTATATTTTTCTATTATAAAATTATTCCATTTTCAATTATTCTATTATCAGTAAATAGTGGGTTACTATTTGAATGCAAAATGTATAATCGGAACAGGATTCGGTTTGATCGCATGGTTTCCGACTAGCTTAATTTCGAACTACGAATGCAGTATATATATATATATATATATAAAAATATATATTTATACTATATAATATATATATATAAAAATAAAAAAATATATTATATATATAATATAAATATATATATATATATCATATATATATATATATAATATATATAAATACAAATATATATCATATATAATAATACAAATATATATATATATAATTTTATATACATATATATATATAAAATATACAAATATATATATGTATACATATTTATATATTACATATTTATATATAAAAATATATATGCTATATATATACATATATAACATATATATACAAATATATATATATATATATGAATATATATATATATATATATATATATATGTTTATGTAACTTTTATGTTATTATATGTAAAATATATATAATACAAATATATGTTATATATATATTATATTTTATATGAAAATATATATTTTATATGTATATATATGTATATATATATTTATATTTATAGGAATATATATATAATATGCATATATTATATATATATATATATATATATATATATAAATAAATATGTATATGTGTATATATATATAAAAATATTATCTATATATATAATATATATATATATGATGATTCCTTTCACATTCATAAGATCAACTCATAAAATATTAGGTAGTACTGTTCTTTCTAAACAATTAATCCGCCATTCATTCCTAATATTCTAGTGTTGAGATGTATATTTCTATATAAAATTTTCCATTTTCAATATTATATTATCCCCAGTAAATAGTTTACTATTTGAATGTAAAAGTATAATCAAACATCGGTTTGATCGCAATCCGACTAGCTTAATTTCGATACGATGTTGCAGTAAATATATATATATATATATATAATTATTATAAAATATTTTATATAAATATATAATATATCATATTAAAAATATACAAAATAAATAATATAAAACATATATATATTACATATATATATATACATATATAAAATAAATACTCTTTATATATACATATATTATAACAATATATAATATATGTATACATTTTATGTATACATTATGTATAAATATACAATTTATATATAAATATATATATGCATATAAAATACAAATTCATATATATACATATAAAATGCAATATATAATACATTTATATATACATTTATATGCATATAAATAAATATATATATGTACATATATGTATGTATATATATATATATATATATGTATATATATATATGTGTATATATATATATATATGTATATATATATATATATTTATATGTATATATATGTATATTTTATGTAAATATATGCAAATTAGCTATAAAATATATATATTATAAATATATATAATATATGTATGTAAAATATATTAAAAATATATATAAAAATATATATATTATATATTATATATATATTTGATGATCCTTTCACATTCATAAATCAACTCATAAAATATTAGGTAGTACTGTTCTCCTCTAAACATGTTAATTCCTGTCCATTCATTCCTAATATTTAGTGTTGAGATGTATATTTTTCTATATAAAATTATTCCATTTTAATTATTATATTATCCCCAGTAAATAGTGGGTTACTATTTGAATGTAAAAATATAATCGGAACAGGATTTTTGATCGCATGGTTTATATAATCGAACTACGATTTGCAGTATATATATATATATATATATATATATATATATATATATATATATATATAAATATATATATATATAAATATATATTATATATACATATATATACTAATATTATATATATTATATAATTAATATATTATATATACATATATATATATATACATATATATATAATATAAAAATAAAAATATATATATATATGTATACATAAATGTTACATATATATGTTTAATATATATACATATTATATATAAATAAATATAGCATATATATATACATATATAAAATATATATACATATATATATATTTACATATATATATATATATACATATATAATAAATGCAATATA